>JBAIAA010001122.1:0-325228 GCA_037893245.1 Crossaster papposus
CCTAACTTTTACCCCCCCCCCCCCCTCCCCCCCCCCCCCCCCCCTCCCCACCCCCCCCCCCCCCCCCAAAAAAAAAAAAAAACATTCTGGAAAATATGTATACTGGATCTTCGAAAGTTAAAAGTTGACGTCACGTGCGAAGGGTCTATTCCCCTTAAAATATTAAACAAGAGCAGAGCTATTAAATGCATCACACAGGGGAAATCGTGCGTGAAGGTAATTCTGATTGGATAGAAGAGGACCGTTTGTCTGCATCTTTCCTGACCATCTGTCTTCGTCGAATTCTGTGTCTTCCTCTTTTTTTTACGCCTCCCCTCCTTTTTCATTTGAGAGATGTCTTGATTGAATTTCATTTCACGGTTGGGACGAAGAGCAGACCAAACATTAGTATGTGATTACTGGGTGGTTTGTGTGGGATGTTTGGCTGAGGTGTTTTAGTTTTTTTTTACTCGGAATTTGTTTGCCAGGCTGTAGTGGTTTGTTTTCTTGTTGGTTCGTCGTTTACTTAGCTGGCTGGCTTGTTTGGTCAACATCTTCTTTGTTGGTTGGTCTTTGGTATCTAAGATGGTTAGTTGTTAACCCTAACGTCCAAGGTATTCAATTTTGTACCCAGCAGGATATTAGACAGAGGGACCCCCCCCCCCCCCACCCCCCCCCCCTTAGTCCTCAATACCTAGACATTCTCTACACTGTTGTAACCTTACGCCCCCCGACCACCTCAAAGGAGGTGGATTCCTTCTGTCTCATTTCTTGCTCCAAATGCAATGTTGAGGTATTGCCTATAATGGTACACAGTATAATTGTTTCTTATTAATATTAGGCCAGTGTAGTAAGTATAATGCATATAATATTGCAGTTTATCGATTGGTTTGGGGTTTATTAGTTATTAGGTGGTTAGACTGACCAATTACTTACAGCTGCTTAAGCACAAACAATGCCAGCACAAACAATTGCTTTATCACACAAAACGGTCACTTTGCTTTATAGTAAAATCAGGTTACGTGAGCCAAAATTCAACGTGATTGTTATGCTAAGCCAACAACAGATAACAAGAATCACAAACAGTATACCAAATTGATTTGTGACTGGTAAGCTGGTTTTACTGTAAGCAATGGTTTCTACGCTTAGGCCTAAGCATTTTTGTGTGGTTAAGCAGCTCTGTGAAATGGAATATAAAAGGCTAGTGTTCCAAGCCGGTATGTATTTATTTAAGTACAGATCATCTTTACAAAATATCAACAAAAACCGTTCTTATTTATACCGAAGAAAAAAGGTCGAAGATAATTTCAGTAAAACGGAACAAATAATTATATGAAACTAACAATCAATTTGTTTTACATAAAGTCGTGAATTAAAATCCAATGACCTCTCGGTTCCTAGCCCCTCGATGTCAACATCATTGAGAATCGATTGCTTCGCAGACTGCCGCGATTTCATTTTTTTCCTAACCCATGCAGCCTTCGAATTGACAATATCAGAGTACTTATCCATGATAGAAAAAGAATACCTTAGGTTGCAGGAGCCGAGAATAATGAGTAATTTCCTGTGATTTAGTCTATAGTCGACCGGACTGGAAGGGTAAATCGAACTTTGTTCCCAGCAAGAAACCCGGGCCAATTAAGCGTAATTGTTCTTAACTATCTCGGTTGTTTGCGGCAACCTCGATTGAGTCGATTTCCACGTAGGTGACACGTCTATATTATAATCTCTTTATTTTTCCCATGCTTTATTGGTGTTTTGGCTCATGTGATATATAAACGGCCATGGTTGCACATGGGCTGTATGATGTCACGGCTTGAATAATAATTTCGTGGCTTGTCTGTCACATAACTATCGGTACCGCCCACAATTGTGGTTAAATTGTCGCCGAGTGTCTCTGCTATACATTGTGTATGTAACCGATTTTAAATGTTTGAGCAACAAATTGTAAACAAGATTTTTTTTTCTAATTGTGAAAAAGAATCAATCATTTCCTTGACAGTTAAAGAGTGTATCGATACATAGGCCCTCAGAGGGTTATTAGAAGCAGCCGTTTTCGACCTATTTCCCTGGGCCGATCGATTAATACCTGCACGACTTTAAGTGCCGGAGTCGTCAGCCAAGATACCAAACTGCTTGTAAAATAACGAAAAAAGGGCGCCAAGAATTTGGCGCGTAATTTAATCGGCTCGATTACTTTTTGTTTAAACAACCCGCATTGAAATTAAGTATAGACCATTTGCCCTCTGTTTACATATATGTTCAAATGTGCCCGGCGATATGCGCACACATCGTGTTTTGCATACAATTTGGTTGAGGAGTGACGCCACAGGTCAGACCACCTTTAGTTATGTGACCTCCGATGTTGCCTCTTAACCAAATTTATGTAAAACACGATGCGTGCGCATGCCGCCGGGCACATTTTAATATAGATGTAAGCAGAGGGCACATGGTCTAAGTGATCTAAATACATCGTCCTATTTGAATACCACTGTAGGCAGCATTTATAGGGTACCAGTGTATTGTATTGGTATGGTATTGTATAGCTTTCGTTCGGGTATCTCGAAACCTGTTGTTTGCTATTGGATGTCCGCAGAGAGCCAGGGATGTATTTAGATAGACGTTCATGCCGGGAACCAGTACACAATAGCGTGGCTCTCAACCAGCCCCTGGTCTCTCGTAGTAAGACAAATTATACTTGTAAATAACATCGATGCTGGCACCCGCCCCATGGTACGGTACATGTAAGGCTGCGGGCGAATTACTTGGCTGTGACTTGAACTTCAACACGAGTCTTTGTACGGACACTTCTCGACTTGTGTAATATCAAGCCGCAACCAAGACTGTGTTTCAGACTCGGCCAATCTTAGTTCGTGTATAATTTTGCACTGTTTGAAGTGTTAGACCTGTCCACTGCAAATGGAACAATATCTTTTTGAAAATTTGCCAAACTATGAAAAATGGTGCTGGCGTGCGTCAATTAGACCTAGATTTTACGATTTACGAAACTGATTATCTCCACCCGAAATATAACTGATGGAGAAGACATTTGAGCGTCATTTCGAGTCTTAAATATCCAAAATCTTCAAGGGTTCCAGCAACTTTTTATTAGCAAGCAAAGTCCAAGGTTGATATCGTGATGCGGGGCTTTAACGTGCAATCGGCTGTTGAAATAAAATCACATTTATCATTTTCTGCACTCAATTAAAAACAAATCTTGACAAAATCTCGATAAAACTGTATGCTAAATCACGCGCAGTGCCTCGACTAGACCGCAGTTATTTGTTTTGGTAAAACTCAAAAAGTAGATTTTATTTCTGGACCATACTAATGCACGGCAACATCGCTGATTTGAAGCTCACGACCCCGCAAGCCTGAACATCAATTTATCACAATTATCGGACGGGCGCGCGGATGCTGCGTATATAGTCGAGTGTAGTCGGCGGATGCCGACAACGACTGTGATGAAACCGCTACTACGGAAAGGCACAATAGCCTCCCCCGATACGCGCTTGTCGTCGGCCGAGCCACTCCGGATCCCCCGCTGGGAAGCTAAGGACTCTCGTAGTAAAAAAAGAAGCATTTGCATTGAAATTGCTGTCCTGTTGTGATACTCGCCTATACGCCCGTGTAAACGAAGCAGTAACGTATTGCACGCTGTAGTTCGGGTGCTACCGTGTAGTGTCCCGGATTAACATAAAACTAAAAACAGGGAGCGGAAAATTAATCTGAAATCTAAAAATGTACCCTTTTAACTTGTTACATGTGGCAAAGTAATTGATTGTGCAGTTAGATGCGGTGATAGCGTGAATTTAAGACTCTATATTATGAAATCCGGAAGTAATGCGCATAAAGTGAAGATAATATAGGAGAGTCACCGGTCACGTGACGGTGTTTAAGTTAACCAATAATATTTTCACAGGAGTACCTTTCAAGATATTAATATCACAGGGGCATCTGCTTGTGGTAATATTGAATAACATTCTGTCATTGAAGCCCAATTTGCAGTAAACAAGACGCACGTTTAACGTGCTGCCAATGTCACACTATACACACATTATTTTGACACTACATGTACATCAATTTAATTCAGTGCCACAGTCGAACCTAATACATGATACCATTGGACGAACCATGGGTATATGATGAATTAAATCCAGTATAAAGTGACAGAAACATCAAGGTTGGGTTCTTCATAACATCAAAAAGTTTAAAACAATTTGTTTTAAATACATTCTATCTGGAATTCACTTCCCAACAATCTTATCAATCATCTTATCGTTGTCGCTAAACAAAATAAATAGGCCAACATGTAACAAAAAGCTTAAAATAAACGTTTTCCACGCGCGTTTATCATCTGACGTAAATTCGATATATCTTTAACGCGAGCTCGCAGGTTTGCTATAGTTGTGGGGAAAAAAACTATACGGGGCGATTTGATCAGCTGTTTTGGGCGCGCGTTTTGTTTTGCATCGAGTGACGATCCGCTTGTTCGCCAAAGTGCGGATTGTTTTTGCTAACCATCCCTTGTGGTTCATATTAACCCATTTCCAACAGCTTTTAAATGTGAGAAGTTGTCAGACAAAAAAACACCCGATGACACGATCTATTTATTGAACCATATATACCCCGAGGTTACTTGATAGCATATAGAGAGGAAATATACACTGCAAAAACTGTGGTGTTAAAATTTTAACACCAATGTTTTTTAAATCTTTTGGAATGAAAATTGGTGTTAAAATGAAGTAAAATGATTCTTGAAGTATCAGTTTCAAATCAAGTACTGGTGTTACGTACTTTTGGTGTTAAATTTGACCTAGTGCGCATGCGTGTGTGAAATAAAGCCCTCTGATTGGTCGATAAGGAATTATGGGATATGTTAACAATAGTCGATGTTAAATTGTTGTATTTAGTCCCAAAATTCATTTTTTTTACCATAATATGTAATTATTTAAACGATTCCATGATTGAATTTTGATTTGTGTGCAAACATAGTTAAAAATTCGCGTTACATTTTATTCGTTTTCAAATGTTGACATTATTCATAAAAACTAGTTGTGACATCGTCGTGGACAAAAAAGCGTAGTATAAAACTAACAACGGCAATAGCTATGTGTGTAGTACGTATTCAGTAGGAATAGGTTATTATTGTATACATATTATGTGTAATAAGTCAGTTCTTGGTAATATTTCATTACGTAATTTGTCCATGCAGTTAATATGTACAAAATTATAGTGTTAAAACAGTACATCCTTTCGCTAGAATGACGAGCAAATGACGTGATATCCATGTTAAATTTTGCTATCAGAGTGTACACCAAAATTGGTGTTAAAAAAATTTGATTCCCAAACTGGTGTTATTCAACACCCAAATCCCTGCCCAAAATAAACACCAGGAAATAATCAAATGTTACACCATTGGTGTACAATTTAACACCACAGTTTTTGCAGTGTACAAACACGGTTAGGCCTATATACCTCGACGAAAACAAATATTGTAAGATTTTACAAACCCAAAATTTGAAACATGTTTTAAAACCAATTGAAAAGTAGGCATAAAACATTAAAGACGTCCACTTTTCTGTGCAACATTGGGTGCATACAGGCTACATTTTAACAATGGTTTAAAATTACGATTTGATCAAATGACAATGTTTGAATAAATGTGCCTTTCAACCCAAACCATCATTAAACTCTTATTATAGGTTCCTTGTACAAAAGATGTATCAACCATTATTATACCAACTCAAACGACTATAATAATTACGAAACATTGAGGTGTCATATCATTTTTTTTTTTTAACTTTCATCTGTACTGTTTTCTTTGTGCGCTCATTTATAAAATCCAGGCTCGGCTGATTAAACGCTACACTGTGTGTATTATTAAATAGACACAATTCGATATCATTATACATGTACATCCTGTTCGTAGATCCATACCAGTGATTAATCGGCAAAAATCACAAATTGATATAGCTAGCGATGACGGTCGCTGAAGGTGTAATAAGCCATTTGCGCGTGACCCCGAGTTAAATGTAAATAATATCTGGTACACTGACTTGTTCCCACAGCTTGGCACAGTTTAACTTTAAATTCTCCAGACCAAAGACACTGTTGCTATATCACGTGATTCGGGGCAAGCTTTTGCATAGTTACGTAAGAGACGCTCAGCACCAATACATTGTTTACAATGGGTGAGAATGGCAAAAAGACACCAGACCATTCCAGAGCTTGGGGTTGCTAGCGTATGACGCGTAAGGCTCGCCCCGAATCACGTGATATAGCAACAGCGTCTTTGGTCTGGAGAATTTAAAGTTAAACTGTGCCAAGCTGCGTGAGCAAGTCAGTGTACCAGATGTTATTCAAATTTAACTCGGGGTCACGCGCAAATGGCTTATTCCTTCTCTTCATACTAGTTGATTTACACGGACGAGTATAAACTGTGTCGCAAGTGCAGACGATATTGTAATTAAATTTGGGATTTTATTTTAACCACGATTCGTCATAAACTACCGGTACAACAGACAAAACACGTGTTTTCATTGAAACAGTCCAATCAACAACCATTTAGTCAAACCGCCACAAACCCATAACTTGAGCGTAGGCCTATATAAGCGCATGCGCATCCGTTTTGACCTTTGACATCAATCAAATCTGACCAATCACGACGGGTGTATACTGATAATTTACATCACAATTAACGACGAGTAGTTTCATTGGATCTTGCCCGCCTTACACACCTTGTGAAATGTAACAATGTAAACTGGCTCATTCAAAAGTAGATATCTTTTGTTATAATTATAACTTGCGTAGATCTACGGATCCTTGTCATTTGATTGGTGGATGGTTGATTGCGTGGCTTGAATTATTCATCCCAACGAATGGCTCTGCCGGCCGCACCGCAAAAATAAAAGTCTAATTTAACTGTACATAGAACGTTCATTGTACGGTCTCGTTCCGACCAATCGGATGACGAGGATTTATGCAGGTGTTGTATAAAACAAATACACACATTTCACTGTTCGTGTTCGCCTCGTGACATGGGGCATTCCACTTGTCATCTCATGAAAATATTCTTACCATTGCACTCACATATTAGTTATTTGTATTAAATATCACATGGTATATACGACTGTATGTATGGTTGTACTAATCATCTTCAAAATAATATCCCAAAATATCGATTTTTGTGACACATAATAGTTGGAATGACTTGGTTTGGTCGTGTTTATGGGTCTCTGTCTGTCCGTTTGTTGGTCACCACCATTTGATATTTGTCTGTTCGTTTGTTCGTTTGTCAGGCTGTAAGAGTGTCTGTTTGTATGGTCAGTCTGCTTCCGCTCGTCATGTCGTTATAAAGCTGTCGACTTTACTGCAATTTTGTTCCGTTAATAAATTATAACCTGACTTCAAAAATTATAATAGTTTGAATATGTTTTGCATCGGGGCCTAAAGCTTGTTTCAACCGATTGCAAACTTTATGTCCCCTGAGATAATAGAATTTAGTATAAAAAAGCATAAAAAAGTAATGGTACTCCCCTGTGTAATTGTAAACGGGTCGGTTTTGTCGAAACCTTTCAGGAACTGCTACCGGATAAATCCATGTGTGTGAAATGCGTTTCCTGTCCTTACACCCAGGGGCTCGACCACCCAAACATGTCCCAAACTGCTATCCCCGTGGCTTTGGAGTGTTTCGAGATGGATGTTGACCGTATGCACTCACGCTGAACAACATGTTGTCATTCGTGCAAGGTATAAAGGGTTCCCCTGGGGGGACAGTTATGGGTTTCGGTAGGCTTGCTAAGGAGTCCCCGATGAGACATTGTCCTTTAGGCGGTCTGTGTCGGTTGGAAGCGAGGCGAGGTTTTACTTGGCGATATTTTTTCGTAATGGTTGTCACGCTCCGCGCGCAATGCGTTCGATAGTAATGTATTTATGCATACATATCGATTGTTGGGTGTGGTTAAGCATAATGATTTCAATACAACAGAGGCCAAATGCGGCGTATAATTCCAATCTGAATTTCTCAAAAGAGAAATGTATATTTTTGGTGCTAAAATATGAATTCCTTTTTTTCGATGGATTTGGCTATCCAAAATATTGCATAATCTAAACGCCAAAATGTAAAATTCATTTTCCGGTTATGTCCAACCTCCCAAAATGTTTAGCCTCACTGCCAAGAAAATTTTACTCAAAAGAAAACTGTACTAGACAAAAAAAATGCTTTTTGATTCAGTTGCATATACCTGCATACTTTGCATAAACTTGACAAAATCGCCACTAAGGCAAAATATAACAATACTTTTTTATTTTTTTGTTACAATAGGCACTTCCGTTATGTTCACAAAGAAACATTATAGAAATGATTTCTCGACACGCTTAATTGTATAAACATTAACATTTCGATGCGTTTGAATTAGATACAAGGTGATTGTGAAAACGGATGCGCTGTGTAAATACAGGTGTGATGCATGGGTGTCGTGTGATGAGAGATCTATGGGTTACACATGCAGACAAAATATGTGAGTTACATGTGGGATATACATGGGTAACAAGTGGGTGACATGTGCGCTTAGTGTATATTTTGTGGGTTACACTGGGTACCGTTTGGGATACTATAGGTGGCCAGTGGGTTACACGTGAAAGGTCGGGACATCCATTCAATTCCTTTCCGTGAAGTCGAATGATACTAATTCTTTTGAATATTTTGGTTATTCCTGCTTACCAAAGTACAAATAGGCCTATGAGGTTTTCTTCGCGATTGATATACACTAAGAAAGGTCATGAGACATTCCTATGCGGATGTGTGTCACTGCTACACTCCCCTAGGTGGTGCGTGTTAAGTGTTCGCACTAAACTTGGTCAAGCTAAGTGGTGTAGGTACCTTATAGGTATATTTAGGTATGCGGTGTTACATGGGCTGGGCCGGGGTTGGGGTTGGAACCCGCCGCGGTCCGTTCAGGACCTCCTCTCCCGAGCAATTCCAAGCTTTCTTAAAACTCTTCTTGAAGTTGCCGCTGAGAAACCCGTACAGTAGCGGATTGGCACAGCTGTTGAGGTAACTCAAGCACATGGTGAAGTCCGAAACGAGAACCGAGCCCCTGCGCCAACGTTGCCTAATGCTCGGTATAAACACGACGATGGTACGCCAAACATAAAACGGCCACCAACACATGAAGAAAGCCAACACCACGAAAAACACCAGCCGATTGACTTTCTTGGATTTCTTCATTTTGCCGGTTCTGGCTCCGATCTTTCTCAGTCGCAAGACGATGCTCGAATAACACACGCAGATAATGACGAGCGGGATCACGAAGCCCATCAATGACGAGTAGACCATGAACAGCTTCTGCGTCAGGTCCACCGCGTAGTAATCGTCACCGAACACCGCGTTGAAATTGAAATGGCAAGCCAAGTCCTCCGAATCGTAGCGCAGCACGATGTTCATGGGACTGGCAGCGGCCAGGGCCAGCACCCACACGCCGAGGTTAACGTAGGTCGCAAGTCGCAAGGTGCGGTAGCCGCGAACTCTCCGCGCGTGGCACACGGCGACATAGCGATCCATGCTCATCGCGGTCAAGCAGAAGACACTGGTAAACATATTCAGACCGTCGATGGCGTACACCACGTGGCACATCACCGAACCAAACACCCAGCTGTTTCCCGCTAGAGTCGCTATGGAGAGAAACACCAGGGCAATCATGAAGAGGTCGTCGGCAATGGCGAGGTTCAGGATGTATGAATTGGTCACAGTTTTCATCTTGGCGTAGCGCAGCACCACGAAGATGACCATGCTGTTACCAATAAGACCCATCACACAGACGGTCAAGAGGAACACTCCAGCCACAGTTCCACCCCAGTCTTTAGGCCCTTCCGAATAGTCGTAGTAGTCCGAGCAATTCTCCACTGTCAAGTTTCCAAATGTGCAGTTTACGGAGCCATAATAGTTGGGCCAGTAGCTGGTAGTGTCATCCATTCTGGCGGCGATCGAGAGCCTGATATCCCAGCCGAGTTCAGATCAAACTGTCAGTAAATCTGAATCAGCACATTCGGCCGGATGTAAACTGAGGAGCCTTGTTCTCTAAGCCAGCGCGTGGGTTACTCTGCCGGTATCTCGTGCTTGTCTCTGTAGCCAATTCCATGAACATCATCAATGGCTCGACCAAATTGAACCGCAATATTAAAACGCTTTGCAGTTTTTGAAATGTCACCGTACGTCTCCACACTTTCCGTACATCTATTCTATCATGCCTCAGAACACAATCATCGTCGCTTGTTTGCATCACAATTTAACGTATCCCTGCTCCACGGTTCTGTGATGAATTCAAGACGATTCCCTCATCAGTCGGAAAACCACAGAATGACAAATCGAGAAATCAATGTTGCTATTCATCAGCGAACACAGCAGAGTAAAAGGTACGATCGAGGATCGGACTGCAGTGCGTGATGCTAACGTCCCATGTGCCCCGCGTTTTTTCCTCTCTCGTTTGTGACGGACGGGCGAATGGGAATTCGCACTGTACCACGCAGGCACCGACAAGCGCGTACCATCGGTCACGTGACCTCGACGAGCGCCGACTGAGTTTAGTATCAATATTTATTAGATTTAGTCACGTGGTACAGATGTCAATAAGAGAAAGAGGGGAAAAAAAGCTAGATATCTGCTCTGGGCGGAAAATCATAGTCATCCATTTTGTCTTCTGGCTGAATAACGCAGATTTTTGCGGGCATGTTGTATCATTCAATTTGTCTCGCCAAACTCGCATTGAAATCGAGCGTCTATTGCTGGTTTGTCTATGTCGTTTTATTACACAAGGCAAGGACGGCATTTGTTTCCGCCATTAAATTTTTCATCGAGTATCTTTTTAATCGATTTTTGTTTTATAAACTGTCTATAAAACGTTTGTATATCTATTATGGGACTATTGTACGGGTTACAATCATGCTACCAGCTTAGCTACCGGCACGAACCTCGCTATGATTTCGCGAACGTGTGTGCAATGAAATAATTATAAAATGGCGTCAGAGTCCAAGTTATCTGAACGAATGGGCCAGTGTGGGTAAATCTAAATCGGTCGGGCCAGGGCACTTTGTGATGATATTCTCATTGGATCCCAGTTGTTCAAAACCGAAGCTTCAACCATCAATTTATGACCACCAAGATGTATATGTTCCCTGTCGCAATCTGTACTATATCTTTATCGATGAAGATGTATAGTTAACCGGCCGCCTCCAATTTGCGCAGCTTGTCAGCAGAGCTCGTACAACTTGCCCTGTCCGTTAGTCGCGAACGCTAATGATGTATATTTTTAACCCAATACATCTTCGTGGTTTTGCGCAGGTAATGTTTGTTGGAGACGGTACAACGCAAGGACTAGGCATTGCACTAAACAGTTTCGACTTATTGAACATGATGGATTGCAGTGCAAAACTACATCAATCAGACAAAAGCCCGCCTTTTTTCACTGATTTATTTTTGTACCGTTGTTTCTCACGGAATGACCTGGGGAATCTGTTAATCCTTAGTCGTTGTTTATGTTGCTCAGTAACCAAGGTAACATGTATACATGTACTGGTACTTGTGTATTTACTGAGGATTTCATCATGCAAAAGTACAAGCCAATGTACTATGGACCTCGAGCGATATGAATTAATCTGATCCGGACATTTTCTGCTTTCCATTGTCATTTTGTATTGTACTTCTTAGTATTGATTGCAGTACATAGATATCAGAGTTCGACTTGAGTCGAGACTATAGTTCGAAGAACTCAATCGAGGCACAGATGAAGCAATATGAGACGAAGAGAACCCCCCCCCCTCCTCCTTTCTGGTGGTTATTGTGCTTGCTGAATGTGTTGGTTTCTGTTAAGGTTTTTAGGAGGGGGGAGGGGGGGGGGGATAGGTAACAATAGTCTAGGGAGAGGGGACTAAGGGGGAGTCGCTCGGCCTCAAATGTTGCTGGGTATACCGAGGTTGGGTTCGGGCGGTCCGTTCTTGACGCACGAATCCTGTTTCTGCAAAACCCTGACGGATGGGAGGTGTGTTAGGCTCGGTTCCGAGTGCAATAGTTCTTGGATCACGTTGTTGCCGTCGAGCGTATAAAAACAGAGTTTCGCGTGTCAAGAACAAACCCGAACCCACGGTCAGAGTATAGCATTAGTTACCGATTCTGATATTCAAATACAGTCGAGTCGAATGAGCTCAGTCGAGTAGTTAATAGTGTCGACTTAAAAAACTCGATGAATACATCAGATAATCACAATAATAACTTGAATCCGCATACAAGAGGTGGTTTTCGGAACCCTGTCACTTGGCGTTGAATAGTATTTATTTTAAAAACATTTGTTGTATTTGTGTCTTTATATTATTAGGCTATATAGCGCCACCTTGTGTCAGTATCAACCATATGACAACTCCCACCCTTGGCCGAATAAAAGGTTAGTATAACACACATTCGCACGCAATAATTTCTCAAGATCCCAGTTTTATATAGGAAAAGTGGCCAGTTTTAGATTCGTGCAGACACTCTTGGTCGCCGTTACTGCGATCCGTTTTAACCGTTGATATTTGACCGTTGCTTACGGCGATCAGCTTTGTCACAAATGGCCGGCAAAACACAAATTAATCTATCTTCTCTTTACAAATTTACAGTATAAATTTAATTTAATGAACCATACTATAATTGGTACCATTGATACCACATATAGGTTTTTCCGGTTATTTTAAAACATTTTTTTTAATACTTGTTGGCAACTCTTACATTAAATTTTATCCGAGACAAAAATGCCACAGGCTTTTACCGAACCAATTTAGTCATTTACCATTCAATTTCCAAGTTTGGTAACTCTATTTAAACATTGGATCGAGAATATTCGTCATTACAGATCAAATTCGTCTAAGCTGTTTGGTGATCGTTATAGGCAAACATGTTCACATAAACTCGTTTTTCTTTAAGACAAACAAAATTGAAACCGACAATTTGAAATTTTGAAAGTCGGCCATTATGTTTGTAGCAAAGGCATTACAGAGCGCATACCCAACACATTAAGAGACTTTGCCATCAGTTATTTGACAAACATTATAAGGATTGTCACCTTTTATAATATGATGCTTTTTTATGTCGACGTGCTCGGTTGGTGATCTTGGAACGAACAGTTGGGGCCTCTCTGACAGCTTGCTGCATATCGAACACTCGGTTTAAACACAACTTGACGAGTACTTGTGCAGCAAGAGCCATTTTAGATTTAGATAGGTTCAGCTGCCACGCACGCAAACAAACACCTCCCGAAAGACCAACAGAGACCCTTGTACTAAGCATGATTGATCCGCGCTTGTGTAAGACCTGGACTTATACTTTAGCCGGACAACTGTTGACACAACGCTCCAAGATTGATTTAGAAATCAGCTATAGTAGAAGGCTTTCGAGAAAAAAGGCTTTTGCTCATCCGAGCTGATGCCAGCGTTGTCAGAGAGTTTTCTCGAGTTGTTGGATCAAGGGGCTAATAATACATGTACACGGAGTTAGAATGCCCTTTCGTCGGCAGCCATGTTGGGTCACGTGACGTTACTAATGGTGTCTGGGACTTAGCACCCCCCCCCTGATAATGGGTCGCGAGAAATTGCTTATTATTTGAGTAAAAACAACATTTTGTTTAAGTGAAAAGATACTTTTTTGCTGACTTGTTTTTTTATAAGTGAGTCTTAATATACTGTGTTTAACCCTAACCCTCCCAAATTCTCCAAAATCAATACGATTTTGCACACACCCTAGGGAGTTTCTAAATCACTTTTGGATTCTTAATATACAGGGTGGTCCAACAAAACTATACCCAACTTTGGAGGCCATTTTCTCCTAGATGATAAAATATTTTAGTAATTTGGTTTGCATATTATTAAAGCATATATCGTTGAGCATTATTGGTGAAAATAGGGAAGATATTACATTAATATTTTTGGAGATATTCCTATTTTTAGCGAGTATGTGTAAAAATGGCTTTTCCACGGGAGCTGTCAATGCATCAACATGTTTGAATATGATATGACACAATAATGTAATGACGCGATAGTCCTTTGACAAATGTTTTTGCGAGAGCTTCTTTTATTTACACTAAAATGGATAAATAATACTTTTAAATAATACAATATTGCTCAACGATATATGCTTTAATAATGTCCAAACCAAATTACTAAAATATTTTATTATCCAGGAGAAAATGGCCTCCAAAGTTGGGTATAGTTTTTTTGGACCACCCTGTATATATATTATATCAACTGAATGAATGCTTCTGAAGCACAACAGGCACCAGAATGTGGCTGGAATTCCCTGTTATGGAAGCCTAAAACGAAGCCAGGGATTTAAAGGTAGGATACACCATTTGCAGATATCGAAAATAGTTACTACCGAATTATTAAGAAATATCTTACTCAATTGAAAGTAAATAATGATTATAATCATTCAGCAAAAGGATTGCGCTAGATATCCTGTAATTATTCCCAAAAATTAAATTTTATAAAGAAAAATTCGCGATCGCCGGACGGCGATCCCGAAAAAACAAAGATAACATAAGAATAACGGCTCGACCCCGGTTGAAAACAAACGCTGTTTTCGTGCTTTTCTCGGCAACCATGGTTGTAAAACTTCGGAAAAGTCAGTCAAACGATATTTACTATGAAATACAACCCCCCAAATCTAGCCATTCATGGTAATTTAAGCAATTACCAATGGTGTATACTACCTTTAAGCAGGCCCATAATAAGGCGTAAAATCAATGGGTGTTTTATCAAAACTGGAGAACCTGCCTCGTTGGAAAACTTGGAGGAGGTGAAGGGATTGGTGAGCGCTTCCCTGCCTCGTTATAATGCACAGATAAGCTCATTTCTACCGATTTTCGGAGCCGCAGCCGTTTTCTCTGTGGACTCAGAAACGAGTTGTCCGCGGTATAGTAGGCTAATTAAGTACTAATTGTCGCGGAAGGGTGCGCGAATTGAAATTCGGAACTCTGCGACTGGAGAGAAGGATAGTATATTGTCGAATAGAAGTTTGGGGGGAAGTGGGGGGGGGGGGGGGGGGGGGTAGAAAAACCAGAATAAAATTGAGAGACAATCAAGTCGGCTTTGAGGCTGAGTGACAGATACCTGGGTCGACTGAGGCACGTGACCTCACGGTGAAAGGCTCGGGGAATATCACCTGATGACGGCCACCATTGCCCAATTTATCGGTTACGACTTTGTCGATATTATTAAGTTTGTAAGTTGAGAATATAGTGATTTATGTACATTGGAGATATTTTAAGATGTAAATGTCTGATTGTCAGGAAGAAGTCGGTTTCAAAAAGTTGAATAATAATTCCATGTTTATATTGCCGTTTACTTAGGCATAGGCAAAGCATTTTGTGGTCGTTCAATAACATTTCCTAGACAGGAACTAAATAAAAATTAACAGAGTCGGAGAAAGTCGATTCGATTTTTGTTGTGATTGGAAAACAGACTCGTTTATATTGCACAGCTCTTTCATCGACCGCCTATTGTGCGTATTCTGATTGGAATCGCCATCTTTCATCAACTTTCTAGCGAGACGCAGCTGCGATAAGTGACATCTTTTCCTGATGATTAAATCTCAAGGTGGCAAAGATGCGAATCAGAAATGTTGCATGACAAGGACAGATCTCAAGACAGGAAATTGCCCCCTCTGATATAAATCTAACTGTTTCCAGTTGGGAGCAATTTCTTTTACATCTAAATCCTCGGCTGAATGATAACTGGTATACCGCAATGTCAGATAATCAAGGGGCTGGTGTCGCCACGGGTTTAACCAAGTCAATCCATGATAATCAGAAAATCCCCGATATCTGCCCTGGATGATTCGATTTTATGACCTGAATATTGTGTATCGGTACTACTTCATAAATATAGGCTTCAATGTACGGGACTAAATCTGTTTTTAAAAGTAAACCATTGTTTACAATAGAAAATCTTCATTTCAAAAAGGCATTGCACAAAAATCTATAAAACAAATAAAATAATAATAACCAGTGACCTTTTTATCATGCAGTGGCCATTTCAGGCCTCCTTTTTAAAGATTACCAAAAAGTCATATTGTTGGTATTTAGTGTCCGTTCTAGATTTTTAGATAGAGCAAAAACGGCTCAAAAGAGAGGCCGTTTGTGGGCTATGTGTGCATGAACATGAGAAGGGAATTATTCGGTTCTGGTTGTGAGGTGCTGGCACCTAAAATATCGACAATGTGTTCCTTCGACGACCGCCACCGGGTGTAAACTACCCCCAGCCAGCACTGAGTACATCACGGGTTTTTAAATTAAATATTGTTAAAAATATATGGCAATTTCGGTTTTTGTAACCATAACTATTGAGATCCACGAATGGAAATTAGGGCAGAATTTAGACCTCACAGAATCAGCAGAGGCTGTTAATTCATTTTGTTTTAAAGTGCCAATTTGACATCAATAATAAAATGAATCTCCAAATATCCACTCGTTAAATTCACGTCAGGTAAATCACATCTTAATATGGTTCTACGAGTGCCGAATTAAGCAAACTTCCCCTCTCAAACACGACTTGTCGCCGCTCAATCTGCCCTGCATGTTTACCGGCCCTATACCCTCTTCCCGCCCGGAAATTCTAACTGTACACATCACAATCAATTTATTGTACGTACGTTCCCTCCATTAAAACGCAGGCCGTGAAGTTTGCTTAACCGCGCGCTAATGGTTAACACTTTCTTGCAACGCCAAGCTGGGATATTTGTAATACCGTCTTATACGCTCTTTAGCAGCACCCCTACCACACGTACGGAAGCTTAAAGGTAGGATACACTATTTGCAGTTATCGAAACAATAATATTTACTACCGAATTATTAAGAATTATTCTACTTATTTGAAAATAAATAACGGTTGTAGGCATCCAGCAAAATGATTGCGCTAGATATTCTGTAATTATTCCCCCAAATGAAATTTTATTTAACAAAATCACGATAGCTGGACGGCAATCGCGATAAATACCGTCTAACGCCAGTTGGTTGAAAACGCCCGACGCCGGTTGAAAACGAACGCTGTGTTTCATGCTTTTCTTATCTACCGTAATTGTAAAACTTCGGACAGGTCAGTTAAACGATATTTACTAAAATACAACCCTCCAAATCCACCCATTCGTGATCATTTAAGCAATTACCAATGGTGTATCCTACCTTCAAAGCAACCATCCACGTTTCCGTGTTTCCCCGAAAGATGGAATACCAAGATATTTTTGGGACGTTTTTTCCTGGATTACTCAATTATGGAGAGCCGTCTTTCTCTGATACATTTTGAAAAAACATCTTTCCCCGATATACTCTGTGATACGAGTATTGGAGAAAAACGTCTTTCCTTTTGATAGGATATACATCAGAGAAAGACGTCTTTCCAAGGGGAAGACGTCATAAATAATCTCAGCTTTCTATCGTTCAAGGATGAACACGCGGAGACATGGGTTGCTCTGTTCCTTTCTCTATGCTCTAAGCTTTCGTATAGAAATCTCCCGCCGCTATGATCTTTGATCTTCACTCTTCCCTTTCTTAGCTCTCCTCCAACAGGGAAGTCATCTTGTTGTGAGAGGCAACACGGCGGGGTTTTGTTCGCCTTGATTGTTTCCCGTTAATATTGTCCCAGCGGTATCACATTGTTACTTCATTATTTTGTCACGGCGAAGACAGCCCGGCCTTTCAACTAATTACACCTCCAAACGAGACCCGACGGGAAGGAACGGCCGAGAACCGAATCACCAGGTTTTATTTGTTTGTGGTTTACAATTATTTGAACAGAAAACCTTAAACTGAACAATGTCTACCCGAAATAACATCACAGTAAAACCGACCTTATTGGTTGTCCTGAAAAGCATGAATATTTGTTGTAAATATTCAGAAGTTCACTTTTCTACGGAGCCCCTAAAGGGACATATGACGAATAAAACTCACCATGACGAAATAATTTGAGTGCACGAAATCATTTCGTGGGCAGGAATTGATTTCGAGCTCACGAAATAAGTTATTTCGAGTGCACAAAATGAATTCGTGGGCACGAAATAAAAAATTCTAATTATTTCGTCACGGTGATTTTTATTCGTCATTATGTCCCTTTAGGGGCTCCGAACTTTTCAATAAAATTTATTAAAAAACAACGCCCAGTAGATTTCAGAATATTTATTTGGAGTCCAAAATGTGTTCGTAAGACTAAGGAAAGAAAAACCCTATCGCATGGATCCTAAAACTCCGGACAGCTTTTTTTGAAGAAAGATGCTATACTGAAAATGGCACCAAATACTTATCCGCGCTTTCGCGCTTCTTGCCATTCGAGGTGTACGCCTGAAGTTAAGGGCACGTATAGTATAATGGCCACGCTTGAAAATTGCGGTAGACGTATATAGTCCAATTCATTAGCAAGTACATACGTCGCAATCCGGGGCAATGTTCGACCGCTTGTTGCTGCTCAAACCACCATCAAATGAGATTCTAGTTGCATAAAAATCGAGGCCGAGCATGCCCGACCGGTGAATATTCCAACATGCTTTTCTTGGGGAAACACGAGTCAGGCATGGGAGGGGGGGTCTTTATTGAAATTCATTGCCTATATGACTGCAACATCTATAGTTGACAAAATTGCAAATTGTTGGCGCTACTATACTAGTGCACTGTAAAAAATAACCGTAAAATAACGGGGTTTTCCACCTTTAAAAAAACAAAACAAATCGCCGTAATTTTTTTAAAAGGTTTTGGACATGATATTATGATTCATTGTGATTATATATCAAGGCACACTACCTTAATAATTGTACGTCCAAAATCTGTTAAAATAAAAATACGGCGATTTAGTTTTTTACAGGTGGAAAAACCTCGTTATTTTACGGTTATTTTTTACAGTGTGAATAACAAATAACCACTCAACTTGATTCCAAGCTCGACGGTGGGTTCAAAGGAATAATATTCCTCGCCTCTTTCTTTTTGTAATGTAAATGAGCCAACTCCAACCGCTCATTTTGATGTAGTAGGGCTACCTAAATTATTAAGAGCGAACACTAATGTTCTTTTCATTATTTTTCAACAAAGCTCCCTGCCTCAATACCGAGAGCTTAATCGTCATTTGGGTGACTGATTGATAAAATATTCACAACTTGGAACACAAACGAAGCGGAAGTGTTGCGGTTTCGTTAGATGGCTTTTAGCTTTATTGAACTAGGCCCTATATATAGGAACAAAATACAGTTAATATTTCATTTAGTTACTATGGAGATTTCGGTAATGATCGCCACGAATATTATAAAGACCGCAATTACTGTGTAAGTGTATTGTGTTTTCGGGAAAAAATAGACTATAGAAGTAAATATATTTTCATTAATTTTCATTTATTTTGATGCAGTTACAAAATTAGTGTTAAATAGATGTTTCACAACAAGGCCTACTGTGTTTTGCTCAATTGATATCACGTTTTCTGTTTAGGAAAAAACAGAAAACATAGTGCACATTTTTTGGGGTCTTGTGAGTTTTCTTTGCTGACGCATGGTTCCAAATCATTTCTGGTGAAATTAATTCACACAGGTTTGATGTATAAAGGGACGAGCTTGTGAATTTTTTTTTTGCAGATATCGAAAAAAACTTACTACCGAATTATTAAGAAATATATTACTTATTTAAAAAAGTAAATAATGATTGTAGGCATCCAGCAAAATTATTGCGCTATATATCCTGTAATTGGACGGCGACCACCAGACCATCGTTCTATACTAACTGAGCTATCTTACCCTGGTATTATGGCGGTCTCCCATATTGTCAGTATCTTTGTTCGAGGGCGCTATAGTCAGAAGTCATAAACACCAGAATTCGGTGTGGCCATGGATCACGCTCAATGTTACGATACAACCCCCCCCCCCCCCCCCCCCCCAAACGCCCCACCACCCCACCGCAATATTAATGAAAATGTCTTTGCATATCCTTCCAGCAACTCGTTTGTCCAGGCTGACCCCAACGGGCGCAATACAAGGCATAGAAATTGAACAAAGATGAGAAATTCCACGACTAGGTTAGCATCTTAGCCATAGTCCCCTGTAGGCCTACATTGTTGTTGGAACAAACCGAAGAAAAAGCTTTCCTAATTTAAATGAATTAATTTATGCTGAATATGTAACATGATTATCTTTGCCTTACTAAAAACAAAAGCCTAATGTATAACGACCGGTCGTCATCTGGCCAACGATTGGACGGGGCCCCGGTGGGAGGGCCGTATATCGTTGTGCACGGTTTTTGATTGGATAGGAGACGTACACCATCTACCATGTCGCATGAACCCGTCTAAAACGAAAGAACACTACTAAGTCGTGCGTGAATATAGGTCTATGTGCGTGATAGATCAGCGAGGCGTCAAATTAACTTTTCCTGCCATTACAAAAGATTTCCCGCACTTTTCCTTTCCTCCCGTTTGACTGGAGGCGAAGGGACGGCTGGTGGCGGCAGATCAATCTCGATTAAAATCCAAAGCGTGATTGGACTTGGTAATGTAACATTAACGGTCAAGATCACACTACGGCCTATTTATAGTGCGCTGCACGTGTATACAACCGTGTTTTGGAAAACACAGACTTTGTAGACACATTTCGGTGAAAATGTTAGCGGCTATAGGCGCCATCTGGTTTGTAAGTCCAAGGTATGAGTTGACGAAGGTACGAGTTGACTCGAAACCATAGCCTAATTGTTAAACTGTTATTCATGTAGAGTTTAAACATATTAACAATAAATCCTACCTCAGAACACTGTCCTTGTTTATCACACGAGTTTTCATTTCATTCCATTTAATATTTCTCCGGGAAACAACAAACGTTACAAAATAGTCATAAGTAACAAAATACAATACATAAGTACAGGGTACAGGACGAGAATAATATCACCCCTGAAGGATTGCAAAAAAGCGAACCTAATCTCTATCTGGTGGCTCTCCCATAATGCTATATTAGCTACAGGGACAGATGCAGTTACAGCTATCGGTTACAGTTATCATTGTACAAGTTGTTGTTGTTGTTGTTGAACAATGCTAATATTCTTAAACTACAGCAAATAATAACGTGACTGGCATTTGTAAAATTATGAAGAAAAAAAAGCGAGCCTAATCACTATCTCAGTGTATAGTTCAACGGTAATTCTCATTTTCGAGATTTGTTTCGGTTTTTAACGGGGAAAATGATGTCGTGATTCGGGTACCGGGTGCGTGCGATTTACTATGCCATGACTTTTATATGTTTGACCATTTATTAAACTCCCCACAGCCGCATTTTGATTGACAAAACACGATACGGTGCCTTGTCGCATCAAGGCCATTTGGTTTGTGTACACTTTTCTATTACTGAAGCGCGCGCATGTAATCGAGTTTGACCGAGCTCTAATGGCGGACCAATTAAGTTGGTCTTGTTGGTCAAATGTTTCTGACAATTTGACAAACGTGAAGCTGACATGAACACCCTTTTTAATCAACTTGATTGATTACGTTGGAGCATTAGTTGTTTAAATTGTATTATGTCATCGAGCAGATGGTGAACTTTGAACCATTTTATGAAAATGATGACGACACAGTCCAACCACTGAAAGAATGTTGTCAGCTAAAACTAAGTTTTTTTGTAGTGCATCTTTTATCTGCACTTTAGCTGGAATCAGTCTCTGTTGAACCCAAGACATTTTTTTGTTTTTGTTTTTTACAACTGCCGTTTGTCTACTGCACCTTTAACTTATAAGTGATGTCATCACCGCCTACCGAGTTCATTGTTTGTCTGTTATATAAAATCATCCTCTTTGTCATATAAAGTGAATAAATTTGCGTGTTCCATTCTCACAATCCTCACGCCCGACTGAAGTTGTATGCAGTTTCCACGCCTGTAGCAACCGTTGCTCAGATACCTGACCAAAAGTCGTAATCTTATTGGTCAATGCGCGCTGTTGATTGACAAGGCCCGATTAGTCTAATGTATATAAGATGCAACTCTTTCATGTCGTGTTAGCGTCACATTTTGTCAAATTATCAGGAACATTGGTTTCTTCATAGAGCAAGGGTTTCTTCAGAAACAGAGGATCAGGAGTTTTCAGGACAGCCCAAAGTCGTAAGTTTGTATTCCCAAATTCTTTAATATGATTGCAAGATATTTGTGAACGCTCTTATTTAGTTATTTTGTGGGGAAAACCGTTTTATTCTGTATTAATTTGTGCTGAAATATTGTAATTAGGCACGAAATAATGTACACAGGGTATACTCCAGGATACCTGCTCTATCCCACACCACAGTCGATGCAAAATTATAACATATTTTTTGTAATGTTTTACATCATTGTAGAAGTAAATTTCCCCCTCTCATATACTCTTTGTGTCCTTATCTATCGATCCGGGAGGTTCAGAAATTTCATATGTTAGGCTGGCCGACGTTTTTATTTCAGGAAAAGAAACTTAAAACGACGTTAAACTTGTAGACTTTCTTCGTCAGTTCCACACCGAGGTCGTATTGATGTGCACACGCGCGCACAATGCCCTCCGCGAATCCGCGATCGATGCTGCATGCTGCGCGCATTGATATTGAGCGTGCACGCAACATCGCGCACATACAACTCACGTCGTCCACCAGGGGCCAATTTCATAGAGCTGCTTAGCCTTGGTCAAGGCGTTCATCGTTACCCGTCCGTACGTACAGCGCAGCGGTAATCGGAGCTCAAACTACGACCTCACGCGGCCACTATTATATGCAAACTAACTGAGGATACTCGAACGCCTTGGATCATTAGGTTTTGGGGGCGGTGCTCATTATGCTAATAGATTAAGCTGACCTTTATAGTCGTTTTCTTATTGGTCGATCGTTGCGTAGAAACTGCATAATTTGAGCTAGCGGTGAAAGGTCATAGCCAGCTCGCAAGTGTTTACGAACACCGCCATCGTTGACATATTTTATCGGAGAAAGTTGAGTGATTTTTACGAAGGCTTGTATAAATTACACATGAAGATTTGAACTGTCTTAATTGCTTGATTGGTGAGGGTCGCAGTTATTTTCGCTCGTTTAGTGCTGGTTTTTTTTCTTGAATGTTGACATTGTTATGGTCAAAACTAGTTGTGTTTAGCTGCTTAGTTTTGAATTTTCAACCGCGGTGACTGGAGAAGGCCGCGACTCTATTGAAACGTGTCGAACTCGGCCCTATATTATGTCGCACACATCTAATCCAGCTGATCTGAAAACTGTGGCTCGGTAAAACGCGGAACTCGGATAATTAAATGCCTTGCCGGCTGAATTTTGCCAAGAAAATAAGGCTGAGGAGTTATTGAGGATATAAGACACTTGTCCCTGATTAAATTGCGATATTGCGATCAATTTGAAGGTTGGTTCTGCAGCCGTAAACATGCCCCCTCCCCACAGCGTTGGACCATGCTTGGACCATACAATGTGGGATAACGCACAGACCAGCATGCCTGGGTTAATGCCGATTATGCGGCGATAAGAAACTGACCGAACACGCTGAAAACTGACGCTGAGTACCTGGCCGTACGTACGTGCGAGCTCCGAGCAAAATGGGGCTCAGGCTGCCTGAAAAATGACGGATTTCCCATAACCTGTCGGTAAATTCACAAAGACCACGAAGAAAGGATTCTAATGGCCTTTCGCTGCTCGGGTCTAAAATCTTCGAGGGATAATATTTGCGCTGCAAAATTCAAACAACACGACAGATCTTCGGACGAAAGACGACGCTGAATATCTGCCATTTTGTCTTAAATGTCATGCTGCATCAAATTTGATGACGTCGGGTTTCAACCGCGTTGTGATTGGACACTTCACATCTTAGCCCCGCCTATACATATCTGTATTCGCATACGAGGTCATGCGCCACAAATGTGGCGCAAAATATAGGATAAACATAAGATTTCAAAAACCCAATGATCCAAGGCGAAAAAGTAGCCTCAGTTGATTTGCATAAAATAGTGGCCGTATGAGGTCGCTGTTCGCGCTGTATCTTTGCACGGGTCATCACAAGCTAGCAGCATATGCGGGGCGCGCGCACAGTGTATTTCTGGACGGATAACGACGGACGGACTACGACGAACTCGCCTTGACCAAGGCTAAGAGCTGCTAAGCAAAAATTTGCTTAGCACAAAAAGGTCTTGCTCATTAAAAACAGGTTACCAGCAAATTTCTACGGGTTTTTCATTCTAAGCCAAAAACCAGCTGAATATCAATCGAAAACAATAAAGATCACGTACAATTTTGGTCTGTTGCCTAACCTTGTTTTTGCCAATGACAAATTTTCATGCTAAGCAAATTATTGCTTAGCAGCTCTATGAAATTGGCCCCTGGCCTAGGGTATACTCGTACCAACTACCATAGAGCAAGGCTATGCTCGTACTATATACCGTAAAATACCAGAATACTCCCGGAAAACAACAGAAAACTAAAGAAAAAGTTGGCCCGGTTTTAGTCGTGCATCTTTTCTGCATTTGAGATGGACCCATCTTCTGTTAGTGTTAGACCAAAGACAGGTGCAATTGCACGTTTGCCTACTGCACCTTTAACTTAAGTAATAGGCCTATGTCATACCATTATTTGTCCGTTACATAAAAAATAACCTTCGACCCAATAATGGGAATAAATTTGACGTGTTCATTCATACAATCAGTTGTATGCACTTTCCAGTTCAGTTTGCGAGCAGTTGGCGTCCTTGCATAATAATTCTATACTAATGCAATAATATTGTGGAGGCCTGCCAGATAATTAGTTTGGCATTACTTTATAGCAATAGCACGTATAAAGCAGTTATTTTTAAACTTAATAAATACCTAGGAGAGTTAATGGCTTCTGATTGGTCAAGACTCGATTACGTGGAGGGCATTATTTCGTAGTAATTACCATGCATAAGCTAAAATGTGGCCCCTGAACATGGAAACAAAATACACATTTCTACTAGAGAGTTGTACATGTACTATCTTTATTGCCGTTTGCTATGGTAATTCATGCTTATTGTTTTGCAGTTATTAAATTTGAAGGATTGGACAAAGTAAAACAGGTGAAGGAATGGACAAGTTTCAATTTGTTTGATCAATAACTTGTTGTTTTAACATCTAGAGCAAGGGGAAAAAAAGCATTTCAAAATGTTAACTCGCTGTATTGAAACAGTTGGAAAGAATGCAATATTCTGAAGCCGCTTCTTAGGTTGTGTACAAAGTCGATGTGCATTTTCAAAGTATTTCCTAACAAAATTGTAAATGTTTTTAAGTCCTGTGCAGGTTCATTATCTTTTCCTTTTTTTTGGGGGGCGCTGAAGTATGTGTAGGGCCTATGTGAAGTTTTAGTTAATTACAATTGACGATTTTATGCCACCTTTATTCAATTGTATATTTTTGAATCTGAGAGAAATACATTGTCAGTACAGAAAGGTATTATATGCATTTATCTGATCTTTTATCAAATTTAATTTTTTTTTTTTGTATTGACAATTTTTATTTTTTTCCCCCGCAGAGACACGGGAGTTCAGACACTATGAGCTCTAGTAACAGTTTTGTGGAGGAAGACGCCAAAATAAAGAATGACACAGGAGTAAGTATGAAGGAATTAGGAATTGAGTCCAGGGTCTCTATTGCAGTCGGACTCTATCTATTGACCTTAACAAATTAAAATCCAACTGCCTGTTTTCATGGAATCTGTTAACTAGTTTGCATCGGATGACATGTATACATTTACATGTGGGCAAAGGGTTTCCAAGATTCAAAACGGATGGCGGATATACACGTCACGAGCAAGGCCTTAACCTGCCTCAGATAGAGTCTTGTGAAAAAGAATCCCGTGCCTGGGCTCGGTCAATGTCAAAATAATCCTGGCGCGGACTGGTTAAGATGGGTGCTACACCTTTTCACTTATTGTCCTTTAGTATTTTGAATTTTTGGTGAGAAAATTAATTTAGAAAATGATAAATCAATTTTTAATAAAAATATTGTTTTTGTTCTGATTCATTACAGCAGTCTTTTTTGCAACGGCGTCATGATGTTATTGCCTGGTTTGTTGCTTGTCTGTTCATCATCGCCATCTTGGGTGGTATGTTTGGCTTAGGAGCTTATCGCGGCTGGGACGCAGACTCTGGCTGGACGCACAACGAGAGCTATACGTCCAAGGGGCGATTCTTACCCGAGCCGTTTGAATCACAGCCCGGTGTGCGCGGTCGTTATGGAGACGGCGCAGTGGGCCGGTGGTATTACTGGAAATTGCCTCTCGACCAGGTCACTGCGTGGTCTAGGGCGGCCGTCTGGTTGTGTTACTCTAGTCACCAGATTCTCATGTGGGGCTGTATCTTCTACGGTCAGAAGCAAAAGCTCGTCTGGCAGTCCAACACGGCGCACCGTTACTCCGGCAAGTTGGAGACCTTCAACTACGTGGCGCTGGCCGTCAACGCCGTGTTTCACCTTTTGCATCTCGGACAGACCCACTGGACTTACGATTCGACGGCTCAAGATGTCTCGGTCAGCAGCTCGCAGAGCGCCGTCATCATGTTGCTTGTCTTGGTCTTGGTCATGGAGTACCGAGATCGGGGGCTCACATTCGGCTGGCCCACGGTCAAAAACACTGATCGCGTCAGCCGATTCCTGCTTCTCCCTAGCGGCACGGTGAGTCTGGTGCGCAAGTACCACGGCTACGCCTTTGCCTGGGCTGCCATCTACACCTTCTGGTTCCACCCTATGGAGAACACCTGGGGCCACGCTATGGGCTTCATTAACACCTTCATGATCATGCTTCAAGGCAGTCTGATCTACACCGACATGCACTTGAATCGTTACTGGCGTCTGGCTATAGAATCTTGGGTCATCCTCCACGGTACTACCGTGGCGGCTCAGACCGGCGGGCCCGCCCTTAACGGCAGCCTTCTCTGGCCGATGTTCTGCTTCGGGTTCCTCTGGCTTTTCGCCATGACGCAGGTCTATGGACTTCCGTTCTGGAAGAAGCTCCCGGTGTGGGTCCGCCCAGCGCCCTTCGTGGTCTATCTGGCAGCCACAATTGGGATATACTCGACCCTACCCGATAGCGAGGGGCGATACTGGATCAGGTTGAATGAGATCATCCGTATACCAGCCATTGAGTATCTGGCTGTGCTGTTTTCTTGGCTTGTCATCGAGTTCCTCTTATTCATCGAAAGAAAGGTAACGAGAATTTATACTTGTCTGAAAACATTTACAAATTAATATTTACAAAACCTGTTCAATATCAAAGACGGCTGAACTACTTGGATGCTTAGATTAATAGTCAACTTTTGAGACCAAGTGATTTCCTTTTTTTATGCAACTATCGAAGATGTAAAAAAAATAATAGGCTTAAACTTAAAGTCCTTTACTTACTTTCAAATATTGACCTGTTTGTTGCGAACAAAGTGAGAAAAAAACATTGACAGTAGACACAGATGAAGTCGGTGTCAGGGAAACAAATTACTCGGCCGAGTACTTATCAAATGCTTTTGTCATAAAGGCTTAATTCAAACAAGATTCTAATTGGACAAAGTCTTAATTTGTTTTAGCAAAGTATTATACTGTGCAGTGTCTGTATAAGGCAACTGGTACATGTACATTGTACTTGAGTACGACTCTGTTTGATTGCTTCTAACAGGCCCAGCGCAGCCGCAGACTCGAGCCGCTCAGCCCAGCTTTGGAAGCCCTCTACCTCATGATCATACTCTTCATCTACGTCCTGATGGTAACGCTCAGCTCCCTGATCCAGGTCCTAGACTGGAAGGTCGATCTCATCCTGCTCATGGTCATCCTGATGTTCGTCTTCATTGTGGGCGTATCCATCACTATTATCCTTATGAAGCAGTGTTTCCGTCGGCCGGCTGGTAAATCGGCTGTAGCACCAGCTGATGAAGAGAAAGGGATAGAGAATAAAGGGCTTGAATAAATTGTTAGTTACTACAAATTAAAAAAGGTGCTTTCTCGAATGTTCTTGATAAAACCACACATAAATGTACCCTCGGGGAGAAACTTTAAAAATGCATAATTTGTTGTAGGCATTATGAAGACCAGTGGTAAAAGGAAGACATTGCAATGTCTTCCCAAGGCTATTTAGCTTCAACATTTTACATAGACTAGATCAATTTATCGTGGTCCAAAACATAAATTTAAAAAATTTCGTTGGGCTTAGAGGTCAGGAAAGTTTGAAACATTTTGTGCACAAGGATACGGGGATGTCTCCCGAGGTAACCATTATTAGTACTTCTGTATCAATACGAAAACTAATGCCAATTCGTCTAAATCTTTGATTGCATAAATAATGTTTTCCGTATTAAGTTGGTTTTTTTTTTGTTTTTTTCCTGGTATTTACAAGTGTACTTTTTTTTTTTTTTTTGGGGGGGGGGGGGTATTGTTTGGTAGTTTTAAGTGTTTTCAAGGGGTTTTTTTTTCTTGGTAGTTTTCCCCTTTTTTGTTCGGCATATAGTAAAACCCCATTATAGGGAACTCAAACATTGATACACATTTTGTTCATTTACCATTTTTTATTATATTTAACAAAATGCAATTTATAACTTCATGGACGGAATATAATATATTCTTAGTGGTAATTATTTTGATAGGCACTTTATTTATTTTTGCATACAATTTTGTATTGTTAATTTGTCAACTTAATACAAAATGAAGATTGACTAATCCACATAGGAAGAGTTGATGTGATGCGGAGAAGCTTTACAAACATCGGAACCTTTGACTTTTAACATTAAATGAAACTATAAAAAAAAAACTATAAAAAAATCAGTTTACTGCCAAATCTCATACATGTATATAATAGGGCCTATTCAAACACAATCGAAAAAAAGAGTTTTATGTGTACATTGCTGGAAATCTGTAGAAATTATCTTGAGATGCTAGGAAACATTCCAATACCCAAAACTGTATTTACGGAGTGTGTATTTTTGTACTCGTACTAAAACAAGATAACGTACTTGAAATAAAATATTTTTTTAGTTTATACTGGTAGTTGTAAATATGTACCAATATTATGGAGAAGTTTGTAGGATTTCAATAACCATAATTCATTTGATTTGTATAGTTCAGGTCATTACAGTCAGAAAGGAGTTGAATAAATGTTCATATAATTTTTCATAAAAAAACCATTTGTATTAAGATTTACAATTGCACGTTTGTCTACTGCACCTTTAACTTAAGTTAGGTCATCAGCGCGTACAGAGTTCATTGTTTGTCTGTTATATAAAATCATCCCCTTTGTTCCATAAAGTGAATAAATTTGACGTTCATTTACGCAATCGGCCTCGCGCCTGACTAAAGGTTTGTGCGCAGTTTCCACGCCTGTATAGCAACTGTTGCTCAGATACCTGACAAAGTCGTAATCTTATTGGTTAATGCTTACTGTTGATTGAAAGCGCAAATGTGTAAAATTACTATATATTGGACATGATTGACACATTTTGTCCATTTAGGCTTGACCGACACATGCATGTTGCTACACCACTTCCACGTCTTCTACTTCTTACGTCCAACTGGATATCTCGTCAATTTGCTTGCCGTGCACGGTGATAATAAACCACTGCATGTTGATAATAAATATTGATGTATATTTTGTAATTGTTTTTTCTTTGGGAAACACGAGTCAGGCGGGGGGGGGGGGGCTTTATTAAACTTCATTGCCTAATGACTGCAACATCTATAGTTGACAAAATTAATATTCTTCGCCTCTTTCTTTTTGTAATGTAAATGAGCCAACTCCAACCGCTCATTTTGATTCGGTATGGCTACCTAAAATACTAAGAGCGAACACTAATGTTCTTTTTATTATTTTTCAACAAAGCTCCCTTCCTCAATACCGGAAATGTTGCGGTTTCGTTAGTGGCTTTTAGCTTTATTGAACTATATATAGGAAGAAATACAGTTAATATTTTATTTAGTTACTATGGAGATTTCGCTAATGATCGCCACGAATATTATAAAGACCGCAATTACTGTGTAAGTGTATTGTGTTTCTTGGGGAAAATAGAATAGAAGTAAATATATTTTCATTTATTTTGATGTTACAAAATTGGTCAAAGTGTTTAACAACAAGGCCTACTGAAACTTCAGTTTTGCTCAATTGATATTACGTTTTCTGTTTAGGGAAAAACATAAAACATAATGCACATTTTAAAGTCTTGTGGGTTTTCTTTGCTGACGCATGGTTCCAAACCATTTCTGGTGAAATTAATTCACACAGGTTTGATGTGTAAAAGGACGAGCTTGTCGAAAATGACAATGTTTTCAATATCGATATTTTTTGCTTTAAAGGTAGGATACACCATTTGCAGATATCGACAAAATATCTTACTTAGGCCTATAGTAAATCATGATTGTAGGCGTCCAGCAAAATGATTGCGCTATATATTCTGTAATTGGACGGCGATCGCAAAAAAACCACAAAAACATAAGAGTAACTGCCCAACGCCGGTTGAAAACGAATGAATTCTTTTTTGCTTTTTGTGCTTTTCTTAGCATCCATGATTGTAAAACTTTGGACAGGTCAGTTTAAAAATATGTACTATACAGTCCCCCCCCCCCCCCCCCCCCCGTCTAAAACGAAAGAACTGTTGAGTCGTGCGTGAATATAGGTCTCTGTGCGTGATAGATCAGCGAGGCGTCAAATTTACTTTTCCTGCCATTACAAAAGATTTCCCGCGCTTTTCCTTTAGTCCCATTTGACTGGAGGCGAAGGGACGGCTGGTGGCGGCAGATCAATCTCGATTAAAATCCAAAGCGTGATTGGACTCGGTAATGTAACACCACGGCCTATTTATAGTGCGCTGCCCGTGTATAAAACCGTGTTTTGGAAAACAAAGACTTTGTAGACACACCCCATTTCGGTGAAAATGTTAGCGGTAATAGGCGCCATCCGGTTTGTAAGTCCAAGGTACGAGTTGACAAAGGTACGAGTTGACTCGAAAGCGAATAAACCATAGCCTAATTAATAAACTGTTATTCACGTAGAGTCTAAACATATAACCAATAAATCCTGCCTCAGAACACTGTCCTTGTTTATCACACGAGTTCAACGGTAATTCTCAATTTCGAAATTTGTTTTGGTTTTTAATGACGTCGTGATTCGAGTACCGGGTGCGTGCGATTTACTATGCCAAGACTTTTATATGTTTGACCATTTATTAAACTCCACACAGCCGCATTTTGTGAAGCTGACAAACGTGAAGCTGACATGAAACCCCCTTTTGTATTACAACTTGATTGATTACGTTTGGGCATTAATTGTTTAAATTGCATTATGTCATCGAGCAGATGATAAACTTTGAACCATTTTATTAAAATGACGACGACACAGTCCCACCACCACTGGAAGAATTTTGTCAGCTAAAACTAAGTTTTTTTGTAGTGCATCTTTTATCTGCACTTTAGCTGGAACCAGTCTCTGTTGAACCCAAGACATTTTTTTGTTTTTGTTTTTTACAACTGCCGTTTGTCTACTGCACCTTTAACTTATAAGTGATGTCATCACCGCCTACCGAGTTCATTGTTTGTCTGTTATATAAAATCATCCTCTTTGTCATATAAAGTGAATAAATTTGACGTGTTCCATTCTCACAATCTTCACGCCCGACTGAAGTTGTATGCAGTTTCCACGCCTGTAGCAACCGTTGCTCAGAAACCTGACCAAAAGTCGTAATCCTATTGGTCAATGCTTGCTGTTGATTGACAAGGCCCGATTAGTCTAATGTATATAAGATGCAACTCTTTCATGTCGTGTTAGCGTCACGTTTTGTCAAATTATCAGGAACATTGGTTTCTTCATAGAGCACAGAGCAAGGGTTTCTTCAGACACAGAGGATCACGACAGCTCAAAGTTGTAAGTTTGTATTCCTAAATTCTTTAATTATGATTGCAAGATATTTGTGAACGCTCTTATTTAGTTATTTTGTGGGGAAAACCGTTTTATTCTGTATTAATTTGTGCTGAAAATATTGTAATTAGGCACGAAATAATGTACACGGGGTATACTCTAGGAGAATATGGGACAACTCCTACCCGATACCCCCTAGGATACCTACTCTAGATCCCACAGTCGATGCAAAATTATAACATATTTTTGTAATGTTTTCAATTTACATCATTGTAGAAGTAAATTTCCCCCTCTCATATACTCTTTGTGCCCTTATCTATCGATCCGGGAGGTTCAGAAATTTCATATGTTACGCTGGCCGACGTTTTTTTTTCTGGAAAAGAAACTGAAAACGACGTTAAACTTGTAGACTTTCTTCGTCAGTTCCACACCGAGGTCGTATTGGTGTGCACAAGTACGCGCGCACAATGCCGCGAATCCGCGATCGATGCTGCATGCCACGCGCATTGATATTGAGCGTGCACGCAACATCTCGCACATATACAACGCACGTCGTCCACCAGGGGCCAATTTCATAGTCTTGCTCATTAAAAACGGGTTACCAGCAAATTTCTACGGGTTTTTCATTCTAAGCCAAAAACCAGCTGAATATCAATCGAAAACAATAAAGATCACGTACAATTTTGGTCTGTAGCCTAACCTTGTTTTTGCCAATGACAAATGTTCATGCTAAGCAAATTATTGCTTAGCAGCTCTATGAAATTGGCCCCTGGCCTAGGGTATACTCGTACCAACTACCATAGAGCAAGGCTATGCTCGTACTATATACCGTAAAATACCAGAATACTCCCGGAAAACAACAGAAAACTAAAGAAAAAGTTGGCCCGGTTTTTGTCGTGCATCTTTTCTGCATTTGAGATGGACCCATCTTCTGTTAGTGTTAGACCAAAGACAGGTGCAATTGCACGTTTGCCTACTGCACCTTTAACTTAAGTAATAGGCCTATGTCATACCATTATTTGTCCGTTACATAAAATCATAACCTTCGACCCAATAATGGGAATAAATTTGACGTGTTCATTCATACAATCAGTTGTATGCACTTTCCAGTTGAGTTGGCGAGCAGTCAGTGTCCTTGCGTATTATTGTTAAACTAATTCTATACTAATGCAATAATATTGTGGAGGCCTGCCAGATAATTATTTTGGCATTACTTTATAGCAATAGCACGTAAGCGGTTATTTTTACTCGATAAATACCTAGGAGAGTTGATGGCTTCTGATTGGTCGAGACTCGATCTCGTGGGGGGCATAATTTTGTAGTAATTACTAATTACCATACATAAGCTAAAATGTGGCCCCTGAACATGAAAACAAAACACTGGAAATATCGCCCAAAGAAAAGTCACGAAATTTAGAGCATTTTCACAATTTTTCTCGTTAGAAAAGGTACTTATTAAAGGGAATAACAGTGCGTATATCTTAAGTAATGACCGGGTTCTCGCACTAATTCATGCTTATTGTTTTTGCAGTTCTAAAGGGTTGGAAATATAATAGAACAAGTGAAGGAATGGACAAGTTTTAATTTGTTTTATCAATAACATATTTGTTGTTTTAACATCTAGAGCAAGGAAATATAAATATATAACAAAATTGTAAATGTTTCTAAGTCCCATGCAGGTTCATTTTCTTTTCCTTTTTTTTGTACTAAAGTGTGTAAGTGAGGTTTTGTTTAATTACTTTACTATTTTATGCCACCTTTATTTATTTGTATATTTTTGAATCTGAGAGAAATACATTGTCAGTACAGAAAGATATAAATTTTTCAGATTTGTTATTCAATTTTCAAATTTTGTTTTTTAATTGACAATTTAATTTTTTTTAATTTCTCCCCCCCCCCCCCGCAGAGACACGAGAGTTAAGACACTATGAGCTCTAGTAACAGTTTTGTGGAGGAGGACGCCAAAGTAAAGAATGACGCAGGAGTGAGTATGAAGGAATTAGGAATTGAGCACAGGTCTCTATTGCAGTCGGACTCTATCTATTGACCTTAAAAAATTAAAATCCAACTGCCTGTTTTAGTGGAATCTGTTAACTAGTTTGCATCGGATGTCAAATATACATTTACATGTGGGCAAAGGGTTTTCAAGATTCAAAACGGATGGCGGATATACACGTCACGAGCAAGGCCTTAACCTGCCTCAGATCGAGTTTTGCGAAAAAGAATCCCGTGCCTGGGCTCAGTCAATGTTAAAATAATCCTGGCGCGGACTGGTTAAGATGGGTGCTACACCTTTTAACTTATTGTCCTTTAGTATTTTGATTTTAGAAAATTAATTTAGAAAATTGTAAATCAATTGTTAATAATTTTTGTGTGTGTGTTCTGATTCATTACAGCAGTCTTTTTTGCAACGGCGTCATGATGTTATTGCCTGGTTTGTTGCTTGTCTGTTCATCATCGCCATCTTGGGTGGTATGTTTGGCTTAGGAGCTTATCGCGGCTGGGACGCAGACTCTGGCTGGACGCACAACGAGAGCTATACGTCCAAGGGGCGATTCTTACCCGAGCCGTTTGAATCACAGCCCGGTGTGCGCGGTCGTTACGGAGAGGGCGCAGTGGGCCGGTGGTATTACTGGAAATTGCCTCTCGACCAGGTCACTGCGTGGTCTAGGGCGGCCGTCTGGTTGTGTTACTCTAGTCACCAGATTCTCATGTGGGGCTGTATCTTCTACGGTCAGAAGCAAAAGCTCGTCTGGCAGTCCAACACGGCGCCCCGTTACTCCGGCAAGTTAGAGACCTTCAACTACGTGGCGCTGGCCGTCAACGCCGTGTTTCACCTTTTGCATCTCGGACAGACCCACTGGACTTACGATTCGACGGCTCAAGATGTCTCGGTCGGCAGCTCGCAGAGCGCCGTCATCATGTTGCTTGTCTTGGTCTTGGTCATGGAGTACCGAGATCGGGGGCTCGCATTCGGCTGGCCCACGGTCAAAAACACTGATCGCGTCAGCCGGTTCCTGCTTCTCCCTAGCGGCACAGTGAGTCTGGTGCGCAAGTACCACGGCTACGCCTTTGCCTGGGCTGCCATTTACACCTTTTGGTTCCACCCTATGGAGAACACCTGGGGCCACGCTATGGGCTTCACTAATACCTTCATGATCATGCTCCAAGGCAGTCTGATCTACACCGACCTGCACTTGAATCGTTACTGGCGTCTGGCTATAGAATCTTGGGTCATCATCCACGGTACTACCATTGCGGCTCAGACCGGCGGGCCCGCCCTTAACGGCAGCCTTCTCTGGCCGATGTTCTTCTTCGGGTTTCTCTGGCTTTTCGTCATGACGCAGGTCTATGGACTGCCGTTCTGGAAGAAGCTCCCGGTGTGGGTTCGCCCAGCGCCCTTCGTGGTCTATCTGGCAGCCACGATTGGGATATACTCGACCTTGCCCGATAAGGAGGGGCGATACTGGATCAGGTTGAATGAGATCATCCGTATACCAGCCATTGAGTATCTGGCTGTGCTGTTTTCTTGGCTTGTCATCGAGTTCCTCTTATTCATCGAAAGAAAGGTAAAGAGAATTTATAGGTTGTCTGAAAAACACTTTATTCACAAAACCTGTTCAATATCAGAGACGGCTGAACTACTTGTATGCTTGGATTAAGATTAACTTATGAGACCAAGTGATTTCCTTTTTCTTGAAACTATAAAAGTTGTAAAAAAAAATTGGCTTAAAGTCCTTACTTCCAAATATTGAGCTGTTGCGAACAAAGTGGGAAAAACATTGACAGTATAGACAACAAATTAAGTTGGTGTCAGAGAAAAAAAAATTACTCGGCCGAGTACTTACTGAATGCTTTTGTCAAACAAGATTCTGATTGTCTAAAGCCTTATTTTTTTTAAGGAAAGTATTATACTGTGTAGTGGTTGTATAAGGCAACTGGTAAATGTACATGTACTTGAGTACGACTCTGTTTGATTGCTTCAAACAGGCCCAGCGCAGCCGCAGACTCGAGCCGCTCAGCCCAGCTTTGGAAGCCCTCTACCTCATGATCATACTCTTCATCTACGTCCTGTTGGTAACGCTCAGCTCCCTGATCATGGTGCTAGACTGGAAGGTCGATCTCATCCTGCTCATGGTCTTCCTGATATTCGTCTTCATTGTGGGCGTATCCGTCTCTATTATCCTTGTGAAGCAGTGTTTCCGTCGGCCGGCTGATAAATCGGCCGTAGCACCAGCTGATGAAGAGAAAGGGATAGAGAATAAAGGGATAGAAAATAAAGGGCTTGAATAAATTGTTAGTTACTACAAATTGAAAAGGTGCTTTCTCGAATGTTCCTGATAAAACCACACATGAATGTGTACCTTCGGGAGACACTTTTAAATTGCATAATTTGTTGTAGGCATTATTAAAGACCAGTGGTATAAGGAAGACATTCCAATGTTTTGCCACAGCTACTTAGCGGCAATATTTTAAATTGACTATAATTTCTCGTGGTCCAAAACATAAATACATGTACCAAATTTCGTTGGGATTAGAGGTGAGGAAAGTTTGAAACATTTTGTGCACAAGGATACGGGGATGTCTCCCGAGGTAACCATTATTAGTACTTTTGTATCAATACAAAAACTGAAGCCAATTTGTCTAAATCTTTGACTGCATAAATAATGTTTACCGTATTAAGTTGTTTTTTGGGTGTATTTATTTATTTTTTGTAGGGGGGGGGGGGGGGGGGGGGTAGTTTTGACTGTTTTCAAGGGTTTTTTTTTCTTGGTAGTTTTTCGGTGTTTTTCGGCATATAGTAAAACCTCATTATTATGAAACTCAAACATTGATACACATTTTGTTCATTTACCATTGTTTTTATTATATTCAACAAAATGCAATTTATAACTTCATGGACGGAATACAATATAGGCCCTATTTTTAGTGGTAATTATTTTGATAGACACTTACATTTTTTGTGCATACAATTTTGTATTGTTAATTTGTCAACTTGATACAAATACAAATTTACTAATCAACATAGGAAGAGTCTATGTGATGCGACAAAGCTTTAAAAACACCACAAACATCGGAACTTTTAAACTTTTTTAACATTAAATGCAAATATAAAAAACACTATCCAAAAATCAGTTTACTGCCAAATCTTATACACATGTATATAATATTCAACACGACTGAAAAGGAGTTATTATGTGTACATGTACATTGCTGGAAATCTGTAAAAATTATCTTGAGATGTTAGGAAACATTCCAATACCCAAAACTTTATTTACGGAGTGTGTATTTTTGTACTCGTACTAAAACAAGATAACGTACTTGAAATTAATTTTTTTTTTAGTTTATTCTGGTAGTTGTAAATATGTACTAATATTATGGAGAAGTTTGTAGGATTTCAATAACCATAATTCATTTGATTTGTATAGTTCAGGTCATTACAGTCAGAAATAAGTTGAATAAATTTTCATATAATTGTTCATAATAACATTTGTATTAAGATTTTTGCCGACTGCACCTTTAACTTAAGTTAGGTCATCAGCGCCGCGCCTACAGAGTTCATTGTTTGTCTGTTATATAAAATAATCCCCATAAAGTGAACACATTTGACGTGTTTACGCAATCCTCGCGTTCGCCTGACTGAAGTTTGTGCGCAGTTTCCACGCCTGTACGTATAGCAACCGTTGCTCAGATACCTGACCAAAAGTCGTAATCTTATTGGTCAATGCGCGCTGTTGATTGAGGTAACTTTCTTATCACTGACCCTGAGACACTCAAAATGGCTTGTTGGAATTGTGTACCGTCCCCCAAACTCAAATGTAACATTCTTTGATAAACTGCAAGATGTATGTGACAACCTTCAATCAGATCTTTGTAACTTTGAGGGAATGATACTGCTAGGCGACTTCAATGTGAACTGGTGTACAGAATCTTCTTCCCTGACACATTTGCAAGGAGTGATCAACTCAATAGGCCTCAATCAACTGGTTGATGAAGTGACGCGGCCATCAAATAATTCTTCATCTACTGGGACTATCATCGATCTCATTTTTACAAACCGGCAAGAGAAATTCTGTTCAGTAGAAACAGTGGCCAATCCAGTGAGCAGTGATCACCACGCAGTGTTCTTCTCATTTGTTGCGAACAGAACCCCCCCTGAACCCAAAATCATTCGTTCATTTATGCAGTACAAGAAAGCCGACTTCGAACATTTGGAGACACTTTTACATCTTGCGCCATGGACTGCATTCATGAACGATAGTGATCCCACAGCATCATGGGAAGGGTTCATGGACATACTGGATGCAGCCATTCGAGACAGCATTCACAGGAAAACATGCAATCGGCGCATGTCCCCATGGATTACACCCATACTGAAAAACCTCATCAAAAAGAAACAACAACTCTTCGTCAAGGCCAAATTGAGTGGTGACAGCAATGACTGGGACAGCTATAAACTAATCCGCAATGAGGTCAAAAACAAAACCAAGAAGGAATACTGGAAATACATCAATGACATTTTTGCTCTAAAAGATAACAAACGTAGCTTTTGGAACTTTGTTAAGGACCAAAGAAAATCTAAAAGTCCACCTGCATTCAGGACCGTCGAGTCACAGCTCCACAAGCCTACTGATATTTGCCACGCGTTCAACACATTCTTCACTTCTGTCCACACCCCGGCAGAGGCTCCTGAAGAGACCCCACCAACTTGTGACCTCCCCATTCCAGAGATTCACCCCACAACAGTGAACCTTGACTGGCTTGTTAAGTCGTTGTCCAACTTAAATCCTCATAAAGCACCAGGCCACGATGCTGTACCACCTAGAATTCTAAAAGCAACTGCAACATCAATTGCTCCGCCCTTGGTGCGATTGATGAACTCATCCCTAACTACTGGTGTTGTCCCCGCAGATTGGAAACTCTCCCAAATAACTCCGGTCTTCAAGGCTGGCAGCCGTGCAGATATCAAGAACTACCGTCCAGTTGCGCTGACGTCAATCATCTGCAAGTTGTTGGAGAGGGCTGTTACTGACAACATCAACGACCATGTAACATCACTTTGCCTGAGCAACCCAAAACAACATGGTTTCACTGCCCACAAATCATGCGTCACCCAGCTAGCAAACACTATTCACGATTGGGCAACTATCTTGGATAAACCTCGCCCTCCTCGAATTGACGTAATTTTCCTCGATTTCAGTAAGGCTTTTGATGTCATGCCACACCATATGTTACTTAACAAACTTGCCAACAACTTCAATATTCGTGGATCAACATGGACCTGGATAAAGTCATTCCTAATAGGTCGTCAACAACGTGTCGCATATCGGGGATGCTTCTCTGCGTGGGCACCAGTTACTTCAGGTGTCCCCCAGGGCAGTGTCCTTGGCCCCCTTCTGTTTAATCTATTTATTAATGACATTTCTCATAAATTGACCACAAATTGTGCACTCTTTGCGGATGATACACTCCTCTATCAGCCAATTCACTCAACCCAAGATGAACTCTCCCTCCAGTCGGACCTGACTACACTTGAACAATGGAGTAATCTCAATCGCATGCAGCTGAATATCAAGAAAACCAAGGTCATGCACATATCCAGATCCCGGAAACCAGCAGTTCTTCCAAGTTACATTCTCCATGGTCAACCGCTCAGTTTTACACCTAAATTCAAATATCTTGGGGTTATCATCAACGATTCACTGAACTGGAACGATCACGTCGATACCATTGTTAAAAAGGCCAATAAGACATTAGGCTTTATCTGGCAGATTGCTGGTGGTGCTTCGACCAAGGCTTTGACATCACTCTATCGTTCACTTGTCTTGCCCGTACTTGAATATGGATTGCCAGCGTGGTCCCCTGACACAGCATCTAATGCAGCCAAACTCGAAAGAGTGCAGAGAAGAGCAAGCAGGATGTGTCTTAAACAGCCCAAAGGTGCCATGTCATATGAGGACCGAACACATGCTTTGAATTGGATGACCTTAGATGCTCGTAGACAAAAGCACATTGTTTCCTTTACAGTCAAGGTCCTATTTAATTTAGTGAACTGCCAATCAGTGAAGGCCAGCACTGTAGTTAACACTCGACACCAGGATTCTCTGTTTTTTTGTCATCACTATGCCAGAACTCAAACCCTAAAAAAGACACCTGGCCATGTTTTCCCCCGAATCTGGAGTAGTTTGCCATCACATATAAGGGACTCTCTTTTGATTGAATCTTTTTCACAATTCAACACCAGATTATCTAATCATTATAAAGAGTGTTAAGCTATTCATGTTTTTATACAAATAATTAAGGTTTGCGAGTGCAAAAGTGGTTTCATGGGGTGACGGATGGAAAGTTCTCTGCTGAAAGGAGTAAAATGTCACTAAATATTTGCTAGGGTGTTTGTGTTTTGTATTGTTTTGTGTAAAATTGTTTTGTGTTTATTTGTTTTGTGTTAGTTAATTGGTTTTGTTTTGTGTTTAGTTGTTTTGTGTTAGTTTGTTTTGTTTTGTGTTTAGTTGTTTTGTGTTTAGTTGTTTTGTGTTGTGCTGTTTTTGTGTTAATTTGTTTTGTGTTTAGTTGTTTTGTGTTGTGTTGTTTTTGTGTTTAGTTGTTTTGTGTTTAGTTGTTTTGTGTTGTTGTTTTTGTGTTAATTTGTTTTGTGTTTATTTGTTTTGTGTTTATTTGTTTTGTGTTGTGCTGTTTTTGTGTTAATTTGTTTAGTTTTGTGTTTAATAGTTCTGTGTTTAGTTGTTTTGTGTGTTTGTTTTGTTTTGTTTTTTCTATTTGTTACGACTATATAATATTTGTTTTACGTCAGCTTTTCTTGCCTCTGATAAATTGATAAATTGTAAAACTTGTAATTTAAAAAAAACGTGAAATTTTGTCAATGTTATTCACTATCATTTAATCATCCTTTTCTTGTTTTAATTTAAAGTTGTAATTCCTGTAAAGTTATAATATTTATCGAGATTTTATTTGTTTGTATGTTACCATTCGAGTAAGGATTGACAGGCTTTCGAGTCACAGTGTTTAATTATACTTTTGTCAATCCTGGCCAGCTGGAATTGGATTGTTTTTGTTTAGTTAAATCTGTTTATTTTGTGAATTGTTTTTTGTATGTTGCTATTGGCCGAATAAATAATAATAATAATAATAAGGCCCGATTAGTCTAATTTGAAGATGCAACTCTTTCATGTCACGTCTGCGCCCAGGCCGTTTGTCATTTGTTTCTTTAGGCATATAGACCACAGGGCATGGCCGATTATCTTGCACTTTCTTGACGCATATCGTGAATCTATATAAATCTTACTTTAAACTACTTAGCAAGTTGTTGGGAAACTCACAAATAAAATCCCCAGACGATCTGCGAACCAGTACTCGATAAAATCTTCATTTAAAATTCATGTTTTTCCCGTTTCGATGCACAAAACTGCCCAGTAAACAATTACGTCATTATTTTTCAACGACCAATCAACGAGGCCCTTTTGTCGTGGTGCGGTACGTTTGTGCGAATAGTGGGCAAATGGACCAATAGCGGGCGCTGTAAAATAGAGCGAGCATAGGCGCTGTTTACAGCAAGATGGCCGACGACACGAGCTGCTCAGATGACAGCGATTCGAACACGAAAAAGTGTATTATGAACGTTTCAGATGCAGATTCCAGGGTTTTGTCGTTCACTGAAAAAGGTTGGAACAAATTCCACGCTTGTGCCGATAGGTGGAAGAATGTTTCTACTTCTACCAAAGCAGAAATCGCCGAAAAAAGCGGAGATGATCATCGGCATTCCAATCGTACACGCACTGGTTGATGTACGGCCGGAATCAGTGTCAAAGGTATGTGATGATGTAGTTGAGTAGATTCCGTTAAAAAAAAGGAATAGGGCTTTTTTAGAATTAATTTGTCTTAATCCAAGAACCACCTATTCCTTCTATGTCCCCATAGATTGTGTAATTTGCACTAAACATGTTTTAAATGGAGATTAAAAAGAGTTATGACCATTGTTGACAATTTCTGTCGGGTCATAATTCGGAACCCATAATTCTTAGAGAGTTGTTATACCTCAAGCGATCTTCTTCAATTCCACAAGGGCAAAATAAAATAGTTCTGCTTCCAGCTCTAAATAGGCATGCAACTTGGTCACATGGAAATTGAAACTAGGGTAGGAACACAAATATACATGTAACTTGTCACTAGTACTGAAAGCAGTTATTACTTTATATTAGGGGGACGGGGAGAGGGACATTTATATAGTACATTTTCCAGTACATTTTTCTCTTCTTAACCTGGAAGCTCATATAACGTCCTTATGTGTCAGTATTTTTAATTTCCTTGCCTTTTTTTTCCTGGAAATAAAACAACAAAAAACCTGCCTGCTTGTCTAATTGTAATCCTTTACCCCCTCACTGTCAATATTTATGTTTTGTTTAAATTTCGTTTTTTCCCTCCAATTGTATTTATTTACTTTCCTGTGATTACACAATGTCCAGAATAGTATAATAGTACGAGTTGAAAGAGGAAATGTTACATTCTACAAGGCGAAGCAAGAATGCAACATTTATGAAGTATATTTTGCATGACGGAGCAAGAAAAATATAATAAAAATACATAGAGCAGGGGTCGGCTGGAGATACAATGTAGTCTTCCTCTACACATTTAAAGTTTTAGTCAGGGTTCCATAGTTTTAAAGTTAAATCAATGTGAAAAATACGGCATTCCTGGAACCTGTACTTTGGAAAGAATGTTTTTCTCATAAACAAAATGCATTCCATGTTTGTGTTTATACCTGTGTCTTTAATAAATTGTGGACAGATATGCTCCACTTTATAGAGTGGAGTGAAGCATATCTGTCCAACATTTTTAGATGTTGTTGTATGTGTAATTTTACCCATTATTAATTTATCTCCAGATTTCAATTCATCGGGCACTTTATTTATAAATATTCCCATTTCCCCCCCCCCCCCCCCCTCCAAATATTCTCAGATGCAGATACGACGGAAAAAGACACATGCGAATGCAGCACTGAGCCCCCAAGGAGAAAACTGCGTTCAACCTCTGGCTTCTTTCCAAGAAACCAACAAAAACTTCACAATACTGACACGTATATGCATCATCTGCAAAAAGACAGAGGTGGAGGTTTGGACAAGAAGACCCGAACAACTGTCCTTGACAAACTTTCACAATGCCAGACGCTAACTGCAGGAAAGCTTCTGGAAGCAGCGAGGAAAAAAGATCAGTGGGTGCTCTCACAGATCGAGGGAAAGGATCTTGTCACCACAGAAACATTGTATCACACAGTCTGCTTTCCATCCGTCTCTCCTTAATAAAAACTCAGCTGGATATGGGCAAAATGTTTGTTATAACAGAATTGTGTATGTAAATCAGTACGAGTTGTTGTTCACCCACTCAAATGTACATTGTTAAAGACATGGACAAATTTAAGTTTTACCGTTAAGAATAAACATGTATCAAAGGCTAAAGCTGGAAAACCCTCTGGTCGTGTATATATTTTTTTCATACAATTTAGATTTCGATTTTTACCCCCCCAAAAAAACAAAAAAAACAAACAAATACTTAACACAAATTAAATTAAAATTAAAAAAACAGAAAAAGAAAATGACACTTTATCCAAAAGTTAAAAATATGGCAATAACAAAATGAAAATTTGTATTGGGACATCAAACCACACCCTAATTCCTCCTAATCGAATTATGTCTCTGTATAGTCCCTTTTTAGTAAGCAACAGCAATGAGCAATCAATTCCCATTGAAAATGTACACAGCTTTCCAATCCTGGTCAATAGAGGGCGCCCTCTATATACAGGTCATTAAAAATGCAAATATTTAATTAACTGGTGAACTTGCGATTGGGGATTTTGGTTTTTCGTGATCCACATGATCCCAGCTAACAGACTGCAGTGATTCCACTTAGATTCAAGAGGTGCGCCAAGGAAATCAATTTCTGAGCACATTTTGCAGCCATGCCCTGTGGTCTAATAGAGGATTAGGACAGCCCAAAGTCGTAATACATGTAGTTTGTATTCCCAAATTCTTTAAAATAATTGCAAGATATTTGTGAACACTCTTATTTTGTGGGGAAAACCTTATTCTGTATTAATAAATACATACATCACATGTACTTTCTTCGTCCTCACACCGAGTTCGTGCACATGCGCGCAAACGATGCTGCATGCATGATACGCTGCGCGTCGCATTGATAATGCGCGCGTGAATGTGCAGCATCGCGCATACAACGCGAACGCACGTCGTATACGAACTCGACTCGACTCGGAAACTGATGCCTTTTGATTGGAATTAAAACTGATAAAAAGAGAGTCTACAAGTTATCGTTGCTTTAGAGTTAGTTTCTTGAAAAACGTCAGCCAGCGTAACATATTGAATTCCTGAACCTCCCGGATCGCATATCGAAAAATAAGGACACAAATAATATATTATTTTGAGGGTGAATTCAGTGTCTACAATAAAGGTAAACATTTTGAAAATTTCATCATAACATGAACATTGTTTCGCTCACTTTTAATAGTAGATATCCCGGGCGTTTAGGACATGAAGCTACTGAAAGTGGACAAACAAAAGTTATGATGAAATTTTCAAGGTCTGTTCCTTGCTCTATGGTTGGACGACGTCTTCATTGCACGCCTAACCCCCCTCCATCGCAGGGAGAGGTAGGGAGTCCACCTGGGCTAGTGAGTAGTGTATACTCGTACCATATCGGACATCAATTGACACATTTTGTCCATTTATAGGCTTGACCGACACATGCATGTTGCTACACCACTGCATGTTGATAATAAATATTGATGTATTTTGTAATTGTTTTATTTTATTTCATGTAGATTAAACTGTGATTTGTGATTCCAGATTATAATGTCAAAGTTCACTGAAGAACTTTTCCAAATGTCATCTTTTACACCCTTTTTAATCACAACTTTATTGATTACGTTGGAGCATTAATTGTTTAAATTGTATTATGTCATCGAGCAGAATGATGAACTTTGAACTATTTTATAACAATTATGACGACACAATCCCACCACTAGAAGAATTTTGTCAGCTAAGGTATAGTGCATCTTTTTTCTGCATTTGAGCTGGTCCCGGCTTCTGTTGGAACAAAGACAGGTGTTTCTTTTTACAATTTCCCATTTGCCTACTGCACCTTTAACTTAAGTAACAACGTCAGCGCATACAAAGTCCATTGTTTGTCCGTTACATAAAATCGTAACCTTCGACCCATAATGGGAATAAATTGAACGTTTTTATTCACACAATCCTCAATAACACCTGACTGAAGTTGAATGCAGTTTCCAGCTGAGTTGGTGAGCAGTTTTCCTTGCGTATTGTTAAACTAATTATATACTTATGCAATAATATTGTGGGGGCCGGCCAGATAATTAGTTTGGCAATACTTTGTAGCATGTAAGCTGTTATGTTTATGAATACAATAAAATATGTTGACACAGGAATATACATACATGTACACATTTCTACTGAAGAGTTGTACCATGGAGGATTCCTCCATGGTTGTACTATCTATGATTGCCGTTTTGCTATGGTAATTCATGCTTATTATTTTGCAGTTATTTAATTTGAAGGATTGTCATACATACAGTGTATGCTGTGGAAATAGTAGAACAGATGAAGGAATGAATGAGTTTCATTTTTTTTGATAAATAATATATCATTGTTTTAAAATCTAGAGCAAGGAAATATAAAAGCATTTCAAAATTTTAACTCACTGTATTGAATAGAACTGTGTTGGAAAGAATGTAATATTTAGAAGCCACTTATAATTAAGTGTTGTGTACAAAGTCAATGTGCATATTTTAAAAGTATTTCATAACAAAATTGTAAATGTTTCTCAGTCCCATGCAGGTTCATTATCATTTTTGCGCTGATCGAAGTAAATGTGTGTGTGCATTTGAGGTTTTGTTTAACCAGTTTGCCCTGGGATTATTTTAACATCACCGAGCCGAGGCGCAGGATTATCTTTACAAAACTTGATCCAAGGCGGGTTCAGGCTGATGGTACCGGGAAGCACACCCACACATTTCCAGCCTTGCTCACTGCTGACAGAGATTTTCGGCCTTGCTCGTGGCGTGTTTATGCTTCATCCGTTTGGAATCTGGGGAAAACTTGGCGTTTATACGTATTCGGCGCGAACTAGTTAATACAAATTTAGCATTTTATGCCACCTTTATTTATTTGTATATTTTTGAATCTGAGAGAAATACATTATCAGAGTACAGAAAGATATACATTTTTCAGATCGTTTATCCAATTTTAAAATTTGTTTTTTAATTGACAATTTGTTTTGAAATATTTTTTTTCTTTTTCGCAGAGACACAGGACTCAAGACACTATGAGCTCTAGTAACAGTTTTGTGGAGGAAGACACCAAAATAAAGAAGATAGACACAGGAGTGAGTATGAAGGAATTAGGATTTGAGCCCAGCGTCTCCGAGTCTATTGCAGTCAGACACTGTTTATTGACCTCAACCCATTCAAATCCATCTGCCTGTTTTCTTAGAATCTGTTAACCAGTTTGCATCGGATGACGTGGTGTACATGTATGCAAAGTTTTTTAGGAACGTAGTGCATCCAAAACGGATGACGGATAAACACGTCACGAGCAAGGCCTAAACCCGCCTCAGATCGAGTTTTGTGAAAAAGAATCCCGTGCCTGGGCTCAGTCAATGTCAATATAATCCTGGCGCGGACTGGTTAACCAGTTCGCGCCGGATGACGTATATAAACGCAAACATTTCCAAAAATTCAAAACGGATGACGCATAAACACGCCAAGTTCAAGTTCGGAATGTATGTCAGCAGCGCGCAAGGCCAGAAATGCGTGGGTGTGCTTCCCGGCACTATCAGCCTGAACACGCTTCAGATAGAGTTTCGTTAAAAATAATCCCGCCCGTCGGCTCGGCGTTGTTAAAATAATCCCTGCGCAAACTGGTTAAAGGTAGTATACACCATTTGCAGATATCGAAAATATTTAATACCGAATTATAAAGAAATATCTTACTTATTTGAAAGTAAATAATGATTGTAGGCATCCAGCAAAATGATTGCGCTAGATATCCTGTAATAATTGTGAAAAATTGAATTTTATAAAGGAAAAATCACTCTCGCCGTCCGGCGAGAGCGATTTTTCGTGCTTTTCTCGGCATCCATTATGGTAAAACTTCGGAAAAATCAGTTAAACGATATTTACTATGAAATGCAACCCCCCAAATCTACAAATTCATGATAATTCAAGCAATTACCAATGGTGTATACTACCTTTAAGATGGGTACTACACCTTTTCACTGATTGTATTTTGAATTTTTGTGAGAAAACTAAAAATAGAAAATGGTAAATCAATTTTATTTAAAATATTTTTTGTTCTGATTATTTTTTAGCAGTCTTTTTTGCAACGGCGTCATGATGTTATTGCCTGGTGTGTTGGTTGTCTGTTCATCATCGCCATCTTGGGTTGTATGTTTGGCTTGGGAGCTTATCGCGGCTGGGACGCAAACTCTGGCTGGACGCACAATGAAAGCTTGACTTCGAAGGAGCGATTCTCACCCGAGCCGTTTGAATCGGAGCCCGGTGTGCGCGGTCGTTACGGAGAGGGCGCAGTGGGCCGGTGGTATTACTGGAAACTGCCCTTCGATCAGGTCACTGCGTGGTCTAGGGCGGCCGTCTGGTTGTGTTACTCTAGTCATCAGATTCTCATGTGGGGCTGTATCTTCTACGGTCAGAAGCAAAAGCTCGTCTGGCAGTCCAACACGGCGCCCCGTTACTCCGGCAAGTTAGAGACCTTCAACTACGTGGCGTTGGCCATCAACGCCGTGTTTCACCTTTTGCATCTTGGCCAGACCCACTGGACTTATGATGCAACAGCACAAGATGTCTCGGTCGCCAGCTCGCAGAGCTCTGTCATCATGTTGATTGTCTTGGTCTTGGTCTTGGAGTACCGAGATCGGGGGCTCGCATTCGGCTGGCCCACGGTCAGAAACACTGATCGCGTCAGCCGGTTCCTGCTTCTTCCTAGCGGCACAGTGAGTCTGCTGCGCAAGTACCACGGCTACGCCTTTGCCTGGGCTGCCATCTACACCTTCTGGTACCATCCCATGGAGAACACCTGGGGCCACGCTATGGGCTTCACTCACACCTTCATGATCATGCTCCAAGGCAGTCTGATCTACACCGACATGCACTTGAATCGTTACTGGCGCCTGGCTTTAGAATCTTGGGTCATCCTCCACGGTAGTACCGTGGCGGCTCAGACCGGCGGGCCCTCCCTTAACGGTAGCCTTCTCTGGCCGATGTTCTGCTTCGGGTTTCTCTGGCTTTTCTCCATGACGCAGGTCTATGGACTGCCGTTCTGGAAGAAGCTTCCGGTGTGGGTTCGCCCAGCGCCCTTCATGGTCTATCTGGCAGCCACGATCGGGGTATACTCGACCTTGCCCGATAGCGAGGGGCGATACTGGATCAGGTTGAATGAGATCATCCGTATACCAGCCATTGAGTATCTGGCTGCGCTGTTTGCTTGGCTTGCCATCGAGTTCCTCTTATTCATCGAAAGAAAGGTAAAGAGAATACTTGTCTGAGAACACTTACAAAATAATACTCACAAAACCTGTTCAATATCAAAGACAGCTGAACTGCTTGGATGCTTGGATAAAACAAGAAAATCTAAATTGAATAGTTAACTTATAAGATCAAGTGATTTCCTTTTTCTGCAACTGTCCAAGATGTGCTTAAAGTACTTTGTTTACTTCCAAATATTGAGCTGTTTGTTGCGAACATCAAATGAAGTCAGTGTTAGAGAAAACAATTAATGGCTTTAAAGGCTTCTGATTGTCCAAAGGTTTTATTTTCTTTAGCAAAGTATTATACTGTCCAGTGTTTGTATAAGGCAACTGGTACATGTACATTGTACTTGAGTACGACTCTGTTTGATTGCTTCTAACAGGCCCAGAGCAGCCGCAGACTTGAGCCGCTCAGCCCAGCTTTGGAAGCCCTCTACCTCATGATCATACTCTTTATCTATGTCCTGATGGTAACCCTCAGCTCCCTGATCCTGGTCCTAGACTGGAAGGTCGATCTCATCCTGCTCATGGTCATCCTGGTGTTCGTCTTCATTGTGGGCGTGTCCGTCTCCAGTATGCTTATGAAGCAGTGTTTCCGCCGGCCGGCTGGTAAACCGGCCGTAGCACCAGCCGAGGGTCGGATCGACGCACCGGGAACTATGTACGGTACAACTGAAGAAGAGAGAGGGATAGAGAATAAAGGGATTGAATAAATTGTTAGTTACTACCTTAAACACAAATTGAAAAGGTGCTTTCTCAAATGATCCTGATAAAACCAACGATAAATATGTACCCTCAGGGAGACACTTTAAAAAAGCTAAATTTTTGTATGCATGATGAAGACCAGTGGTCTAAGGAAGACATTGCAATGTCTTGGAACAGCTATTTAGCGGCAACATTTTACATAGACTAGATCAATTTCTCGTGGTCCAAAACACAAAAATATACCAAATTTCGTGGGGGTTTATGGTGGTCAGGAAAGTTAGAAACATGTCTCCCGAGATCCATTATTGGTATTCATTATTGGTATTCCATTATTAGTAATTATTAGTACTTTTAAATCAATACTAAATCTGATGCCTAAATCTTTGACCGTGTGTTTTCCGGTATTTCCTGGGTTTTTTGGTAGTTTTCTGGTATATGGTGACACCTGTTTATATGAAACTCAAAACATTGAAACAAAAAACATTGATACACATTTTGTTCATTTACCATTGTTTTTATTATATTCAACAAAATGCAATTTATAACTTCATGGACGGAATATAATATATTCTTAGTGGTGATTATTTTGATAGGCACTTGAATGTTAATTTGTCAACTTAATACAAAAATACATGTTTTACACATTACTAATTAACATAGGAAGAGTCGATGTGATGCGGAAAAAGCTTTAAAAACATCACAAACATCGGAACCTTTCAACTTTTAACATTAAATGCAAAAACAAAACAAAAACATGCACAAATCGGTTTACTGCCAAATCTCATATGTATATAATATTGAACACAACTGAAATAGTAGTTACATGTATACGTGTACATTGCTGGAAATCTGTAGAAATTATATTGAGATGCTAGGAAACATTCCAATCTGAAACTCAACCAAAGCTATTATTTACACTGTACAATGTTAATCGTTTGTGTTGAAACAGAACCAGCCTTACTACTTGGGAATTATTTGAACAAAGTACTTTTACGGAGAAGTACCCAAACTTTATTTACGGAGTGTGTATTTCTGTACTCGTACTAAAACAAGATAACGTACTTGAAATAAAATAATTCTTTAGTATAAACTGGTAGTTGTAAATATGTACTAATGGTTATAGAAATCCTACAAACTTATCCATAATATAATTTATTTGATTTGTATAGTTCAGCATTCCAGTCAGAAAGCAGTTTGCAGGAGTTTAAATAACTTTTATAATATTTTTCATAATATTTACAACCGAATCTAAAAAAAAATTGGACTGTGACGACTCTTGTAAATAATCTGAAATCCATGTAGGCATTTTAAATTTTGTTTTTGATTTCGTTCAACAACGACTTTTAAAATTGATTGATTGTTTTCAGATTGTTTTCAGTGAAAAACCAGGTTATTTACAAAAAGATGGTTGTATTTGTTTTAATAGATGAGCATCTAAATAAGATACTTATTCATTTAAAATAGTCTGGTGCCTGTGATTTGTTGACTCTGTATATATATAAAGCCCTCGGGGAACAAGACCAAGATGTCTGCCATGTGAGCACTCAGCGTTCTACTTGGACCAGTGCAGGGAATGTACGCATGCGAAGTCGTTCCACCTCTGCTCTCAACACAGCCACTTCCTGAGCTTGTGCCTTGGCTAGATCCACCAGCTTGCGGCGTTGTACGATGTCCTTCATTCGCTGGGCTGAACCACCAACATTACGCATGGCGGCTGTCAAAGAATAAATTGAAAAGTGTTCTTAAGAATTTCTAATCTTAAGAATATTATTAAGTATCCAAGAAAGATTTAATAAGATACTTTAGCAGTTTTGTGTTGCATATTATCTTTAAGAAACTGCTTGTCTCATCATCCAATCCAGACCGTTTGGTCTCTTACCATTGACTTCATTGATGTGTTTCCTCTCAGCCACCGATACGTTCATCTCATCCAGGTCGTCATTGAGCGTGGAGTTGTTCCGCTCTTTGCCTTTAATCATCTGACGTAAACCCTTCAAGATCTTCTTGCGTTCTTCCACTGCCTTGTCATGATGCTAAAACAACCAAAGGGAAACTAGTCAATCGACACATCAGACTACAGATACAGTACAGTTTGAAGAAGAAGTATGTCAAATGGAACAGTAAGTATCCGAGAAAAACCCCCAAGTATTTGTTTTTGAGAGTTCAAACCGTCTCCAAGGTGTTAACATTTTTCTCTAATTTGGGTTTCGCCACTGTCATCAATTTTTTTATGAATTAGAATGCTCGTTTAGGAAACGGCAAATAAAGTGACCTATCGCGGTAGAATCTCATCAATGCAATTTGTGAAATATTGCCCAATCACACGAATTACAAATAGGTGCTAAACGCGCAAAATCTGAGACCAACACAAATGTACTGCACAAAATTCCGTAGGGTTGTCTAAGGGGCCGGGCTACACGCCAGCGAGCGGTATGTCGGTTATACGCGGAGCTTTTCGCAGTGATTTTTGTTTTGCGACGGGAGTATAAACTTACCGATCGTTGGTTCTCCAGTGTCGCCTCTAGTGTTGAGATTTCTTGTTGCCGTCTCGCTTCGTGGTCCTCGCTATGAAGAAACTGTTGACAACAGAAGATGTGGTCTAAAATTATGTCTTGAACCAAGTTTAGGACACAAAAGTCTAAGTATACTATGCGAGTTTCATAATCTCTGCCCCATATTGTAAAAGTGTCATGGCCTATTGGTCTTCCGTATTGAATTTATGGTCTGGGTAATTCTGCAGGTTGGGGTTCAAACCCAGCATGGGTTACGAAACTTCTACACATAATGGTAGAGGCATTATTATTGCCTTGCATTAGACTAGTTACTCATCCCAACCCTATTCATACTGTGAAGAGATCAGATTATCTTGTCTTGTTTCAGTGTAGGGCCAGTGAGGGGCTTGGTTCTTCACTTTCCTTGAGTGGCCTTTGGTTGGCGATATGCATGGTTTCTTTCTCATCAAAGAAGGCTCTTTTAGCTCCAGCTTGTTACAAATTGTGCGGACAAAATTTGTTTCCCTTTCTTACTGCAAGAATGGTGGTGATTTAAAGATCAGATAATAAACAATACATACTGTTTGGAGATCTCTGGATACTTTCAATATCTGTATCGTTCTGGCTTTGTTCAGAAGATCTTCGATCTGCATCACCATCTTCTTGTGCTCCCTGCAAGAACGACATTTCAGAATGAAGTTCAAAGTCGATACTTGCGAGGTTTGCGAGTTTAACTGCCTATCGCTAGTCAACACTAGCACATACATGAATTTAAAAATAGTTACTTTATGCTCGGTCGATTTGCTTTTATTACTACTGAAAGAGTTTTGATGGTTTTTTTTTATCTTGTGTCCGACTTACCATTCCAGAATATGAATTCCTTTTCTGAAATCCTTGCTCTCTGTCATTGCTGCAATCTTCTGCTCTCCAAGTTGCTAGAACAAAAATCAAAAATTTAAAATAGATTTTCTCAAATCACCTCACAATTACCTTGGGGTTCGACCTCGAGTTATCGACTCTTCCCCTTACTCTTCTCCTTACATACCCCTGATTGAACCTTAGGGTTTGACCTTGAGTTACCTCGGGGTTCGACCTCTGGTACAACTTTGAGTTACTGCTGGGATCCGACCACAAAGTACCTCGAGGTTCAACCCCAAATTACCTTGGGGTTTTACCTTGGGGTTTTACCTTGGGGTTTTACCTTTGGGTTTTACCTTTGGGTTTTACCTCGGGGTTTTACCTCGGGGTTTTACCTCGGGGTTTTACCTCGGGGTTTTACCTCGGGGTTTTACCTCGGGGTTTTACCTCGGGGTTTTACCTCGGGGTTTTACCTCGGGGTTTTACCTCGGGGTTTTACCTCGGGGTTTTACCTCGGGGTTTTACCTCGGGGTTTTACCTCGGGGTTTTACCTCGGGGTTTTACCTCGGGGTTTTACCTCGGGGTTTTACCTCGGGGTTTTACCTCGGGGTTTTACCTCGGGGTTTTACCTCGGGGTTTTACCTCGGGGTTTTACCTCGGGGTTTTACCTCGGGGTTTTACCTCGGGGGTTTTACCTCGGGGGTTTTACCTCGGGGTTTTACCTCGGGGTTTTACCTCGGGGTTTTACCTCGGGGTTTTACCTCGGGGTTTTACCTTACCTTGTGGTTTTACCTTGTGCATTCGACGTACTCAAGTTACCGACTCTTTCTCTTACATACACTTCCTCTTCCCCTTACGCCCCCCTTATTGAATCCCGGGGTTTAACCTTGAGTTACTTCGACCTGGGATTCCACCTCACGTTACCGACTATTCCCATTACATACCCTGATGGATCCGTTCAGATCCTCAACGACCCCACGGTGGATCAAGATACTATCGACGAAGTTGTGTATGAACAGCCCACTGCCCACCTCCACCTGACCTTGCTTCAGTAGAAACTGGACATCCAGGTTGCAGTTGAACTTGAAACGCTCTTCCCGAAGCCTGTACAGACACACGACACATTTACATTTCCAGATTGTGATCATTCAAACAACAGAAATCACATTAAACCTAAAGTCTTTTTACTTCTTAAGATATGTGTGCATCGACAAATTTCTAAAAAATTCGTCGTCGGGATTATGTTAACATCACCGTGCCGAGGCGCGGGAATATTTTTAACGGAACTCGTTTCGAGGCGGGTTCAGGCCGATGGTACCGGGAACCACACCCGGCCTTTGCTTTACGGCCTTGCTCGCTGCTGACAGACATTTCCGGCCTTGCTCGTGATGTGTTTATGCGTCATCCTTTTTGAATCTGGCAAAAACTTTGCGATTATATACGTCCTCCGGCGCGAACTGGTTAATATCTTTGCTTTTCGGTTATTTAAGTGAGCTTTTAAACAATAATTTGCTTGGTTACTTTTTGGATAGCTGCAGAATGTATACTTTAGTTTTAATTGCTGTATATTTGTGTGTGTCTTGTCTTGTTTAACCTGTTGAGAGCGTCGGTGGTTTCTTCAATCTCAATCTTCAGCCTGTCATCTTCCTCCTGCCTGTGCTGTTGGAAGGCGTTCGTGTCGGCCAACGTCAGAGCTTGAACTTTGACCTGATCAACAACCGTACAAAATACGCACGATGGAAGTCAGACACAAGGTTGGTATGGCACTGGAATTATGAGACTATGAAATCATAACTCAATCATCAGTGGATTCATTCGCAAGTAACGGAAAAGTTGAGTTTTGAGGGAAAGCATTTTATACAGTCCAAGTGCAATAACACGATGTCGGGTTATCTTCCACGACTGAAACTCCACATTTCACTTTGTTTTTGGTGGTAAACCAATGTCGTCATTTTGCACACGTGTAAAACTATAACGAGCTTCGGGTGGTGACCCATACTAAAAACTGCTTTATCACAAGTAGCTTGTGATAAAGTTATGATTTGCTTGTGATTGACTTGTGATAAAGTTATGATTAGCTTGTGATTGACTTGTGATAAAGTTATGATTAGCTTGTGATTGATTTGTGATAAAGTTATGATTAGCTTGCGATAAAGTTATGATTAGCTTTTGATTGACTTGTGATAAAGTTATGATTCGCTTGTGATCGACTTGTGATAAGGTTATGATTAGCTTATGATTGAATTGTGGATTAACTTTAAGAACTTCACTGCTTTGTGAATTGAGATTTAATTAAACTAATTTAATTAATGCTGCCCTCGCTCTACGGACCCAACAATCTATCTATAGTCATCCCTCGCGTACCTCTTGTTCACTCAGAGCCTTTGTTCTGCGCAGGCTACACATCCTAGTCCAGACGTAGGGTTCGATTCCTTCGGGGCAATGAGACTCGTGATCAAGCTCGTCCAACCCCTTCATCAACACCACCGTGGTGTTCGACTGCCTTGCCGATAGGGGGCGCTCTCCGTACGGATTGGCCGCGCCGACGGGAGTGTCCGACAGGGAACCCTTTTGGTCTCTCCGCTGGCCCCTGTAAAGTGATCCCCCAAAAGAATTAAGAGTCTTAAACCTTTTTCAAACAAAAATGAAATCTCTTCTGAAAGTCGATAGCTTTTTTCCTATCTTTCCACAGCTATGACCGAGGGTTCAAATCCAACTTGGACAACATCTTGGTACAGGGTTGGATTTCTAACATACCTTGGTCTTCGACGATACAATTTGAAGAGCTGATCGACCAGCACAGCGTTCACATCTTGAAAATCCTTGCGGAAGTTCTTCTCCAAGACTTTGTCCTCCGCGACGCGGATGTCGTAGGTGTCTCGGTACGAGTCGACCATGCGTTTGGCCTTCATGACCGCTTGGACGGTTTCTGCCTGGATATTTATAACGACAATGAATAACACATTATAATTTTACTGCGTCATTAACCCTGAACGTCCGAGGTCCTTTAAAATCATCGGGGATTTAAGAAGGTATAGCCAAGGCTTGACTGTTCTTAACAGTTGATTTTCAAAGAATGAGCCATTGAGTTCCTGTGCATTTGAGAATTGGGGAGCATTTTAGAGGAAGGACTCTCCAAAGTATCTGAGATAGGAATAGATTGAAAGTCAAAAAGTGGTCGTAGACACAAGCCACGAGAGTCTGAGACAAGAGTTTGAGACACATTTCATAAGAGTCTAAGTCACTTGTCATAAGAGTTGGAGATGTGTCATAAGAGTCCGAGACAGAAATAATATAACAGTCTGAGACACAAGTCACAAGAGTCGGAGACACATTTCATGACAGTCTAAGACAGTCTAAGACAGTCTGATGTTATGAGCAAGGCATGTGCATCTTGCCTTGAGAGCCTTCTTGGCTTCCAACCTCCGGTTCAATTCTTCCTCCTGCGCGTCCAACTCCTCTTCAATAAGAAGCTCTCGATTCAGACGCAGAATCTTTAACTCCTCCTACACACAAAAACAAGAGATACAGGTTATGTACACAGAAGTAGCGTTGACCTCTCAAGAGGATCTGTGCAAGAACATGTGGCAGCACTGTTTGGCCTACTTCCTATCACCACGTCCAAATCGGTGACGGCCGGCAGAAATTTGGCAGTAAAATTGGAAAATAGCCTCATAGCCGATACAGATCACTAACACTTCAGGTTCACAAACTTTAAAATCAAACTTACATTATACTATATGTGTTTTAAAAATTAATCTTCAGTAGGTTTGGGGCACACGAGGCCCACATCGTACCTGGTAGATGACCATCTCGGTCTTAATCTTGCGATGGAACAAGTCGGTGAGCCGATCGTCAAAGTTGGAGGTTGTGTCCGCAATGATGGTCTGTATCTTCTTCAGTTCAGCTTCGAGAGTCTAGAGAGTTGTGACAGAAAAAAGAATGTGACAATTTCCAAGAATGTGACAATTTCCCAGACTCCAACCCTTGTATCCTACAGGGCATGTTGTTTTGTCAAAGAAAACTCAATCTTTCTTGCTGAAAGATTATCGCGAGATGAAAATCTTTGTTCCGTTGATGACCAGCTACACCTGAACATTTCAGAGGGTATGATAACGGTTTTCCACAAGGTTGAGCTTACCTTTCGGTATTTCTCTCTTTCTTCGGTGAGTTCCTTGACCTTTCTCTCGTACTCCTTGAGTGCCTTCTGCTCATCTTCAGACAACTCGTCCTGCGGCTTGGTCATGAAGGCTGGAATCGGGACGTCCTAAACGAGTGGAATTGATCAAATCAGACAGAATTCCGGTGACGTCCGAGCTTGTAACTCAAATCAAAGTTTAAACACAGAGCACTAATGGGAGCACACGCTACGCCTAGATATCATCACTCTAACTCTAATTTGTCATCCCTTCTTAATGCTCATCATCTTTCTTAATCTCCAACACCCCAGCCAACATCATCTTCAAGGCTCTATGCATCTCATCCGCCATACACTAATCCCCTTAAATCTCTTCCTAATCCTTACCTTCTTAAGTTCATCTTCTTCCTTATTCTCCAACGCCCCACCCATCATTATGCCCAAGGCTCTATCTATCTCATCCTCCAAAATATTAGTTTGACACAAATCCCCTCTAATCCCTGGTTTATTTAGAGCACATCCGAAAGGTGTGTCGGGCAGCTAGCTTCGGTATTTATAGGATTGGAAAAATCCGGAAATACCTTGATCGCAGCTCTACTGAACGACTAGTTAATGCATTGGTAACTTCCCATTTAGACTATTGTAATTCATTATTAATCAACCTACCTGCTTCTCACCTGGCCCCACTTCAGCACACACAGAACACCGCTGCACGTCTCATCACTCGCACTTGAAGTAATTTTGATTTTTGTACATGTACAGCGCTTTGAAACTTTTGTCACAAGCGCTATATAAATTTGTCATATTATTATTATTATTATTTATCCTCACCTTCTTGAGTTCGTCTTCTTTCTTAATCTCCAACACCCCACCCATCATCATATCCAAGGCCCTGTCTCTTGCGTTATCTCCTTTTTCGCGCCGTTTCCTCTCCTCCTCCCCCGCGGCTTCTTCCTCCATCTTCTTTTTCTGTTCGGCCGTGACGAACCTTTCAACTTTGACCTACGACCCAGAGATGAACCAAAATCACACCATTTAATTTTTGCCTGACTTCCGTCATTCAAGAAATAATTTCAGGGTTTTTCTTTTCTTCTTCTTCTTGTCTTACCTCGCTATCCTCCACAGTCAGTAGTTTTTCCGGCTTCTCGTCAGAATCCATCTCGGGTTTCCACACCTTCTCCTTGCTCGTCAGATCCTCCATGATCTTCAGGATGCGCTGATTCCGGTCGCCGATGCGAGCGATCTCCTGCTCTCTGGCGCGGTAGACTTCATCAAAGTCCTTATTGAAGCTCGTCTTGATGCGGTGGATGGCGTCTTGCAGGAGGACGATCTGGTTGTGCTTCTGCTGGCGGGTGTGCAGCTCAAACTGGCTGTAGAAGAGCTCGTTGGCGCCGCCGTACTGAGCTCCCAGGCTGCCGATGGTCGAGGGTTGCTCTGCCCCGTCGCCTTCCTCAGACTCGTCGTCTGCATCCTCACCGTCACTTGGCTGATAGGAAGGACATAAGAAGCTAAGATTTGAAGGTTTGCAAGGTGAAGGGGAAATACGATTCAAGACGTTTGCGCTAGCATCATGTGATCAATCTCTTTTGGTTCTGAAAAGAAGCAGAGGGAACTCAACGTTTCGGACAGTTTGCTCTGCCCATCGTTGGGAGACTGAAAAAATGTCTGAAAAACGTACGGCCTTGAAGCGTGCCATTTATAGTCTGAAAGTTTCGTTTTAACAGCGCCCCTATATATAGAAAGATAGTGTTTACCCTTGCGTTTACCCTTCTCCCTTCTGATTTTAAGGAGGCCAGGTTTTGAGTGCCCTTTTCTTTTAAGATCAAAATCCTCCACCCACCAACCAAACCCAACCTCTTAAAAAATACACCAACTGACCTTAGTGGCATTTCCTTTTGGTTGAACCTCAATGATCTCTTTCCTTGCCTGTAATAACATCAAGACACAAAGACATTAACAAATATTGGGTACCAATAATACATAGGCCCTACTCCTTGAAGAAAAATAAAGACGGAACTATCTTAACTCTACGGACTTCATGCAACAACATTAGTAAAATTAAAAAAATTTAAAAAAATTGATAGAACAATGTGTACAGTCAAGAATGTACAAAGTTACGTTGATATTTAAACTACTGGATTTAATATGTTTGTTTCTTGTACACAGCCATTATGTCTCTGAAGAAGATCTTGTTAAGATCGAAATATTAGGCCCTCTTAACTTATTTGATTTGTATATTTTAGGTCATTCCAGCCAGTAAGCAGTTTGCAGCAGTTTTAATCTTATTCACTACTGGATTTAAGTTAAGCTGGATTCATTTAGTTATTGATGACTGTACTTGCCTCCATCTCAGCTTTCTCAATCTGTCTCATCTTGGTGACGAATGCTAACTCCGCCTTCTCCTCCTTAGTCCTGTCTCTCATTGGATAGTTACCGACCTCAAGATTCATATGGAAGGCCTAGTGGGACAAAATAAAGGTAAGATTTCGCTAATGAGATGGTAACCGTTTATCTGGAAAGCCTACGGAGACAAAACATTGCTACAATCACATTGAGATGTCATTACTGATAACTGACCTTGATGCTACGACCTTTGACCTGCATGGAATCCCAGCATTCGTTCTTGATGACCTCTCTCAAGTACGTCTTAGCCAGATCCTCGTACTCCATGGTAGCTCGCATCTAAATTACAATCAACAATCCACAATTAACCCTCGACACTAAAAGTCGGGTCTATTATCACTCCAAGTATTTTTTTCCTTTTTCACCTGATCACATCCCGACAGGTTGGATTTAGTATTATATACATATTGTTTTGTATATTATTATTATATTGTGACTTCCCAGCCGAAGGTCACTATATCCAAGTTTCATCGAAATCCATGAAAGCAAGTAGAAAAACGTATCAAGGTGCTTCACATTATTACCCCAGTCATTGGGCCCATGAAACATTCCAAATACCATCTCAGCTCCCTGGAGAGTATACAGCTCGATGCTGCCATTTCGGCGCAAAGCAGCTAAATCAACCACAATAACCATCTCTGCCCTCACAGGTACCAATTTACCTCTGGGTGTGGAAAACAATGAGTGACAAAGTGTCTTGCCCAAGGGCACACGCACCATAGTCCCAGGCCGGACTCGAACCCACAAACTGTAGCTTTACCAACAGATTACAAATTCAATGCTCCAAACCACGAGACCACGACACTCCACGGCACTCTTCCAAGCAGTCTTCAAGAAGTCTACGTACCTCTTGAACCGTGGCTTCGCCTTCCTCCTGCAACCTCTGCTGCTCCTCAGAATCCAGATTAAACTCGTCGTGTCCAAGCTGCTCAATGTCAGGTAGGTTCTCATTCTCCTTCATCATGCTTTGGATCTAAGAAATGAAGACGACATAAATATCCAGAATTTGAGAAAAAACTGCGGACGTTCCACAGAAAGCTACTATATCGTACAAAGTCAAACTTTGTGAAGAGCACAGCATAAAAGGGGAACTAAATTTTTTTTTGGTTTTCAATTTGTTGTGTTTTTGTGGCAGAGTATAGATTAAATAATAATAATTAAAAATTGGGTAAATTAGGTAAGAAATACGTTTTTTAGAGGCATTTTCTTTCTGGGCCTGCACAGCTAGAAATCTGAAAAGTCTGTATGTAAACATATGACGTCATTCTGGGAGACGGTGGCACTGCATACATATGTATGCAGTGCCACTGTCTCCCAGAATGACGTCATAAAATGTATGCAGTGCCACCGTCTCCCAGAATGACGTCATATGTTTACATACAGACGGAGATTTGACCTCGCGCTTTTCAGATTTCTGGCTGTGCAGGCGCAGAAAAAAAATGTCTCTAAAAAACATATTTCTTACTTAATTTACCCAATTTTTGTGTTAGTTATTATTTAATCTATACTCTACCACAAAAAAATGAAGAAACCCTTTGAGTTTTCCTTTAACTCTTTACCAGCACATATGAAAAGTGCTTGTCTATTCTTTAAAGCTGAAGTATACCTTTTGCAACTATATTCAAACACATATGACGCTATCCAGGTGACTTCCTATTCTACTCACTGTTCTCCTTAGGTCTCTGATGTCACTACGCAGTACCGTCTTGAGCTCCGAGTACTGATTGTCCTCCTCTCGCAAGGCCTGATGGAAAAATCAAAGATGACATCGTCAAATCTTGATCAAGAAGCATTAAAGTGTGGTTAGGGGTTGATAGATTTTACAAGATACACCAACACTTTGGACCACGAGCAATTGATCTAACCTATTTGTGACACTAAAATGTTGCCTCTAAAAAAAACGTGGCTTCATTTTTCGTCCTCGCGTTTGCGGACGGCGTGAAATGTCTCCCTAATTCTACTTTGACAGAACAGACTCGCCTCCATTTCCTTGACCTCCATCCAGGTCGGGTCAAAGGTTAAGGTCGGTGTCGGGGTCACGTATATCTCATCCTTCTCTATTGCGAGCTCCACACCCGTTTTCTGTCAAAAGTAAAAAACATTTCAAGACTGTTATTCTATAAAATTACTAACAGAAAGACTACTCAGAATTAAAACTGAAACTTTGTTAAAACTTTATTTAAATATTTTTTCCTTTTTTGATTTTTTTTGGGAAACAGATGTTTGTGTGTTTTTTACCTTGGGTCCCTGCACGTCGGACACCGAACGGGACATCGGCGCAGACGTGGCTTCATTCCAGTCGGACATACCGCTCAACACCTCGTCCTCGCGTTTGCGGATGGCGTGAAGCATTGCATTGTGGGATCGAGCGGCTTCTATGGCCGAGGTTGCCTTACTACGGCCGGTATTGCTGTAACTGAAAGTAAAATTTACATTCTCAAGGCCTGAAATGTTTAGGAATTAAGATGAAATTTACTTTTTTTTCTTTCTCGAAAACATCTACCGAGGTTTTTTAAGTTGATAAAAAAAATATCTACCACAAATGTTTTATTGTAATTTCATTTAAAACCGCTTTAACCAGTTCGCGCCGGGATTATTTTAACATCACCTAGCCAAGGTGCGGGATTATTCTTTTATGAAACTCGACCCCATAGACTTTGTGTGTAATTTCGAGCCGTTGCTAAGTAATTTGGACACGGCTTTATTCCAAACTTACTTCCAGGTGTAGCACGCCAGAACCCCGTCCTGCGTCCCGCACGTCAACAGAGCTTGGCCATCGGTCGACATACACACCTGCTTGACTCCACCGGAGGAGAAACCGTGGGCCTGTATCGCGACGTGGCGGTCTAATGCCCCGACGCCGCGTACTAGGACGTTCCCGTCGGGGCTAGCCGAGGCCAGCCATTTCTGATGATGGGATAGGACCAGCGAGCCCCCGGGCAGGTCGTGACCCGGGAATTCCCCCTGGGGCTGCAGGTAGGAAGCTTTGTTGTTGGCCTAGGGGAAAAGGAGACGCAAAAGTTGCGAGTTTCAAAATGTAAACGTTATAATCTTGGTTTAAATCAACTGACTTTGGTTTTTAATTTGTTTTGGGAGAAAGGTAATTCAACCAAACTTTCTAGACAGTACATCAGGTTTCAAGCAGATTCAGATCAGTAGGTTCGAAATTAACCCCCCAAAATATAACATAATCGGGATAAAAGTAGGATTTATGCGAGCTTTCAGGACTGGTTTTCCATGCCCACAGCCGGCATCATCACCTCATGTGCTCTATCCTCTACTAAGCTCTTGGAAGTACAGTTGCAATACTCCTGTCCCCACGCCCTTCATTGTGTGATTTACATATGACAGTGTTTAACACTTGTAAAATATAACCAAAGATTTTTTTTTTTGGGGGGGGGGGAGGAGTTGTGAGACAAAAGAGTAGGAAATAGTAGAAATTTCAATAAAAAAAATAAAAAAAGTAGAAGCAAAGTTAAATATAAAAGAACAGGAAAAAGTAGGAATATTTAAAATCCTGCAGATTTCACAACTGTATCTCAGCATTTTTCCTCTCAACAGTTTCAATCCAAACCCTCAATAATGGCGAAAAAAATACCAACTTCCAACTTAAAGAGATTGTATACGTTTGGTAATTACTCTTCGAAGTACTGCGGTTATGGAAAAAGATATCACTTTTTATCCCAAAAAAAATGAATCTGAGAAGCGTTACTGCAGTGACGTTTCTCAGACTGTGTATTCCAATGCAAATTATTTTTCCTGCGTGGACATAACCACTCCAGATTTTCGGCAATATCTCAAAATCGCTACCACCTTTTGAAATAACATTTTTACAGGTTAGTTTTATGGTATATATCTATAACTTTATAGGATTGAAACAAACAGTGGGTTCCAATTACCAAACGTATACGATTCCTTTAAAATCAGTAGCACAGTGAACGCGGCACGATACTTTTTTTCCCCAACAGTTTCCAACCTTCTTTGGGGCTTCGTCAGGTAAAACCATCTTAAGCAGCCGTTTGGTGTCGCAAGCCATCGTGTAGAACACGCTGGCTGTCGTCAATGCTGCACCCACGCACGGCACGGAGAAGTTCAAATTCATTTTATTGATGGCATCTTCTTTGAAGTCACATTTAGCACTGGCCTTGAAATTGTCAATAGCTGCAGGATAAATACAAATCCAAAAAATGTTGTTCTTGATAAAAAAAATTTTTATCTAAAATTACATCATTTTTGTTTTGTATTATTAATTTTTTTAAATAATGGCAAACATTTGCAGTAAATTGTCAAAAACAGCTGTACATTTGTCATTAATAATATGTGACCTGTTCCAACGAAACCCGGACAAAGTCGACTTTTTAGTTTTTCAGATTTTGATTTTTTCAAATTCTCTAGGTTCTCAGCTTTAAAATAATGTATCATTTACATATGTACCCCCACCATATCTTCCCTGGGGTCTGGATTTAGTGATAAAACCCTGACAACCTAATTATGAGATAAACAGCTTTGAAGTTCAGAAAAGCGTATTATTTCTATACACAAATGTTTCACAAAATTGACAAAAAAAACCACTTCTGGTAGACGGATTTTGTTCAAATTTGAGGAGATTGTAGATTAATAGTGAGTGACTTAGGAAAACCTAAAACCTCAAAATGGTAAAATCCATCCAGAAATGACTTTAGGAGTACATTGTGACAAAACACATTGTGCGACTTTGTCCGGGTTTCGTTGGAACAGGTCACATATAGTTGTTTCCTTCTTTCTTTTTTAGGAAGAAATTAGCAACCATTGGAAAGATATCTTCATTATTACAAACGGTTCCCTAATTTCAACTAACATTTATAAACCCATTTTCAGGTCATCGTGTTTATGACCTACCTTGAGCCAGGTCATTTGGCAGGTCAAACTGACAGCATTTATTAGCTCCCTGGGTCATCTCGGGGGTCGTGTTGGATGTCACCAGTACTTTAACTGGTCCGTGTTTCTCTGGCGTGTTCGTTGAGATGGCAACCACATGCCCTTCAACAGCTGTACAGTAAAAAGAAATTTAAAATGTACACGTAAATGCACACACAATCGTGAACCACATAACGACCGAGGATCCCCTATTGTGTTTTCCTTTATTCTTGTACTATAACCTAAACCCCATTACCGGGGTGGGAGATGACAACCTTCACGCGGTCCAGCCTGTTTCCACTAATGTCATTAAACCGATGTATGCAGTAACACGTTAAGCTGCTCATCATACGAAAGAAGAAGAACCCCATTACCTAGCATTTACCCGAACAATCGAGGACCGAATTCGGACAAAGAAACCGTTTTTTGAGGATTCTTTGTTCTCTTTGTTCTCATTCGTGCTTCGATCCTCGGCCGTAATACAATACAAAAGCACTGCTACAGACCAATGGGTTGTAGTAAATCACATGATTGGTCACATGACGACTTACGCGTCTGGCCAAGAATCTTGTATCCCGTGGACGGCCTGGCGTCCACCACGAACACGTGCCCGTCATCTGCCCCCGTGAAAAGGTACCGCCCCTCCTCGTCGTAGGCCAGCTGCTGGACAGGCGTCTGGTGAATGTGGAGACGCTGGATGACGCGTGGGTTTTCCAGGTTGGAGAGGTCAAGAAAGAAGGCGTGGCCGCCGAGGGTTCCCACGGCAACGCTGTGGGATGACGGGCTGCTCGCCAGGCAGGAAGCCTAGCGGACAAGGACGAAATTTGGTTTTAGCAAGACTTAACTCTTTAGTTTTCTGAAACTTCAAAATTCTCCACTCTACAGCAACAGAAAGCAGAATTATTTTACCTCGTATTACAGTTTTTACATATTCAGGTGTATTCAGTTGTATTTTTTAATTTAATACAAATTTGTTATACTCAATCTTACGTATAAAGATACTTTAAATATATGCTTAAAAATGATTATTTTTGTTAATTTTCATTTCACTTCTGAAAAAAATAAGAAGATTTAGAAACATTAGTTTAAAGTTTAGTTGTAAGCAGCATGTCAGGTTTAGGAGAAAAGATGAGGTATAAAGGGGGGAGGGGTGGGGAGGGGTGGGGGGGGGGGGGGGGGGGGGGTGGGGGTAGTAAATACTCACTGGTTTATTGAGTGACAGACTTGATATCAGCTTATTGTCTTCCATACTCCAGACTTGAACTTCACCATTCTCCCTCACAGACTGAAAGACAAAAATTTGTAATGCATTTTCTTGAATCCTCCTTAAGTTTATTCATTTAGCATAAGTTGCTTTAATTATCTGTGGTTGGGACTTTGCACTCAAGTTTTAGTTTGTATTTGTGTGAAGAGAAATTAAGCCACTGTCTAAGATATGAAATAATAGGCTTCGTGCGCACTTTTACTTGACCCGTCTGCGTGTAGCGAGAAGTATGGATGACTAATTTTATTCTAAATGTGCACAAACCCATGGTGTCTTTGCTCAGCGTCCGGCATCTTCAAAGATGCATTCAACTTCCAATGTCTCTTCAAGTGGTCTACGCCAACTCTCCTTTCCCTAATACCGTTAAGGAGGTACTAGCCGGAGACTCGGGTGCTAAACAGACGGCATAACGATCTTACCACACAGTGTTGAGTACCTGGTGCCATCATTGCCACGGCAACAAAGATCCCATTATGAGTGTCAGTCAGTACGTCCGCCGTGCCTGGGTTACTGTGATCATACAGATGAATACAACCCTGACGGGAGAAAGCAACGAGAAAATATTGTTCCGAGGTCATTTTCTAAACCCCAGCTCCGTCTTTGGTTTCGTTCATGCAGTTCGGCAATGGTGATGGAGACGGAGACGGAGCCGAAACTGGGTTTGAGATTTGATAAAAAACTATAGTTAACCGTAGTGCGACTAACTCTGATCGAATGCACGCTAGTTGACGATGGTTGGACTAGTTTAGTTGACTATTCAGGACAGCCTACCGTGGCTGGTCGTGCTACGATTTATAGCTGGTTATCAATAGTAATATTTCATAGCATAGTGCAGTGAAAAGGACCAACTGCCAACAAAAAACGGCAGAAAAACAAAAGCCGAGTGCTAAATTTTTATTTGGCTGCAGTTTTCTCTATGTTTTTTTTAATGCGGCAGTTGCAGATTTCTTACATTTCAACTCGACACAATCAACATCCTGCAATATACATCTAGGCAGTTAGCGAGTACCTTGGGGCTTCCGACAGCCAGCTTGCCGTAGCTTGTACTCCAGCAGAGCGAGGAGATAACTGCGCCGCTATCCCAGCTGTCCGACACTTGCACCACGCCGTGGGCAACGTCCAGGCAACGCAAGATGCCGTCCTCACCTCCAGCGAAGAGACCCTCGCGATGGAGAGCCAAGGAGTTGAGAGCGCCTTCCCTGATGGACAGACTCTTGCTTGGGGATTTGGTCTGTTCCCCTGTTAAGATTGGAATATTAGGCCCTCTTAACTTATTTGATTTGTATATTTCAGGTCATTCCAGCCAGTCAGCAGTTTGCAGCAAATTTAATCGTATTCATATAAAACACAATTCTCATATCGTAATAACAGAAAATCAGTACTTTTGCATGTTGTACTGACAGGACACAGCTGTGGTGTTAACGAAAAAATAATGATATTAAGTTGAATTGACCTGAATTTATTCAAATTAGAGAAAAGAAAAGAATTGTTTTCAAAAAACAAATTGATTGAGAAATTGTTATTTATTCCACAGCTTTTACCATCAAGTGCAGTAGTTATCCGAGATGTCAATCCGCCTTTTATCTTGTTGGGGTTGTACATCACGTTCACCCTGCGAGTCTCCGTGTCGTACTTCAGCAGCTGGCCGCCGTCGCATCCGCAGTAGATGTCCCCCACCGTCGTCCAGCACATGGATGCCGGGGTTATCTTCCGCCGATTACCGTCAAAGTTTGCGTCGAAGGTCTCGGCCGGTTCCCCGACCAGGCCGGCGACTGCTGCCTGGTTCGTCTCGATCTTGAAGGGTCCTCCCACCCGGGTGGCGGCCGGTCTGTTGGGGTTCTCTTCGTGAGTCATGGGCAGGGTTTGCGCCTCGTCGTGGTAGGGAAGTCTGGTTTTGCTGCGGATATGATGTTCAACAGACGTCGATACTAATTCGCCCAGGTGAAAAGGTACTTAGGACAATTTTAGTTTGGGGCATGGCAGCAGTTGCATTCCAAGGTCTAGCTTATGTTTCTCTTATCGGGTGGGGTGGGGGTTGGGGTGGTTGTGGGGGTTATGAAATTGGCTGCAGGTCTAGGAGTTACAGAACAGCTTACCTCGGTACAAGTGAGTAGAGTTTATCGGCCTGTTCGATAGTCCAGACAGTCATCTGTTTAGGACCGATAACGCAGAGTTTATGCCAGTCCGTAGGATTGAAGGAGACATGCTTGGCATGAAGGCCCCACATGGACTTCCTGCAGAGCAGTGAACCCGTCTCCCAATTCCTGAAGAAATGGGTAAGAATAACGTCAAAATTGTCTCAGTAAGTAAGTCGTAACCGTTTGCTAAGCGCTCCATGGAATGACCATGGAGGGCATTTTTCTATAATCAGTGATTTATCAACATCAAAATCAGGCCCAATGTAAGCGGAACTGTATAAAATTACCACAGAGTCAGTGTGAAGTCAGGAATAGCTGAACAGCTGGCAAGGTATGGATGGGTATGAGAGAAGGCAAGGGCACTGTACTCCAGTTTGGTACCTCCTGTAAAGTTTTTAAAAAAGACAAAATTCAACAAATTTGAAAAAAAATTCTGAGTAAACGCAATATTCTAGTTTGTTTTCTGAAATGTACAGCGCTATTGAATCCTTAAATCTTCCAATTTTAACGATTTCTTGTAATGACTGGAAGTGATGACTGGAACATTATGAAGTGGTTTTGCAACAATATTTTAGGAAGAATGGGGTGTGAAAAGTTGGAGAATACCCTACACCAGCCCACCCCCCCCCCCCCCCCCCCCCCCCCCAGGTGCGTTTTACGTTCTTGCATTGAAAAGTTGGATAAACCCACATCATCAAAACAGCAGCAGACTTTGTCTAGTAGCTGCACTGCACAATGGACCCAGCGTGCAAAGCTGCGAGCAAGGCCGTAAAAATATCTGAGTGTACTACCTACAGATGCCGCGCCGGCCTGAGCCCGCTTCGGAACCGAGGTTTGTGAAAAGCAATCCCGCGCAATCGCTGCGTCCTATTTCTCACTGCACCGAAATAAACTCGTGAATGCACAGTACAGCAGACTAAGTCTAGTAGCTGCACTGCACAATGGACTGAGCATGCAGCTGCCTTATGTGTTCTATGGCGTAGCACAGACGGCCACAGCATTTTGAATGGATTAGTGGACCGCGGCTATAGCCGCTCCGCCCGCTCCAAGAAGAAGTTAACAACAAATCCACCTCCTACTGACCCTGGCATACGGCTTTCTGTGTGAATCCCGGATAAGAGCAGACAAATATCCTAGGATTCAGGCACATCTCTGTGAAGGCGACCAGATGCGTACTACCGCTGACCGTGAACACCCCGATGCCTTCACCGGGCGACGGGTGGATCGACTCTCGGTGGGTGGTGATGTCAATAAATTTGATTGCGTTGCCGCAGACGTGGCAAAGGGTGTTACGGGTGATGAATAAGGCATCTGACCCACTGTAGCCTTGGGCCCAGCTAGGTTTGGAGAAAAAAACACACAAAAACGAATCACTTGAAAATAACTGAATATTTAAATAGGCAAAACAAACAAATAATAATAATAAAATAATTAACGTGGAGGGTTCCTTCCTGTTTCCCACATTCGCCACCACTGTTAAAGCGGTGACATTAATCCACGTGAAGGATTTAGGGGGGGGGGGGGGGGTGGTTCCGGGAATTGCCCGCAGGCGGCCACGAACAAAAAATGGCAACACGATCTTTTTTCTTGGGAATAGAAGGCGCTATTTTCGCAGCTTTTGGTGTAAAACATGTGTATTACTATTTAAAACTAAAGAGAAATTAACATTAACGGGTCTGTCCTAGGCCAGGGTCTAAATGATTGACATCATCAACACGAACAAATTAATTAAATTAGGCATGTCATCTGGTCATGTTTTTCGACAATGTATACGGAAAACTGTATGTTACTTACGCTAAATCCAAAGTTCCAATGCTATCCATGTTTGTACATGAACCTGAAAATGTTGATTGTTTTCGAATCGCACATTAACTTTTGTAGAAATCAATAAAAATCTTATTTTATTTACGGGACCGAACAAACTTTATTGCTCTGTTGTCTGTTGCCAGGACATTAACTGGTGTGTTGCATTCACCCCTATCATGACAATTTGAGCGGTTACCAGTTCACATTTCAACTTGGGCAGTTTTCCAAACTCCAGCTTACGCTCCATCTGTGGCCATATTATTATTGCCAAACTGCATGAATAAAGCCACAACGGAGACGAAGCTTGAATTTAGAAAACGGCCGGCTGCGCTGGTCGATATGACTAAACGGTACCGATGCAAATGCGAAAGTAAACATGCAGAAGTTGCGGACATTTTCGTAACTCTTTTTTCGCTGTATTTTCGAAGAATATTGTCTGGTTTTGAATAAAAACCAAAATGGCATTGCAGAACTCACTACGTGAAGCAACAAGAAGGCTTCTAACGCCTCACAACTGCCCTAATAAGCTGAATTTCGTGAGGAATGCGTACTGGCGGAGTACAAATTGTTCAGGGCGCGTTGTTCCACCGCACGCGTGGAGAACATGGGTCCGCGTGACCCTATTCCGCGGGCAAAGTCTGCCGGAGTGCATGGACACATTACTCAAGTTGCTCAAGAGACAATTGCACGTGTATGCCTCGCAGAAACTGCGTCGTATGGAAGGAGTGATGGGGCTCTACGGCTACATCTACGCGGAGAACATGCTGCAGAGTTTGGCTGGCAATTTTTCTAGACGGTTTTTGAGAGGACGGAAGAGGCCATTTTACTTTCTCTTTGGCGGGGCGTGCTTTGTGTGGGACAAACGGAACAGAATAATTGATCAAGAAATCGATAGGTTAGGGCATACATTTATGTCCAAAATTGTTCTAGATAGATAAGAAACTAACATTTAATAGTCTAAACTGTAGGCCTACATGTGTGATAAAGTTTTATATATATCGGGGAGATGTAATTCAAATTTAGTTTAACCAGCTCCATGGTTTAACTTAACCCTTGCTCTTGTTAGTGAGTTACACTCCAGTCCAATGCACTTTAATAATAGTCGGGGGAAAAAATGTAAACAAAAATGTGTACATTGCACTTCAAGTTCAAAGCACTCCAAAGAATGCAATATGAAACTGCAGGTCAACTGGGTCACACGAGACCTAGGTGTATTACACTGAAAAGCAAAGCCATATGCCCATTTATAACAGAAGTACCATTCACTGTACATGCAAAGAATCCTTCCCTTCAATTTACTGCAGCTTGAGTAATTTGGCATGTACCACTGACTTGCAGCATGGAGGAATATGCTTGCAGTAAAGAACTCTCATAAAGCAAGGGTTAAGCAACTTTGACCCTTTTTGATTTGCTCATGATTTTATTACCAAAATGATGTAGATGTGTAGCATGAAAGCCAACCCACAGATGTTTTGAGCAAAGAATATTTTCATTATTTAGAATTGTGCCATGTGGCTTAGACTTTACATTTAAGAATATTCTTTTCCTGACCAGTTTTGATGAGGCAGCTTATTGTAAAATGTGTCAGGGTAGCATGTCTTGTTTTTACAATAGAACTGTTTAAACTGATTTTTTTAATTAAAACTGTCAAAGTCGAACTGTAATTTCACTCTGATAAAAATAATTCACATTTAAAAAGTTTTTGATTTATTTAATTTCCTTCAGTTGTGTCGATGATTTTGAAATGGTGGAAGAGCTAGAGAGACTTGATACTAACAGTGCCAACCAAGTGACGACAAGCAATGCATCATGGGACATCATATTCAAACACAATCGCATGAAAGTCTGGAGACGGCCCCTGGATGACACCTATCTCTATGAATACAAAGGTCAGAGGTCAAAGAACACTGATCTTCAGCTTAACTATTGTCATCAACTCTTACCTGCAACCAAGAAAATCCTGTTGAATTATTGATCTGAGCAATTTGACTTTTTGATTAACCCTATCAATTAAAATCTCACACATATTGCAAATTTAAATATGTCATTGAAGCATTTTACTTAAATTATGAAGTTTATTGAAATATTAAGTTTTTATACAAATTTTTACTGTATCGAGTGCCTTCTAAACTCAAAAATTATTTGTTGATTATTTGTTGTTGGTCTACAGCCTACGGTTGCTTCACAGATATTTCTGCCAAATCCTTCTTCCAAGTCCAGCTAGATCTTGACTACCGCAAAGTCTGGGACAAATATGCCATCAAGCTGGACGTAGTTGACCGGGATGATGACACAGGGTCAGAGGTCATACACTGGGTCACACAATACCCTGTAAGTCGGTCTTATACTAAAATAACAATAAGGTTAGAGTTAATGATTTGTGTTTTGTTCCTTTATTAAATGTCAAATTGATTTCAGATTGTTTAACCCTAACCTTCCCAAATTGAAAAAATGTCTGAAACTTTAACCAGTTTCCAATGTACAGTCGAGACTACGTGTTTGCCCGACGCTTCAAGATCGACCGTGCCAATAACGTCATGACGGTCGTCTCCAAATCCGTGGAGCACCCTAAAGTGCCAACTAGCAAGGACCACGTCCGCGTCAGCTCTTACTTCTCACAGATGGTCATCAGACCCCATCGCAACTTTGACGAGGTAGGTTGGACCTGTGGTAGTATTTTTTTAACCAGTTCGTGTAAGATGTCGTGTGTACTCGCAAAGTTTTTCCTGGAATTCAAAATGGATGACGGAGATACACGTCGCGAGCAAGGCCAGAAATATTTGTCAGTGACTGGCTCGCAGCGAGCAAGGCCGGAAATATCAGGGTGTGCCACCCACATATGCCGGCCTGTACCCGCTTCGGACCAAGGTTCGTGAAAAGCAATCCTGCTCCTGGGCCCGGTCAATGTCAAAATAATCCCGATGCGAACTGGTTAAGAACCAAGCTCTAGAACATCTGGTTTTGCCTTCTGCTGATATTATGATTATAAAAAGCTGTTTCAGATTTGCATTTTTTTTATTTTGCTGGTTATTATTTTGTAAGTTTCATTGTTAACCAAGATATGTACAGGAAGGTTTGGTTTGTACATCATTCCGTTCCCTTCCTTTCACATCAGGTGACTAAGGTCCGTTTAACCCCATCTTACACCCACTGATGAACCCTAATTTGTTGAATTGAGCATGGCTCCTATGCAGAAGTCACTTTTGGGGTCAGTTGTTTAGTAGCACAAAGACATTTGTGCCTATTTGTGCTTATTTGTGCTGTTAAACCTTAGTAGGGTTAAAACAAAATTTTTTAATGTATGTTACCTCAAAAAAAGTATTTTCTAACAAATTTTCATCATTGAAATTAACCCCAACTCCCTATGGTGTGTGCAAAATCATGTGTTTACCTTCAACACACTTCAATATTCCTCCCCCCCCCAAAAAAAAAACCCCCCAATGCCTGTGTATAATCCCCCAATGCACACAGCTGGAGTGCATTGGCATGTACCACTGCTATGCAGTGAACAACTCTCATAGAGCAAGGGTTAAAATTGAAGGATTCAAGACTTGTAGCGTGAGTAATTACCAACCGGTTGCTTTGATTGACAGATTGGCTTTGACTACATCTTGACCTACCATGATGATCCTCAGACTTCCTTCCCTTCCCCGTGTGTCAACTGGATGACAAAATCAGGTCAGTCCGTCGATTAATGGCAAAGTTCAAAGGGGTATTATACTTTTTGTAACTATCCAAAAAGGTAACCAACCAAATTAGTGTTCCAAAGCTTACTGATGTAACGTGGATGGTCATTTGTGAACGTACACGACGAAAGGGCAGTAAAGTAGGCATCTTGACGTATTGAGATGTTTAGAGAAATGAAATCTACAAGAAATAAGCTTTAAAATTATGTATTACAAGACATAGTTGGTATTCATGGTTAGCTACAACAAGTAACACTGAATATGAAAATTCTTTGTTTTTTATTGTTTAATTTTTTTTAATGGTCATTTTCTCAAAATAAGCTCTGGCAACTGTACAGCCCTTTTGTTGTGGATGGTCACATTTAGTCTCTGCCTGAATTGTATGGTTTCCTTGCATGTCGATCTAGATTTGTTTTCTCCAACCTCTAAAATTGACAAAATTATCTTCATCTTGTATGTATCTTTAGGTTTGGTTTGAAGGTTTCTGTTCTTGTTCGCATTGTTCAGGATGTCTGGAATTTGATTACCAAAAGAGAAAAAAATTAAAAAAATTGTATTTGATATTTTATCCTCGATATTTTATATTCATTTGTAGGCATGCCCGACTTTATTGAGAAGCTCCACCAAGCCGCTATGCAATACGACAGCTACAGCCCACCTCAAGCGATGATCAGAGACCTGACCTTATTGGATGTGACTGACGGGCAAAAGTTCACCCAACACTCAACAGGCCAGTATTCTATGTAAAAAGGATGTAAGCAATGAGGTTCTCTGACTGGGTATTAGTGGGAACCTCACTCACTAACCACAAAATGTACCTTTATTATTTTAGGATTACCAATTGGCTCAATACTCACCCTGCCCGTATTCTATGTGAAAGGATGTAAGCAATGAGGTTCTCTGACTGGGTATTAGTGGGAACCTCACTCACTAACCACAAAATGTACCTTTATTATTTTAGGATTACCAATTGGCTCAATACTCACCCTGCCCGTATTCTATGTGAAATGATGTAAGCATTGAGGTTCTCTGACTGAGTATTAAAGTCAGGTTTCTTATGTATTTTCGTTCAATTTTTTTGTAGATTTGCTAAACCATACATTTTTGGAAACGTTAGGATATACTTAACATGAAAACCAATGTTTACATTTGCTCTAAGGTTCTTTATGGCAGCCATCTTGGATTTTTTGAATAGCATTTTAATGACGTCATGATGATGTCACACATTTTTCACAATTGTATGCATATGTCTATGACCCAATAAACATATTACAAAAAGAATTTTGAAATTATTATGTTCTGTTGATGAGATATGGCTTAAAGGTCCAAAAATGAAACAAAATCATAACAAATTACACAATGACGTCATCATGATGTCACTTCAATTTATATCTATAACACATCCCGCCATACCTGCATACCAAGTTTGAACCCAATCGGACTTATACTTCTAGAGATATAGGGCATTGACAAAAAATAGACCTTTAATGTGACACCCAATGACTTTTCATGTGTCACGCCACATTAAAGAACCATTTTTTTTCTCAAAAGAACCTAAAAACAAATGTAAACATTGGTTTACCTGTTGAGTATATCCTAACGTTTCCAAAAATGTATAGTTCAGCAAATCTACAAAAAAAGTGAACAAAACTTTCAATATGTATATTATGAACCTGACTATTAGTGAGAACCTCACTCACCAACCACATAATGTACCTTATTATTTTTGGATTACCAATTGGCTCAATACTCACTCTGCCAATATTCTATGTAAAAATATGTAAGCAATGAGGTTCTTTGACTGGGTATTAGTGGTAACCTCACTTGCTAACCACCTAATATACCTTGTTATATGAGGATTGGCACTTATCTCAACACTAGAGAACCTCACTTTGGAAACCCATACACTTTGCACTGTAAGGTGCTTACTAGACATACATTGTTAAATGCATTGAAGCACCTCAGTGTGAGGTTATTATGTTTCTCCCGTCATCCAAAAATAGCAATATATTATGCCAAATAAGTCGCTGCAGTATCTGTATCGTGTGTTTGGATACTGTAATTTCATCAGTACATGTATATGAAAGCCACGTATTGATTCAGTAAAATGGAAGCACATTAGGTTCTATAAATTGCGCGCATTGCACACACATGTACAACCTGCTCGGGCACTCGCGACAAAAACTGCCACCGTTTAGTCTCGTGTTCGTTAAATGGAGGGCGCTATTTTAACTTATCCGTATTTTACTTTGTTTGTACAGTACAGCTGTAGATACACTGCATTAACAACCTTGGTTTTTTTTTTTCAATTGAAGAAATTTGTTTGGTTTGATTTACATTTTAGGGAAGTTGCTTGTTTTGTTAAATTTTTGACATCCATAACAAAAGTAAAGAATGCACATGTGCTTCTTTCCTGCATATTAACCAGTTCGCGCTGGAGGACGTATATACACGCAAAGTTTTCCCCAGTTTCGAAACGAATTACGCATAAACGCCTAACGAGCAAGGCCAATTTTTTTGTCGGCAGCGGGCAAGGCCGGGAATGCGTAGATGTGCTTCCCGGTACCATCGGCCTGCGCCTCGGCTCGGTGATGTTAAAATAATTCCGGCGCGAACTGGTTAACAACTTCATATGTAATTAAGATGCAAAGCAGGTTCGATGCTGAATTGTTTATAAAATAGTGTTTCAGATGTAAATATAAACCTTTACATTTCACGCAGCTTTCTTTGATGTTACATGTATCAGATAAACTTTGTGTTGATTCATCTAGCTTTCTTGAGCCAACTATTTGACATTTTGGGTGGTGTTGCATAAAATTTACCAAGGGCTCCACAAAAACGTAAGTATTTGTCTCCAAAAGCACTCTTTAATTAATGCGCAACATAGACAGCCAATGAATATAATTGTTGGTTAATTCATGCGAATGCGGTGTTTAAACTTGAACTTCAGTTTGTGTAAGATCACTAGAATAAACAAATAAAGCAATGGAAATGAGTAAGTTTTCATACCGTTATTTTGTTTAATATCTTTTTTCTTTATTTTTGTGAAATTTTTTTGTTATGCAATTGGAAGATTTTTTTCAAAAGCATCAAGTAATGTCAGTAGTATTTTTTGTGAAGCACTTTGATTTCTGTGATTTCTTGATTAGTGAAGTTTGATTCACACAAATTGTTTAATTTCACTTCTTAGTTTTAAATTTGTTAGCAGCCTTTATTTGCAGATGTCGGTTAATAGTTCGGTGGACAAGAAACCCACCTCCCCTAAAAAAAAAACCTCAAATCTTTTGGCCACAAGCTAAGGAAAGGTTTGCAGACATCTAGATGAGACTTTGAAAATAAAAATTGTAGGTCACATTTATTTGTTTTGATTAAGCAAATGCTTTCATCGCATCCTAAATAGATCTGACCAGATGCCTGTGTAAGTATCTTGGGATTAATTTAACCTTTAAAGTTTGATTCAAGTAATCTTCGATGCCCGATAAACTAAAAATTTACGCTGCGTGATTTACAATATGTCCTGATTAGTTTTATATTATCCTCAAGCAGTTTAGCAAGGCTAAACCCTTATAGTTTTAATTTCTGCAATTTTTGATAAAAATGCAAGGCTAACCCCTTATAATTTTAATTTGGAATTTTTGATAAAAATGCAAGGCTTACCCCTAATAATTCAATTTGGGCCATTTTTGATACAAATGCAAGGCTAACCCCTTATAGTTTAAATTTTTGCAATTTTTGATAAAAATGGAAGGTTAACCCCTTATAATTTTAATTTGGCAATTTTTGATAAAAATGCAAGGTTAACCCCTTATAATTTTAATTTGGGCCATTTTTGATACAAATGTAAGACTAACCCCTTAGTTTTAATTTGGGCCATTTTTGATAAAAATGCAAGGCTAACCCCTTATTATTTTAATTTGGCAATTTTTGATAAAAATGCAAGGCTAACCCCTTATAATTTTAATTTGGGCCATTTTTGATACAAATGAAAGGCTAACCCCTTAGTTTAAATTTTGCAATGTTTGATACAAATGCAAGGCTAACCCCTTATAGTTTTAATTTTGCAATTTTTAAAACAAATGCAAGGCTAACCCCTTATAATTTTAATTTGGCTATTTTTGATACAGATGCAAGGCTAACCCCTTATAGTTTTAATTTGGGCCCTTTTTGATACAGATGCAAGGCTTGCCCCTTATAATTTTAATTTGGGCCCTTTTTGATAAAAATGCAAGGCTAACCCCTTAGTTTTAATTTTTGCAATTTTTGATACAAATGCAAGGCTAACCCCTTAGTTTAAATTTTTGCAATTTTTGATACAAATGCAAGGCTAACCCCTTATAATTTTAATTTGGAATTGTTGATACAAATGCAAGGCTAACCCCTTATAGTTTTAATTTTTGCAATTTTTGATAAAAATGCAAGGCTAACCCCTTATAATTTTAATTTTTGCAATGTTTGAAAAAAATGCAAGGCTAACCCCTTATAATTTTAATTTGGCTATTTTTGATACAGATGCAAGGCTAACCCCTTATAGTTTTAATTTGGGCCCTTTTTGATACAAATGCAAGGCTTACCCCTTATAAATTTAATTTGGGCCCTTTTTGTTAAAAATGCAAGGCTAACCCCTTATAATTTTAATTTGGGCCATTTTTGATACAAATGCAAGGCTAACCCCTTAGTTTTAATTTGGGCCATTTTTGATACAAATGAAAGGCTAACCCCTTAGTTTAAATTTTGCAATGTTTGATACAAATGCAAGGCTAACCCCTTATAGTTTTAATTTTGCAATTTTTAAAACAAATGCAAGGCTAACCCCTTATAATTTTAATTTGGCTATTTTTGATACAGATGCAAGGCTAACCCCTTATAGTTTTAATTTGGGCCCTTTTTGATACAGATGCAAGGCTTGCCCCTTATAATTTTAATTTGGGCCCTTTTTGATAAAAATGCAAGGCTAACCCCTTAGTTTTAATTTTTGCAATTTTTGATACAAATGCAAGGCTAACCCCTTAGTTTAAATTTTTGCAATTTTTGATACAAATGCAAGGCTAACCCCTTATAATTTTAATTTGGAATTGTTGATACAAATGCAAGGCTAACCCCTTATAGTTTTAATTTTTGCAATTTTTGATAAAAATGCAAGGCTAACCCCTTATAATTTTAATTTTTGCAATGTTTGAAAAAAATGCAAGGCTAACCCCTTATAATTTTAATTTGGCTATTTTTGATACAGATGCAAGGCTAACCCCTTATAGTTTTAATTTGGGCCCTTTTTGATACAAATGCAAGGCTTACCCCTTATAAATTTAATTTGGGCCCTTTTTGTTAAAAATGCAAGGCTAACCCCTTATAATTTTAATTTGGGCCATTTTTGATACAAATGCAAGGCTAACCCCTTAGTTTTAATTTGGGCCATTTTTGATAAAAATGGAAGGTTAACCCCTTATAATTTTAATTTGGCAATTTTTGATAAAAATGCAAGGTTAACCCCTTATAATTTTAATTTGGGCCATTTTTGATACAAATGTAAGACTAACCCCTTAGTTTTAATTTGGGCCATTTTTGATAAAAATGCAAGGCTAACCCCTTATTATTTTAATTTGGCAATTTTTGATAAAAATGCAAGGCTAACCCCTTATAATTTTAATTTGGGCCATTTTTGATACAAATGAAAGGCTAACCCCTTAGTTTAAATTTTGCAATGTTTGATACAAATGCAAGGCTAACCCCTTATAGTTTTAATTTTGCAATTTTTAAAACAAATGCAAGGCTAACCCCTTATAATTTTAATTTGGCTATTTTTGATACAGATGCAAGGCTAACCCCTTATAGTTTTAATTTGGGCCCTTTTTGATACAGATGCAAGGCTTGCCCCTTATAATTTTAATTTGGGCCCTTTTTGATAAAAATGCAAGGCTAACCCCTTAGTTTTAATTTTTGCAATTTTTGATACAAATGCAAGGCTAACCCCTTAGTTTAAATTTTTGCAATTTTTGATACAAATGCAAGGCTAACCCCTTATAATTTTAATTTGGAATTGTTGATACAAATGCAAGGCTAACCCCTTATAGTTTTAATTTTTGCAATTTTTGATAAAAATGCAAGGCTAACCCCTTATAATTTTAATTTTTGCAATGTTTGAAAAAAATGCAAGGCTAACCCCTTATAATTTTAATTTGGCTATTTTTGATACAGATGCAAGGCTAACCCCTTATAGTTTTAATTTGGGCCCTTTTTGATACAAATGCAAGGCTTACCCCTTATAAATTTAATTTGGGCCCTTTTTGTTAAAAATGCAAGGCTAACCCCTTATAATTTTAATTTGGGCCATTTTTGATACAAATGCAAGGCTAACCCCTTAGTTTTAATTTGGGCCATTTTTGATACAAATGAAAGGCTAACCCCTTAGTTTAAATTTTGCAATGTTTGATACAAATGCAAGGCTAACCCCTTATAGTTTTAATTTTGCAATTTTTAAAACAAATGCAAGGCTAACCCCTTATAATTTTAATTTGGCTATTTTTGATACAGATGCAAGGCTAACCCCTTATAGTTTTAATTTGGGCCCTTTTTGATACAGATGCAAGGCTTGCCCCTTATAATTTTAATTTGGGCCCTTTTTGATAAAAATGCAAGGCTAACCCCTTAGTTTTAATTTTTGCAATTTTTGATACAAATGCAAGGCTAACCCCTTAGTTTAAATTTTTGCAATTTTTGATACAAATGCAAGGCTAACCCCTTATAATTTTAATTTGGAATTGTTGATACAAATGCAAGGCTAACCCCTTATAGTTTTAATTTTTGCAATTTTTGATAAAAATGCAAGGCTAACCCCTTATAATTTTAATTTTTGCAATGTTTGAAAAAAATGCAAGGCTAACCCCTTATAATTTTAATTTGGCTATTTTTGATACAGATGCAAGGCTAACCCCTTATAGTTTTAATTTGGGCCCTTTTTGATACAAATGCAAGGCTTACCCCTTATAAATTTAATTTGGGCCCTTTTTGTTAAAAATGCAAGGCTAACCCCTTATAATTTTAATTTGGGCCATTTTTGATACAAATGCAAGGCTAACCCCTTAGTTTTAATTTGGGCCATTTTTGATAAAAATGGAAGGTTAACCCCTTATAATTTTAATTTGGCAATTTTTGATAAAAATGCAAGGTTAACCCCTTATAATTTTAATTTGGGCCATTTTTGATACAAATGTAAGACTAACCCCTTAGTTTTAATTTGGGCCATTTTTGATAAAAATGCAAGGCTAACCCCTTATTATTTTAATTTGGCAATTTTTGATAAAAATGCAAGGCTAACCCCTTATAATTTTAATTTGGGCCATTTTTGATACAAATGAAAGGCTAACCCCTTAGTTTAAATTTTGCAATGTTTGATACAAATGCAAGGCTAACCCCTTATAGTTTTAATTTTGCAATTTTTAAAACAAATGCAAGGCTAACCCCTTATAATTTTAATTTGGCTATTTTTGATACAGATGCAAGGCTAACCCCTTATAGTTTTAATTTGGGCCCTTTTTGATACAGATGCAAGGCTTGCCCCTTATAATTTTAATTTGGGCCCTTTTTGATAAAAATGCAAGGCTAACCCCTTAGTTTTAATTTTTGCAATTTTTGATACAAATGCAAGGCTAACCCCTTAGTTTAAATTTTTGCAATTTTTGATACAAATGCAAGGCTAACCCCTTATAATTTTAATTTGGAATTGTTGATACAAATGCAAGGCTAACCCCTTATAGTTTTAATTTTTGCAATTTTTGATAAAAATGCAAGGCTAACCCCTTATAATTTTAATTTTTGCAATGTTTGAAAAAAATGCAAGGCTAACCCCTTATAATTTTAATTTGGCTATTTTTGATACAGATGCAAGGCTAACCCCTTATAGTTTTAATTTGGGCCCTTTTTGATACAAATGCAAGGCTTACCCCTTATAAATTTAATTTGGGCCCTTTTTGTTAAAAATGCAAGGCTAACCCCTTATAATTTTAATTTGGGCCATTTTTGATACAAATGCAAGGCTAACCCCTTAGTTTTAATTTGGGCCATTTTTGATACAAATGAAAGGCTAACCCCTTAGTTTAAATTTTGCAATGTTTGATACAAATGCAAGGCTAACCCCTTATAGTTTTAATTTTGCAATTTTTAAAACAAATGCAAGGCTAACCCCTTATAATTTTAATTTGGCTATTTTTGATACAGATGCAAGGCTAACCCCTTATAGTTTTAATTTGGGCCCTTTTTGATACAGATGCAAGGCTTGCCCCTTATAATTTTAATTTGGGCCCTTTTTGATAAAAATGCAAGGCTAACCCCTTAGTTTTAATTTTTGCAATTTTTGATACAAATGCAAGGCTAACCCCTTAGTTTAAATTTTTGCAATTTTTGATACAAATGCAAGGCTAACCCCTTATAATTTTAATTTGGAATTGTTGATACAAATGCAAGGCTAACCCCTTATAGTTTTAATTTTTGCAATTTTTGATAAAAATGCAAGGCTAACCCCTTATAATTTTAATTTTTGCAATGTTTGAAAAAAATGCAAGGCTAACCCCTTATAATTTTAATTTGGCTATTTTTGATACAGATGCAAGGCTAACCCCTTATAGTTTTAATTTGGGCCCTTTTTGATACAAATGCAAGGCTTACCCCTTATAAATTTAATTTGGGCCCTTTTTGTTAAAAATGCAAGGCTAACCCCTTATAATTTTAATTTGGGCCATTTTTGATACAAATGCAAGGCTAACCCCTTAGTTTTAATTTGGGCCATTTTTGATAAAAATGCAAGGCTAACCCCTTATAATTAAAATTTGGCAATTTTTGATAAAAATGCAAGGCTAACCCCTTATAATTTTAATTTGGCTATTTTTGATACAGATGCAAGGCTAACCTCTTAGTTTTAATTTTTGAAATTTTTGATACAAATGCAAGGCTAACCCCTTATAGTTTTAATTTGGGCCCTTTTTCATACAAATGCAAGGCTTACCCCTTATAAATTTAATTTGGGCCCTTTTTGTTAAAAATGCAAGGCTAACCCCTTATCATTTTAATTTGGAATTGTTGATACAAATGCAAGGCTAACCCCTTATAATTTTAATTTGGGCATTTTTGATACAAATGCAAGGCTAACCCCTTATAATTTTAATTTGGCTATTTTTGATACAGATGCAAGGCTAACCCCTTATAGTTTTAATTTGGGCCCTTTTTCATACAAATGCAAGGCTTACCCCTTATAAATTTAATTTGGGCCCTTTTTGTTAAAAATGCAAGGCTAACCCCTTATAATTTTAATTTGGAATTTTTGATACAAATGCAAGGCTAACCCCTTATAGTTTTAATTTGGGCCCTTTTTGATACAAATGCAAGGCTTACCCCTTATAAATTTAATTTGGGCCCTTTTTGATAAAAATGCAAGGCTAACCCCTTATAATTTAAATTTGGCAATTTTTGATAAAAATGCAAGGCTAACCCCTTATAATTTTAATTTGGGCCATTTTTGATACAAATGCAAGGCTAACCCCTTAGTTTTAATTTTTGCAATTTTTGATACAAATGCAAGGCTAACCCCTTATAATTTTAATTTGGCAATTTTTGATAAAAATGCAAGGCTAACCCCTTATAATTTTAATTTGGCTATTTTTGATACAGATGCAAGGCTAACCCCTTATAGTTTTAATTTGGGCCCTTTTTGATACAAATGCAAGGCTTACCCCTTATAATTTTAATTTGGGCCCTTTTTGATAAAAATGGAAGGCTAACCCCTTATAATTTAAATTTGGCAATTTTTGATAAAAATGCAAGGCTAACCCCTTATAATTTAAATTTGGGCCATTTTTGATACAAATGCAAGGCTAACCCCTTATAGTTAACATTTTTGCAATTTTTGATAAAAATGCAAGGCTAACCCCCTATAATTTTAATTTGGCAATTTTTGATAAAGATGCAAGGCTAACCCCTTATAATTTTAATTTGGCTATTTTTGATACAGATGCAAGGCTAACCCCTTATAGTTTTAATTTGGGCCCTTTTTGATACAAATGCAAGGCTTACCCCTTATAATTTTAATTTGGGCCCTTTTTGATACAAATGCAAGGCCAACCCCTTATAATTTTAATTTGGGCCATTTTTGATACAAATGCAAGGCTAACCCCTTATAATTTTAATTTGGGCCCTTTTTGATACAAATGCAAGGCCAACCCCTTATAATTTTAATTTGGGCCATTTTTGATACAAATGCAAGGCTAACCCCTTTTAATTTTAATTTGGGCCATTTTTGATACAAATGCAAGGCTAACCCCTTATATTTTAATTTTTGCAATTTTTGATACAAATGCAAGGCTAACCCCTTATAATTTTAATTTGTCCATTTTTGATACAAATGCAAGGCTAACCCCTTAGTTTTAATTTTTGCAATTTTTGATACAAATGCAAGGCTAACCCCTTATAATTTTAATTTGGCAATTTTTGATAAAAATGCAAGGCTAACCCCTTATAATTTTAATTTGGCTATTTTTGATACAGATGCAAGGCTAACCCCTTATAGTTTTAATTTGGGCCCTTTTTGATACAAATGCAAGGCTTACCCCTTATAATTTTAATTTGGGCCCTTTTTGATAAAAATGGAAGGCTAACCCCTTATAATTTAAATTTGGCAATTTTTGATAAAAATGCAAGGCTAACCCCTTATAATTTAAATTTGGGCCATTTTTGATACAAATGCAAGGCTAACCCCTTATAGTTAACATTTTTGCAATTTTTGATAAAAATGCAAGGCTAACCCCCTATAATTTTAATTTGGCAATTTTTGATAAAGATGCAAGGCTAACCCCTTATAATTTTAATTTGGCTATTTTTGATACAGATGCAAGGCTAACCCCTTATAGTTTTAATTTGGGCCCTTTTTGATACAAATGCAAGGCTTACCCCTTATAATTTTAATTTGGGCCCTTTTTGATACAAATGCAAGGCCAACCCCTTATAATTTTAATTTGGGCCATTTTTGATACAAATGCAAGGCTAACCCCTTATAATTTTAATTTGGGCCCTTTTTGATACAAATGCAAGGCCAACCCCTTATAATTTTAATTTGGGCCATTTTTGATACAAATGCAAGGCTAACCCCTTTTAATTTTAATTTGGGCCATTTTTGATACAAATGCAAGGCTAACCCCTTATATTTTAATTTTTGCAATTTTTGATACAAATGCAAGGCTAACCCCTTATAATTTTAATTTGTCCATTTTTGATACAAATGCAAGGCTAACCCCTTTTAATTTTAATTTGGGCCATTTTTGATACAAATGCAAGGCTAACCCCTTATAATTTTAATTTGGCAATTTTTGATACAAATGCAAGGCTAACCCCTTATAATTTTAATTTGGGCCCTTTTTGATACAAATGCAAGGCCAACCCCTTATAATTTTAATTTGGGCCCTTTTTGATACAAATGCAAGGCCAACCCCTTATAATTTTAATTTGGGCCCTTTTTGATACAAATGCAAGGCCAACCCCTTATAATTTTAATTTGGGCCATTTTTGATACAAATGCAAGGCTAACCCCTTATAGTTCCAATTTTTGATCAAAATGCAACCCCTTATAATTTTAATTTGGGCAATAAACCAAACTAATTTGGGAAATAAACCAAATTTAAGAAAAAAGGAAACGCAACATCAAATTAGTTTACGGCCGTGTATAATTAATTTATACTGCCAGCAATTGTATGTACAAACAGTTTACAAAATGCCTTCAACAAGCAATTAACAAAAAAGCAGTTAAAAATAACTGAAAACTATGCAATCCCCGATGTCAGTGGACGATTTAGTGATAGCAAAATTTGATGCATAACACACCATTACCCCAACATCATAGGCATTCTTTTGGAAAACAGGAAAACAAAACACTACTCAATTCTATTAGTAAGAGTACTGCATACTACAGTTTACTCTAGTAGACCCTATTGGGCGACATCGGGGTAAATGAATAGAGCTATATTGCCAAGAAATTTGGGTAAAACAAGTTGTTAAAATTGTGCTATTTTAGGAGTTTTTGCAGTCCAGAAGTTTTTGAATTTTTGTCACAATCTGTATGAATCTTTGGCAATGTGGCTCTTCTATTCTCTCTTACTGTTTAGTGGGTAGTTATTGAAGGGAATACGATATTAAAAACAAAATACTGAATTGTCTACAAAAGTAGTCTATGAATGGTCAAAAATACAACGAAGCTACATGTATAACATGAATTATTTGGAGAAACAGACAATTTGTCAGCGGTTTTTGCTGAATACTTATGATGATAATATATTGAGTTGTAAAGTTAGATCAAATCGTTTTTTCAGCTAAAATTAAATAAAGTCAACAAATAATACTAAGGTCTCTCAAGAAAATATTCAACTGACTAAATACAAAAAAACTAAACACTTTTTAAATTGTTTTAAAAAGGCACGGGCATATAGTATAGTGTTCAGAATAAAACCAGCACCAAGTCATTTCAAGCACTAAAAAAACAAACAATTGTTTGATATGATTAAAGAAAGGGTCAATATAATAAAAAGATGTTTTTTAAAATACGCGTTCCTCCTGCTTTTGCGATTATCCTATTTTTAGCAACCTTGACATCAAATGAACTTTGACCTCAGTACTTGACCATCATATAAAGGTTACACTTTTGCATGCATGCCCCTAGTCGATTGCATTTCAACCTCGTTTTCGAATAAAACAAAGTTTACAATTCTAGCCCATTGTACAACTTGACCTTAATTGACCTCAATAATTAACCTTTGACATGACCCTGATACAAAGATTATACTGTTGCAGGTATGACCCAAGTTAACAGCAAATTGGTTTTCAAATAAAACAAATCTCACTATTCCAGCCCGTTTTACAACTTGATCGCAAATAACCTTTGACTTTGATACTTGACCTTTGACACGACCATCATATAAAGGTTACAATTGTGCATGCATGAACCAAGTTTGATTGCAATTGGACCTCTAGTTTTCAAATGAAACAAATATTACAAACCCAGCCTGCTGTACAACTTGACCTTAAATGACCTTTGACATGACCATCATATAAAAGTATTCCTTTTGCTGGTATGACCCAAGTTTGATTGAAATTGGACTTCAAATGTTCAAATGACACATTTTTCAATTCCAGCCTTTGTTTAGAACTTGTTAAATGACCTTTGTACTTGACAAGTAACTTGGAACGGAGCTACAACAACTTTACCTTAGCAGTTTGGGTTGGATGACTTACAAAACACGAGCTAAAAATCACATCACTACATGATCCAGTGGGTAAAATATTAACGTGGCTCTTCAATTCTTTTTAAGGTAGGATACACCATTTGCAGATATCGAAAACCAAATTCCACCGAATTATTAAGAAATATCTTACTTATATTTGAAAGTACATTGTAGGCATCCAGCAAAATGATTGCGCTAGATATCCTGTATTTGTTACGAAAAATGTTATAAAACAAATCAAGATCGCTGGATGGCGATCGCGAAAATACCAGAAAACAACAACCGCCCCATGCCAGTTAAAAACGAACGTCGTTTTTTCTTGCTTTTTTTCTCGGCATCCATTATTTCAAAACTTGTCAGTTAAACAATATTTACTATAAAATACAACCCCCAAATCAACCCATTCATGATAATTCAAGCAATTAACAATGGTGTATCCAACCTTCCAAGAAATCATCAGAATAAATGAGCATGAATCTCCTATTTGTGGCCACCGTTATCCTTTGTCGAGTCACAACCAATAATAATATCTATAAAATAAGTTCTATATGATATATTTATACATATATATATATACGGCTGTACAAATACTGCTTTATAAACAATATGTATAAATTATGGCATCAGCGGAGCATTGTGGGAAACCGGAGAAACAGAGCATGAATTCATCAATTTATAATTTATCGGATCGTTTGATAACCCTTTGATGAAGCTCAAACGACTACAACGCCACTCAAGCAATGACACCAACAAAGGTAATCATTTCTTCTGACAAAACGGACCTACTCTTCCCGTGTTCCCAGAATGCATTCTGGCAAAGGTTCAATGCTCATCCCATCGCGACGCGACCAGACGCCATTTCGTAAATATTACACTTTTCATATTTTGTTTAATTATATGTACACATTTCTGTACACGGAGTTTAAAAAACAACAAACGCTAGCAGTGATGAACAACGTGATGTTGATGAACGTGTTGATGCGTGTGGACTTTGCTGCTCGACAGACTCCCACTGCTGTTTAGCGTATCAGAGTAACTCTCGCCGCTCAGGCCCAAGTCAGTGTATCTGTTTATAGCGGCCCCGTCGCGACTCGGCGGGTGGTACGAGTGCACCCCTCCTAAGCTGGACGGGGGCGAGGTTAACGGCACGCTCTGCTCACAGTCCGATTGGTTTGGGTGCGCCGGCGTGTTGCGTTTATGCTCCGCCTTCGCCGCCAGATGATTGGACGGTTGGTTGGGAGCTGGGCTTGCGTAGCCCTGGAGGTTTTTGTTGCGGTGGTAGGTACAGACGGCCGCGCCTAGACAGAAGAGAACGGCGAAGGCCAGGGGGATAGTGATGAGCAGTGCCTTCTTGGTCGTGTCCATGCCTTGAGGTGTCTGCTTCGCGATGGTATCATCAATCTCTAAGTCAATGTGGTTAGGATGGTTGGGTCGACCGTCAGATGATAACTGGCCATTGGGGTCTGAAAACCAAACAAAGACAAGAAATTATTAACCTGCATTCATAAATATCTCAGACAGTTTACCCATTGGTCGAGAGCCCGTCTCGTGGCCGGTATTAAACGGATGATAAAGACATGGTTGGCTGGTCATAAACACTTTGCCAGTGTCACATGAAATTTTGACTCCGATGAAATCCAGTGCCTTTTACCATTTTAATGTTCACAATTCATGTGCAATACTTGCCAGTGAATCAGTATTTCATTCACCACAGCTGCATCTGCGCAACACCGCGCGCCAATGTCCGTAAAAGGAGTTGTTTACGTTTACTGGCCAACCACATTTTTATTCCTATTCATAAATACCTTCAGTAAATACCTTCAGTCAGTAAACAGTCAGTAAACAGACAGTCGAACTGACCCACAGACAAACTCACCAGGTAATACTTCCAAGAATGCGCTCTTGACGCTGTAGCCATTCAGGTTGGCTCCTAGGCAGATATACATGCCGCTGTCTTCCTCCGTCGCTTGCGAGATCATGAGCTTATTCAAGTAGGAACCGTCGGGTCGCGACCACACTTCCCCGGCCGGCAACACCACAAACTTCTGCCCGTCCATGTCGATAGTCGCGTTGACGCGCTGGTTGGCGTTGTGTGGCTCTACGCGCTTCAGCCACTGGATGTGAGGGCGCGTGTCGCTACGAACGCGACATTGGAAGGAGGTCGTGCCTCCGTAGGCTACCGTCGTGTTGACTGGATGCTCCCCTTGCAACACAGGCTTGGTATGTACTTGATCTGGTAAAAGACAACAAAAATGTAGATTTAGTCTTTCTCAATAATAAACCCTCAACACCCATCCTTTCAAATTTCAACTGCAAGTTTCGATGGAATCTGTTGGAGTGAGTACTTCACCACCATAATCTAAGTTAGCACACAGTGTTGGATTTTGCAATGTTGGGAAACTTTAATGTCATCTGGTAAAATCGGGGGGTGATGTCATCAATACGAAGGGCTATTGATCTTGAGCAAGTTTGATTACAGAAGGAATCCTTCACACTCCAGCTCCAACTTTGCAGCACAGATATCTATCACAAAACAAGATAAACCATTTGTGTCGGATGTTTTTTTATCGGGATTTAAAATGGATGACGAATAAACACGCCCACTAGCAAGGCCGGGAATATCTGTCAGCAACTAGCTCGCAGCGTGTAAGGCCGGAAATATCAGGGTGTGCTACCCACAGATGCCAGCCTACACCAGCCTTTGATTGAGGTTCGTGAACAATTATGTGCCTGGGCCTGGTCAATGTCAAATTAATCCTGGCTATAACTGGTTAAAAAAACCAGTTCTACGCAACAGTCACTTCAAAAGCACAATCGATGTCTTACCAACAACTTCCACGGTATAAGTGGCATTGATTCTCCCGTTCCTGTTGGACACCACGCAAGTGTAATCCCCGGAATCCGAGGCCCTGAGATTCATGAGTTTCAGCGTCCAGGCCGCCCCTTGCTCGCCGAGCTCCGTCTCGGTGAGTGTCGCGCCGTTCCTCAGCCAGAGTATCTGTGGTTTCGGGTAGCCTGTGGCCGCGCACTTGAGCCGCACCGAGCTGTTCAAGGGTCGCACCAGGTTCTTCTTCCTCATCTTGGAGGGCTGTGAGAATTTGGGTTTAGCTGGGAGAGAAGGAGGGAGGGGTAAAAGAAAGACAAAATTAACATAATAAAGAGGATAGTGAATTTGACAAAATGAACCATCATCTACCAAAGTTTGCAGGAGTTGAATTTAAAATGCGATCAACTTTTGCGAATTCGTAGCGCGAAAACTCGCCCCGACGTCTCAAATTCGTGTACGCGTTTGCGCCGAGTATGAAAATGTCACACCTTGGACCCAAATTTTACAGAATTTTGACAGCTTACAAATATTATTCTCTTAGCCGAGATAATAATAGGTAATTGTCACCCAAGAGTTTTTCCTCGGATCACAACTATTTCATTTCTAACTTACTTCCCGTCGGTGGCTTGCTCCCCGTCGGATCCTCTGGTCCCTCGGGATTCTTATCTCTGCCCGGGTTTCTTCTATCTTCTGAAACGAAAAGAAAAATAAGGATTGTTTATAAACTCATGTTCGTGAACTTCTTCTAAGCAAACTTTTTTCCCTAAAAAGTTGATAAATTGTTTTAGACTCTTTGACTGTCGCGTAGTTTAAAGTTACAAACTGATTAATTTTTGTCCAGGTTTAATAATAGCTAATAATAATTTGGGGGCTAATTGTCGTTACTCGCAGGCGAGACTCTAAATTGCTAAGGATGCAGCTACAACTACCGTAGGTCGAGTTGATGTCATGTAGATAGCCGCCATACGACCCATGTCTCACCATGGAGCACAGCCAGAGATCAAATTTGTCTTACAATTTATTATCCTCATTCATCTTGAACGAGACCATTTCTGCAGCAGCTCAAGATCAGCGCATTTTGGTCTCAACCTTCACAGGTACCCATTTATACTCTTGGGTGGAGAGAGACGATTGCAGTCAAGTGTCTTGCCCAAGAACACAAGCACCATGTTCCCGTCTGGGTTGAAATCCGTGTACCATTGAACACGACTCGCACACTAACCATTTGGCCATAAATGCTTCAGTATCAAAGAATAGAAGACAAAAAAGCTCCAACCTGGCATGTTTACGCCAACAGAGGGCTCCTTTCAGTTCACCCATAACTCCCACCATATCAAAGGCCGACAATGAAATGCTTACAATGCTGGGTTTATAGGAATCTCCTCCCGTTGCCACAGCAACTAAGCCAGCACCTCACATCCACAATACCCCCTTCAAAGCATCGGCTTTGGTTGCTATGACAACTAGCACAATTTGCCGGCTTTACGAACGTTCTTGCTAAAAATACCCACGCTGAAAATGCTGACAACAAAAGCTGTGCAATTCTTTAAAAGACTGATCAAATAAAATGAAATTAATGTCAACTTAAAATGCCTGGCAGTGACAAATAATATTAAAGGTAGGATTATCAGGAATGGGTGGAATTGGGGTGGGGGGTTGTATTTTATAGTAAATATCGTTCAACTGACCTGTACAAAGTTTTACAATCATGGATGCCTAGAAAAAGCAAGTTCTTGATTTTTGTAATAAAATTAAAAAAATCAGTACAATTACATGATATCTAGCACAATCATTTTGCTGGATGCCTATTATTATTTACTTTCAAATTATTTTTCAAAGTATTTTTTTTTGATATCTGCCAATGGTGTATCCTACCTTTAAATCTACCGACAATCCTCAACGAACAAGAATCCCAGACGCGTAAAAGGTGTGAATATTAAGGCTTGCCATAAGCCTCCTCGTCTAAACCCTACAAGAACCCAGCCTCGCACAAACTCCTCAGTAAAATTCACTCGGACACGATTTGCCCAAATACAATAAAGCTCTAAAACAACGCAACAGCGCATTCCACGACAGATTTCCCCATCCCCCTAACAGACTACCAAGACTGAACGCTCGATCCTCCGTCCGTGTTTTAGCAAACAAGCGAGAGTGATATTTGAGTATGTACATGTACATGTATTGATTCTACGTACACTGGGACCAACAGTGTAGTAAGTAGTCATATTAACTTCCTGACTAGCAAGCCATGTCAAATTATTACATAAATCAATAGTCATTTTCATTCGAGCACCAAGCTTTTTGTTGGCAGAGAGTTAATTGACATTTATTTTCATATTGCCAAGTCGTACATTGCAAGTGGCATTTTAATAAGGGGCTCCTATATTTAGCTTGCCAAAACTGCAGACGTACATGTATTGAATACCGAAACGTATTGATTTGCGAGTTTTCCCACACTCGATTGTATTGAAACCCCATGTACAGTAAGTGCCACGTTGTGACAAAAAAAAAGTTCACTGCAATTGTTGTGTTTATCTTGTCCGAGAATACTGTGTTCCAACTACTGCCTCTGTACTGTATACAAGTTTCATTACTCAAATTTGATTTCAAGCTCGACTGGTCATCGGAGCACGGTGTTCGGGCAGCCGCAAGTCTTACAATCACACTCCGTACCCAATGCTACATCTTATCAAACACAGCCGATGTTAGCCGCCTCGCCGGGCAGTGTCTAACCAACCAACGAAAACCCAACCCCCAACCCTACCCTGCAATCATCATGATTACAGCAATTGTGCAGAGGTGCGACCGAAAGGTACTTAAAGGTTCTATCTGTCTGGCATGATTTGCACCTCCCTAAAAAGACCCAAAATCTGAAGATGCTTACACCACAAGGTCTGTCTGATCTCACCTGAATGAGTTCTTTTCTTTACCTTCCAAGGATCAAAGAGGGGAACTACATGTAGCTGTGGTCTCTCTAATTGATCTATTCATGAGCCATATTTAGCTGATCTATTTGTTGTCCACCCTTCACATCTTTGAGAACAGTGAGTTATTCTGGAGCCAGATCCTCAATACAGCCCAACTAAGGCTTCTTTTGTCATTCAAATCGTTTGCTGGCTGCAAATCCACAAGCTGGCATCTACACTCCTGACAAACAGATTTTCTACTTTCCAAGCGCAGTGTGTACCAAAAATATTAAGCCTCGTGTTTGATTTCTTCCAAGGCTTTGGTTCTTCACACAAAGAGCCTTTGATTGCATTTCTGTGACCAGATTACAAATACAGACAGATGTGAGCTTCAAAATTACCAAAATCTTTTTCTTTCCCAAAAAAAACCCCAAAAATACAACACCAATTCTTTTTTTGAAAAAAGAAATAAAATAAAATCTAGAAACAGAATAAAAAAAAACCCAACAGCTTTAAAACACACCTTTAAAAGGCCAAGTCCATGGTATTTGTAAAAATCCCCGCCATTTGCAAGTCTTCAACCCTTAACAAATTCTTTAAGCTCTTGAATTCACCAGAAACACTTAAAAACAAAATTTGTTTTTACAAAGAAAAAAGGCTACACACAAAAATGTTTGTTCCAAATTACAAGCATCTCTTTCTTAAGTGGCCAAAAAACAAGAGTGGCTGAAAATGGTCTGTTTCTTTCTCTATGGTTTTATCGGAGAGAACATACAGTCCCAAATTGCTGCAATCTCAAGTAGCTACCAGTACTTGAAACAAAAATAAATGACACACAGAGATAAGAATACAATCAGTCTGGCTCCCGGACTCCTTGATGAGATAAATGAAACACCTGCTAAAACAAACTATCATCAGACTAGCATCGAAGCCAAACATTCTAATATAAACACACCACTCAGAATGATGGGAAGATTTTCTTGTTGCAAAACTTAAACCCCGAGCATTTAGAGTATTTTGAAAACAAATTGATCAATTTTTTTCTGCAGCCAATCCTAGTTTTCTTTTTTCCTTGTACGGTTCAGGACATATTTTAAAACGTAAACTGCAAAAACGAAAGAAAAAGGGATAGACATAAATAGTCTCGCAGATTAGTGACAAATTGTTCAATCAATAAAAACATGCAATTTGGCAAATTGCTTGTTAGAAAAAAATCTGTGATTGCCCTCGAGCCAAATATCTCTCTCCTGAGTATGTCAGGAGAGAGATATTTGGCTCCAAGGCAATCACAAATTTGTCCTAACAAGCAATTTTCAAAATATTCAAAATGGCTGCCGTTACATGTTATTTTTCCTCATGAGATACTCCGACTGTGTGCTAAAGTGCATGCTTTCATCATCAAGTTAACAAATCTATCGTATTATAAACCAATCTCCCTGACTATAATTAAAGGTAGAATACACCATTTGCAAACAAAATTACTACCGAATTATTAGGAAATATCTTACCGTATTAGGAAGTAAATAATGATTCTAGGCATCCAGCAAAATGATTGCGCTAGATATCCTGTAATTGTTCTGAAAAATTTAATTTTATATAAAAACATTTGTGATCGCCGGACAGCGATGGCGTAAAAAACAAAAACACTGCCATAAGAAACACTGCCTCACGCCGGTTGAAAAACTAACGCCATTTTTCTTGCTTTTCTCAGCATCCATGATTGTAAAAAACTTTGGATAGGTCAGTTAAACTATAGTTACTATAAAATACAAACCCCTAAATCCACCCATTCCTGATAATTCAAGCAATTACCAATGGTATATCCAACCTTTAAGTCAGGTTCTCTAAAGAAAATATACTGCGTATTATCAGAAACCAAACCCCGGCCACTAGTCTAGAGATCACAATGACGTTTAACTGTGACTGCAACATTATTTTGAGCAGAAAATTGATGATTCACCAACAACCAGACAAAAAAGAACAAAGAAAAGTACAGTGTACTTAAAAAAAACAAACAAAACAAAACAATCTCCGGATGAACCTCTTCGTACACTTGGCTAGCATTGGGGCAGACATAATGCACCGATTGTTGCGAGTAATCGCATGAAAACATTGACTGTCCTGTAGGATTTCATTAACTGCTTCCGTCATTTCGCAGAGTACGCAGTAACAAAAACTACAAACGATAACCGAATCCTATTATGTTTTCATCCCAACTAAAGTGGAAAAAAATAAAAAAAATAAATAAAAAAAGCCTTTTAAAAACATAGGCCAAATTGATTCATTCGGTGGATTAAAAAAAAAATGTCAACGATATGCGCGCTACGAGGATAACAGTTCTGTTAGCACGCGTTAATTGGATTAGCGATTTAAAACAACGTTGTAATGGATATGTGATTATGAGCAACCAACGTACACCAGCTAGTCATTGTTCACTGGCAGCATGAGGCCTTTGGAACCCAGGAAGCGTAGTACCGACTATTAAATCCTATTTCGGCAGGGCCTACCCAAAACCAATCCATTACTGTGATTGGGCTGTGGCCATTTGGTTAATTACATTTTCAACCCTCAATGTGTACTAATATGGGTCACAGACTGCTGAGAAGAAAACTGTAAATGACTCCATCAGTCGGTCAGTGCATAAACTGAGAAAAACTCATGCAAATCGTTTTACTCGTTTTAAATTTACTTTGTATTTTTACGCAAATCGCCCGTCATAAGGCCAAAGGCCACTTAAGATGTGGGCTACAGAGAAAAGTGTGGAAGAACCAGCCCCTCACACTGAAACAAGACAAGATAATCTGATCTCTTCACAGTATGAATGGGGTTGAAACTATAAGTCCACTGCATGGCATTGATAATTTCCATTTCCTAGGCTGGGTTCGAACCCCCAACCTGCAGAATTACCCGCAGACCACGAATTCAATGATCCAAACCATTATTTGTAAAGGTCACGGCACTTTTACAAGCCTAGTTCATACCATGTTCATACCCAGCAGAAAAGAAAATTGCAAACACAAATGACAGCAAATTTTGGAGGTATGTGAATCTGTAAAAGTCGAACATTCTCAAATTTTGTAGCGAAATGTTCACGACGTCTTAAAATGTACCTCTTTGTTTTGTCATTTGAAGAGAGACATCAACAAATTTCTTATAATTCCTCACTTTATCATTTACCTCGTGAAGCAGTTGTTATGAAATGCTTTACAAAATCCATCAAAAAAATTAAGTCAACTTCAAAAATGCGGTGTTTTTTTCCATTGAGATATTTTTTTTTTAAAGTATGCATGAGAAAATCTCACAAGGCCATGTGTCAGCACTAGTGACCACCCTCCCCCACCCACACTGTCTGAATAAATCCCCCCAGGCTACCCCAAGGTCCCCAACTCCAGCCCCTTCTATACAAGTTCCTTCTTCTACTTCTACTTCTACATGTACTGGCCTTCACTCTTATGCTAAATGTGGTACACCATGGCCATACAGGCAAACAAACCCTGACTTTTTTTTCTCCTAGGATAAACAAATTTTGGGGTTGTGCTTATTAATGACTTGAAATAGACAGAAGCTATCCAAGGTTGTTGATTGTTGGAACAAGTTGCTAGGTCATCAGTAGGGGTAACATTCCTTAAATCCTGTGTCATGTCCCCCCCCCCCCCCCCCCCCCCCCCCCCCCCCCCCCCCCCACACCATAACTCAGTCCTAACTTAACCACATTATTGGAGACATTCTGATGGGGTAAGGCCAGAACTTTCCAAATCTTTGACAACTTCAAATTTATTTAGTTAAATACTGGTCTATTTTAATATCTTATCAATGCCTGTTGGTTGAACCTTCCTAACAATTAATTTCAGTTTCATGAAATTTAGTCCCGAACGGTGGCATCCGGGAATTGGGCACGAAATTGGCCGAGTGTTCCCTGACGTAACACACCTAAATAAATATCGTTCAAGGTAGGATACACCATTTGCAGAAAAAGATACAAAATTACTACCGAATTATTAAGCAAACTCTTACTTATTTTAAAGTAAATAATGAGTCTAGGCAACCAGCAAAATGATTGTAATAGATATCCTGTAATTGTTCTGAAAAAAAATTATATAACAACAAATTCACAATTGCCGGATGGCGATCTATAAAACACAAGAACTACTGCCTGACGCCAGTTGAAAACTATTGCTGTTTTCTTTCTTTTTTCTTGGCATTTTTAGAGTGATTCCACCATATCTAAGATCCTGACTTCTGCAGTCACAGCTATATGACAACTTGGCCTTCACAGTCTCATTTTGAAGTAACCATAGATACTCACATAATGAGCTGGGATCTATTCAGGTCCGGTCCCCACAATTATACTAATAATTGCTGACAAGAATTGGAGTAAATTGAGGCTGTTTATAGCCCGAGGCATCTGTTCTTCACGACATTACAGAGTCCACCAAGCTGAAATGCATGTACCTGTCTTGGCAAATCTATTCCGCCTCATTCAACACGAAGAATGCACCTACATGTACCATTTGGTAGTTCTCTAGAAATTATCTTTTTTACAAGTCCTCATTTCGGCAAGAGATTGTTAGGAAATTTGTGACTCAAATGTGGTGCTTGGGGGTGTGGTCGAGGTGTTACTCTAATTGGAGAAACATTTTGGTTGTCTCATTGCTAATAACGCGAGTCTGTTCTTGTGCAAAAAATGTGCCTCGTCATCGAAACAAGAAATCCGATATTTTGTAATCTACGGAGAAACCTTATTTGCCTTTCCACTTCAATGACCGTGTGTTTACAATTTATTTTTCAAAGTAAATATTAAACAATTATGCAACAATTCTAAAAATGAAAACTGTTAAAGGTAGTATACACCATTGGTAATTTTTTGAATTATCAGGAATGGATTTGGGGGGTTGTATTTCATAGTAAATATCGTTTAACTGACATGTCCGAAGTTTTACAATCATGGATGCCGAGAAAAGCACTAAAAACAGCGTTTGTTTTTAACTGGCACCGAGCAGCAGTTATTTTTATGTTATAAAATTCCATTTTGTGGAAAAATTACACTCTAGCGCAATCATTTTGCTGGATGCCTGGAATCATTATTTACTTACAAATGAGTAAGATATTTCTTAATACTTCGGTAATAAATATTTTCAATATATGCAAATGGGGTATACATCCTACCTTTAAACCTGTAACCAGGCTTACTATTCCATTAATTTCTGCTTACCCTAGGGGGTTAGGGTTAAAGCAACAATTATTTCTCCACAGCCAATATCTAGTATATATAAGCCAACCTAGAAAGTTTTTTTATTTTTAATGCATGAGCCCATATATTCTTTTCAACACGTTTCAGTCAAAACTGACTAATTAATAATTGCGATTGCAAAACATGTCTTGCCTTCAAGCTAAAAAAGTCTTTTCTCAAGAATGCACAAGGAAGAAATTGCTTGAAGAGAGACTATCATTCCCATTACACATAACAGTCCCCTAGTGCCAATGTAAACACGATGCCTAAGCCTACAATTAGGATGCATTTCAAAAACCCAAACCCTAGTCGCAAATTGAATCTGATCAAAATTAGGACCAAAAAAAAAGGGGGGGGGGGGGGGGGGGGGGGAACGGACAGAAAAAAATACTTCGTCAAAATACACCTGTGAGAATTCGACGGAGTAAGGGATACTGCCTCTTCCTTGGTAGATTGAAGTGAAACCACAGACGTTCCTTTGAAAGCAGAAACCTGGTCTGTTTTGATGGGCCTGATTCGATAGGTGTCGGATGGCAGGGGAGAATTGTGTAGTAAATACTACTATAGAGCCTTCAAGACAACACACACATGAATGGATATCAAATATTGTACATGGTCGAACACAGGGCATAGTGGGGAAAACAGGGGAAACGATCAATAATGGGAGATTTGTTTTCAATATTTTGGTAATCTTTGGTATGCCTATATAATTTGTTCACAAATAGTATGAAAGTAGTGAAATAAAAGTGTTTTTAAGGAAAACAATCAGCATTTTCCCCATATATCACATGTAGCCTACCAAACTCTCAACTTCAAAGGCTTTTTTTCTCAACATGTTAACAAATGCGACCTTTTAATATAGGTACAGGCACAACTAGTTAACAGAATGTCCGATTGAAATGCAACAAACAGCATTGTAAAGAAAATTGTATCCTCTTTTCTAATACCTGAGAACTCTCATTTCAAACTCTGCCCAGTTCCGTCTCATTTTGCAAGAACTCCTCACAAAAACCGACTTCAATAAACCAGCAAGGGTGTTGGACTGTGGAGGTAGCTAGCGCCCTACATGTGCCCCAAACAAAACCAGGAAAAAGCTTGTCCCACATTAGCAGTCTGGCCTCCAATGTTGACACAAGAACCTGAGTCTCTAAGGAACCCTTCCAACTGTAGAGTTGAGGTCAAGGGGTCACATTCTCAAGTCCATTGCAATATTACAGGCCCTTTGTGCTACAGCTGTCAATATAACTGTCAGCCCAAACACCCGCACGTAAATTAACAAATCAAATTTAAAAAATGGCAGGCCTGTCAATTTTTTAGTTACTGATCCTAGCAGACGGTCTAATTTTTAAAACTTGTTAGGTTTACAATAATCATGAAAGGTTAGAATCATTGCTTGGACCTAATACAAGCCCGAGCTATAATTCTAACCAATTATACTGGCTACTTTTACACACACAAACTAACAAATAACGTACACAGAATTGTAAGCCAAGGTAAATTCATATCTATATTCCAGAAAGCACACAACATTTTAAATTATGCAACAACACAACACACCGACAGAAGAAATATTGAATTTCCAATTCGAGACAAATACGAAGGCAGGTGACAAATTCACAGCTCTTTTTTTTCTTTTCTGCATCGCGCAAAATCGTCCTGGAGGAGCGCGATATGGAAACTGTTGTCAAATTAAAATGCGTTAGCGCAACGTGGGGTGCCGAATCTAGTGCTCAAAATGTGAAATGGCGACCGACGGGGGAAGCGTGAAATGAACGGGCAGGAAATCCATTAGACAGTGATACACGCTTTAAGTGACATAATAAATAGAAGCGTTAAGAGTATAATTTGTAGCCGATGGCAAATTGGTCAGAAGATGCTTTTTAGGAAAAAAAATAAATAATAGGTTGACAAAAAAAATGCAGTGTACATGTAACTGAAGGCTGTGATGTATGGACGCTACTGAGACAGTTGTAGTGTACTGAATGCGACTCCAAATTTTAACTTTGTAACCAAAATTATAGATTGCTTCAAGGAAACAAAAATTAAAAGAATGAAATGTTTTTAAAAATTCTTGCAGAGACAACTGCAAAGATTTTGAGGAACCCTCAGGAAGGTCGTTTGTGGTTCGTACCAATGGGCTGTGCTGTCCATTCTTTCAAATATACAAAGCAGACTTCAACATGTATCCTAGATAAGAACAGAACGTGCTAATATTTGCAATTAAATCGTAAACTACGAGGGTGACCGTGTCAATTGGTTGGAGTTGGGCGCATCAGCAGTTGCTTGGAGACAAGATAAGAATCCCGGGAAATGTTGTGTCTTTTTGCCTGCCAATCAATGTCGTTCGAGGCGTCAAACTCAATCCAATCTCCCTGTTAGATTCAAGTGGATACGATTGTTCCCGTCGTCGTGGGCTGTGTGAAGAGGCAGTTAATTGAAAAAAAACAGCGGCCATCTTATGGCAATGCAAAGTCAATTGCGCCGGGTCGCAGGTTAACATAGGCAGGTGCTTGGTTTAGTTGGTTTAGGCCTATACAGGATGCGTGTACTCGTGCAACTCTAGGAACCAGACCAAGATGATATAAACAGACAGATATGTAACGTCAGGAATTTACCTAAATCTGATCGTACAAGATCCTTGTCAGCTTCACTGATCATCTGCTTACTAGATGCCCGATTAGAAAGCCCTTGTCCATCCGTCCGTCCATCCACAAAACGAAACCAAAACCACCCCTGCCCCCTCCAACACATTTCTGATTTTGATCCGCGCTCATTTAATTTACTTGTCAACTGTGTTAGAATCAGTTGCAATCAATTACATCAAGGTTTAAAGAGAAGACAGTATGTCAGGCAGGATTGGGTTAATAGTGACGAGATTGAATACCGAGACAGCTACCAGTAGTCATCAGGCAATACCTGTGCGACCGATTCGCAAATCTCTCATAACTACACGAGCTAGACTGGTTCAGCAATTCTCACACTTTATGATTAACAAAATTCCTAAAATGTAAATTGTTGATCTCGTCTTTAAACCTTACTTTTTCTAACAAGCATAATATATTTTGTCCCCTATTTGAAACGTTCAGTCTCAAATGCGTTTCAAAAACTCATTTCAAAATACTTAAACTTTATAGATAAATTTTGGAAAGATTCTGCAATATACATGCCATTGTATTCACTGTTAAAAGCTGCTGAATATGCCTAATATGAAGGGAAACATCTGAAGCCATAAATCTGACCAAATATGGCACGCTAGGTCTTGTTCATGCCTTATTAAGTTATGAGAATTTATGAATTGAAATAGCAAACGATAGAGCAATTTGAAATGGTCGCTGCAATTACATCAACTCGCGGGACTGGTCGATGGATTTGCCGGAACGCTTCATCCAAGATGTTTCATCGTCTGCATGCTTTCTGTAGCGCGGGAATAATTTAAACCAGTTGTCATAAACGGGTACGGTCCTTGACAACAAAAATGAACGCACATGTCGAATGTACTCATCCGAATCAGAAGCTGGGCATCAGTGAATAACACGTGCTATGATTTAACCCAGAAATTGTATTTCGCCTTTTTATAAAATCATTATTTTTTTCCCTCTCATGATGTCATCACTTATCGCCACGGTGAAGTTTAATATAGCCTGTCACTCATGCAAAAAGCCATTTTTTCTTCCCTACACCCCCCCCCTCCCATAACCCAGGCATGTAAGACCTGAGTAATTTTTTTCTGATAATCTCTTGTGACAACACCAAGAATGAGGTGATACAAGAAAAAAAGTCGGTTAAGGGCAAAAACCAATATTGAATTTACTATGAAACAGGTTTAACCCCATCAATACTACTTGAGTATTCTGCAGTATGCAGTACTCTGCACTGGCCTATGATAATTGAGTAGTATTTTGTAGTGCTGTGTACTGTACCCCAAATGAAAGCCTGGGACATTAGGGTTAATATAACCTGTCACTCAAGCAAATAGCTAGCTCTGCCCTCTTCTCCTGTCTAAATACTGCATATTGTCTCTGCGATTAGCGAGTCGGGTTGCGTTAGAGAGCTGGTTAACACGCTGCGCGCCGTGCCAAAGCCCACTCGGTACCCGTCTGTCTACTGGTGCCAGCGTCGCACTGCTCGAGATGGCCGTACTTCAAAGCTGACATACAGAGAAACATCTCTTTCATTCAATCAATCTGGACAAAGTCCTCCATAACATTCCACTCAGGGCAGCCTGTGACAGCACGCTGTAAAACTCGCCGTTAAATCAAACCAGCTCTCGATCTGCGCCCGGCCAAAAGAAAACCTGCCTGGTTGTTCTTCAAGTGTGAAAAGGGTAAAAGTCCACATGTATGAATAGAATTGTGAAGGGAGCGAGGGTTCTTCGGTAATTTTGTAGCTGATGGAAAGTCTATTATGTTCAGTAATTGGTTGGCTGTGAAAGGAAGTTAATATTGACAAGATGATATGGACAAGAAATGATTAGGATTTTGTCAAAACAGTAGGACAGGTGGCAAAAGGCAGGAATAAATGTTGTCGTATCTCAAACCGAACCCACCCTCCCTAAACCAAACCAAACCAAACAGCAACTTAACATACATGTATCTTGTCTTCAACTTTCTGCAAAGACAACTTATTATATTCATCACTGATTTTTTGTTCATGCTAATTCACTTTTTTTTTTTTTGCTTGGCAGAATCAGACTTTAGCAACAATTTTATTTTAATTTAAATTGACGGATTCAGCACCATAAGGGTAAATCGATACAAATGTTATAAATTGACTTAAATCGATCACATACACGCTGTAAGACTCAGGGAAAATCTGGTTTTAACATTTGTGATTCCACTTTTTAAAAAAATCAGAAACATTTACTGAACGCCAAATTCAGTTCCCTCCAACATTTCCAAATTGCTGTAGCCGTCGCTTTATTGTGTACATCTTAACGATAACATCCTCATTTTTTAATCTTTTTCCAGTCAGCTTTCACACCCACCTACCGAGTTAACTTCCCTTAAAGGTAATGTAGGATACACCATTGGTAATTGCATGAATTATCATGAATAGTTGGATTTGGGGGTTGTATTTATAGTAAATATCGTTTAACTGACCTGTTCGAGGTTTTACAATCATGGATGCAGAGGAAAGCAAGAAAAACAGCGTTCGTTTGCAACCGGCGTCGGGCAGTAGAACTTATGTTGTTCTTGGTTTTTTTTCGAGATCCCTGCCGGCGATCGAGAATTTGTTTTAATAAAATTCAATTTTTTGGAATAATTATATGATATCTAAGCGCAATCATTTTGCTGTATGCCTACAATCATTATTTACTTTCAAAAAAGTAAGATATTTCTGAATAATTCGGTAATAACATTTTTCAATATCTGCAAATGGTGTATTCTACCTTTAAACATTTCCAGCAACTGACACCCACTCAGTCGCCGTAAATATCTCTCCGAAACGGTTAATTTATCACCTCCCCCCCCCCCCACTCCATCCATTTAACTCACAATGCCCTAACCTCTTTCCCCTCTTTATTTTTCTACCACCAGTGCCAAAAACGCCGCCAACACCAATGTTTCCTTTATTAGCACTCCCGACAGAAATAACATTACACACCCAATATCTGATGTGATAACCCCGTTACCATGGCAACGTGTCATGAATCACAGGGAACCAGACTACTCCAGTGACAGGATTTGTAAACGGGACAGCCAGATATATATACACTGGTATATTGGGCACATTCAAATTATATGCACATGGCCTATTTTGTGTGTGTTATTTTTCGCAGACTGTAAATTTTCAGCTGAGATTGCTTTTACGGGTGTTTATTCAAGGACGATGGTCAAGGACAAAACTGAATATGGAACCGAGAATTTATGGAGGAAAATATGACAGCGGTCTTCTTTCACATGACATATAGTATGGTAAGAGGGGCTATTGTTGGACTTTTTCCTAAAAGTATGTTGGAGGAAATATTGTGTATTTTCAAGCTACAGTACATACAAGACTGAAAATGTTTGTCATATTTAAAAAAAACTAAAACAAAACAAATTGAGGTAAACATTTCAAACTTTGAGACTGAAGTTTCTTTACCTATATTTTTATAAGTTGATGGCTAAGTCCAAGAAAAGATTATTTTTGTTCCTGGCGTAAAACCAAGTTTTCTTTAATTACGTAATCTCTGCAAAGTCTAATTAACGTAAACAATTATTGTGGGTATACACTGAAGTCTATGAATATTTAGAGGGTTAAAAACCTGTTACGCATGGGATATATTATATAGCCTTCGTGAATTATTGGACTTGCCCCAATTTAAATTTACAGATGGGGCAATTATTTTGACATTGACCGGGCCTAGGCGCGGGATTGTTTTTCATGAACCTTGATCTGAGACGGGTTTAGGCCGGCATCTGTGGGTAGCACACCATGATATTTCCAGCCATGCTCGCTGCAGGCCAGTCGCTATTATCAGACATTTCCAACTTGCTCATAACATGTTTATTCATCATACGTTTTGAATTCCGGAAAAACTTTAGCAATTTTTCACAGTTTATAATCAAAACTTTTCCTGAAATTTGAATTTTTCATCTCGGATTTGAACCTTACTTTTTCCGACAGCCATAATAATTTCTTTTCCCTATTTGAAATGTTTAGTCTCCAATTCGGTTCCAAACTTACCGATTACAGTGAGCGTGTAGTTGAGGCTAACACTTCCAAATCCATTGGTAGCTCTGCAGACATACTGGCCGGCATCCTCCATCTGCACGTTCTTAATCTTCAAGCCAGCGGACAGGACTTTGAAGCGTTCCCACAGCGTGTTGATGGATTCGCCATCTTTCTTCCACATGGTCAAGGGGGGCGGGTTACCGACTACTGGACATAACAGCTTGATCTTACGGCCAACACGAGCTTTTTGAAAACCTACGATGGGTTGGTCCAAGTGTGGTGGTCCTACAAGTGGAAATACAAAAAAATTAAATGAAACAATGTTCTTAATTTTCCATTAATGACAAGAAAATATACCTACATGTAACAATTAATTGGATAATGTTCAAAAAAAATTAATGTACGGTAGTACATATCATCTTCATGCATGTTTTGGTCAATCTGTAGATAAAAATTTGCACCAGAAAAATATAAAAACACAAACAAAATATTCTGGAATGTAGTATGAATGATTGCTTTACACGTTTTTTTTCAGTTCCTGTTTATTACTTGCCCTTTTCAACTCTTTTCAGCTTCTATTTGTAAATAAATTTAATACAAATGTGACGGGCAACCTTTAACCAGTTCAACACATACACAAAAGATTGTCTTGAGATGATTAAGAGCTGTTGAATATGTTCGTGGTCGAACGAGATAACATCCCCAAGACCTTCTGAAATCTGCCTCTCCCCCCTCCAACCAAATCCTGACAAGTCCTGTATCGATCATCAGAAACCTGACATAACCGTTCCAGACACCTCCCCCTGGACTGATCCACAGAATGAGAATGATTGGATAGTTACCACCCCCCCCCCCCCCCTCGCTCGCTCGCTCGCTCGCTCGCTCAACGCTCAAAGCAGAACAAGTCTGTTCCTCTCACACGCTCGCTCGCTCGCTCCTTCCCTCCCTAGCTTCTTGGCGATAAGGAGAGAAGAGAGACCTCCCGTCTTATCTCCGATTGATCGGAGAGAGCGAGAGAGAGAGAAGCAGAGAGGCCCTCGGGGAACCAGTGAGAGTGGAAGGGAACCGGTTAAGGACGGGAGCGTCAATACCGTAATGGCTATAATGGGGAGAGAAGTGGGTTGACTATGGATATAGGGCAAGGCGCAAAAAACCAGAGTAACTTGTTGAGAATTATGCATCGATGGGCATGTAGTAGAAATGCAACAAATCGGCCCAGTCTGCTTATACTGTACACCATTAGTGGTCGGTTATACACCGTTTTATTCAAATATTACAACCTGTACGCTCAGACAAAAATCAACGCCATTGTCTATGATTTTATCTGCATAATGGACCGTATTAATAAGTTCGGTCATCGTTTTAATTAACAGACGTTACCCAAAATTTTGGAGAAATTTAACTCGATTTTTACTAACACGTTTGTCTTCTACAAAGTGTATTTCTAAATTTCAAACCTAAAAAGGATTTTAGCAAAACTGAAAAACTATCTGTAAGCTATTAACACTAAAATCTGAGGACATATTCCATCGACAGAATCTTGCCAGCCAAGTTGCAGGATTCAAGTCGATGATCAATTTTGCTCGATTTCTCGGTCGTGCGTACTGTTCATCTCCAGAAACCAGAAAGCTAGTTTATAAACCAAACCACAATCATCAAGTTAGGAGGGCGGTAAAAAAAAAAAATGGTATAAATAGGAGTATATCGTGAGTCATCACTAGTAGTCAGGCTGTCACGCTGAGCGCTAGGACCCCTTGGGTCATAGTCGCTACCCTTCCATACTACAGATTAATTTTTGATATTACTGAATATCACCTGTACAGCCCATGGGAAGCCGAACACACTGCCCATGGCACCTTTTCTTTCCCTCTTTCCTTTCTTAATACATTTTAAAGTCGATGCTCATGTGGGAGACGGGTTTGCGGCGAGATTGGGAGGAAGCAATTCGCTACGGTCCAAGCAAAATAGAGTTACTTTTCTAATTCAGCAGAAGTCCACAGAGCTAGACCAGCAATTGTGGATGCAGCACGGAGTGATTTCAGAGAAGATTAATATTTTACCGGGATGAACTGAACAAACTTTTGCCCGAGACACATTCTCTAGAAGCTAGCTGGCAGCGACCGTGCCATAAATAGATGAATGTGGCAGACCTGGACCTGTGATTTCCAACACTAATTAATGTGCTCCGGGTCAATCAATTAACGTTCACAATAGACAGGTGGATTGGGGGCGTGGCTGTCGTCGCCTGTGCCTCTCTAGGTGCCCCAAGAGTCGCCTAGAGTTCGCCCCAGCCCCCTGGTGGGTATTTCGTTTTAATTAAACTCACCCCTATAATCCAAAGCTGTTTATACTCGTCCGAGTACAAACAAAACTATAATAACAATAAAAGATGAATAAATGATTCACGGAACACTTTGGAATGAGCTTCGTAGCGGACAAGTGATTAACTGTTTTTTTAATTCATGAGCTGCGTCAGTTATAAATCAAAAATGTCGTTCGCAGAAGTAGAGTGCTAAACTTGAACCTTCCGTGTGAATGAAAACTGCTCCCAATAGAGACATTTCGGAAATTACTTCCCGATTTAACTTGTTAATTATTAAACACACTCGTGAAATGAGTTTCATCAAGCAAAATGGAGCACATTTTACACGAAAAAAAAAAAAATCAAGGATATCCATTCATAAATTGAAAAGTGCTTTTTATTTTAAATTTTCTTTCTGCCTTCCGTGACCTTTGCATTTCTGTATGACCTCGCAAGCCCGGTCTCGTTAGCCAACGTACACACACGGATAATTTGATTGGTCATTTATTAACCTTCCTGACAAACTCGGTAAACAGTGTCGGAGCTATTGGCAGAGCCATGATGGGGTCAACAACAATTGCACTGGGGAATATTCTGTCGTAATCTGAATGACATCGTTTGTACTAACTACTGCAGCAATGGATGGGGCGTTAATAGGTACAGACATGCAAGACAAACTTGATGGAATTTCATGAATGAAGTTCAGTTCTTCATTCTAGTTTTTAGCAGATGTCAGAATTGTCTCCCAGACTATCTTGACTCATTGAGATCAGAAATACAGACAGAGAAATAATTCAACATGTAATAAAAACCAATAAATTGCAAGTTATGATACTTCCATTTTAATACTGAGATATTATTGTAGATATTAGATGTTGCTTGGATACAATTACACAATATGATCACCAGTTTTTAAGGCAATTTTCTCAAATAAAAAAAATTAAGCCCAATTAGCAAAACAAATCAGTTTTCTTTGACTAAACTTGAAATAAATTTAAGATTGTAAGTTATATGTTTGTACTCGAACGAAAATCATTCAACAAAATATCAATGGTAATTATTGCATGTACAGATATATATGTGACCCGCTCTGCAAAAATGGGTATTATGGTGCAAAATAATGAAATTGAGTTATATACATGGTTAGAATGCCTACAGCGTAAGCTTCCAGTTAGTATATAATAGAGCTCCATAGCTACTCCCGTTCTGGAGATATAACATGTTTGCTTTTGATTACTTCCTCGGAGTTCAAATTACACAACTGAAAAAACAGGCTTTGAAAAAGCCGGCTTTGTTGTAGAACAACAGAACGATGAACACAAAATGGGCGTGTATTCCACTTTAAACATCAAAATCAACATTCCTTTGAATGAATCCTGAAAATATTGGTGTTAAAGATGTCATTAATGGCAAAAAATGTAAATCACATTTTGATGAAATGTTTATCCTCTCAACCTTGAGCAGTCCATTACATGATAATGCACAGTGCGACTTAATACCCTTTATTGCAGAGCGGGTCACATATTTGGTGTCTTGCATTATAGCCGAAAGCCTGAAAGGAGTCTATATGAGAAAAGAGTGATAAATTGCAATTTTTGTAAGCCTTAGACAAAAACCTCAAGACAAAAACAATTCAACTAGATCAATGCGAGATGTCTTCTATCTAATACTGGTTGTCAGCCCCCCCCCCCCCCCCCCCCCCCCCCCCGTCTAACAGCCATCAAACTCTAAAATCGATACACCTTCCTCGAAGCCCTGCTAGATACTCCACCAAGAAACAATGTGTTCTCATCTTTCCAATTGATTTTCTTTTAACTGTCACCCCCTAGCCCACTAGACCCTATCTGCTCTGTTTTATCAACTTGGCGTTTCTCTTCCCATCCACCCCCCCCCCCCCCCCTTTCATTTTCCAGGATTTGAATTCAATTTTCTTCCCAAGCATGATACGACTGATTGATTGAAGAGAGTAATGCCACAATTCTTCAACGATAAATTAAATTCTCTGCAAAGCTTAAAGGTAAAAAAAAAAAAAAAAAATGAAATTGAAAAGTTGAAATTGTAAAGTGTTTGCTTATAACTACTTCTGTACTTGCTTAAAAGCTTTTTAACACTGGACCATCCAATCATATTTATTGATAATGCCATCAGCAGCTTTTAATCCAATAATTCATCTTAATTGATGTTGTACATGACAACTGACCACTTTAGACCAGTCAGCAAATATGGAGTTCTAAGCAGATTGATCCCACAATGGCTTTCATGACAAAAAACATCCATCATCTTTCTCTTTTCTGGAGGGCTATTGTCGCTTCATCCCCCCCCCCCCCTTTTAATCAACGCCGCTATCTTCGTCCTGTGGTCGCCATGGCAACCATTTCCCTAAAACATCCCGATTTGGGGGTACTAATTGCAAAATGAAGTGATCGATCACTTGTCACATTTTGGCCAGAACGCCATCCATCAGAGACGAAAAATTTATGCCAGCGTCAGATTTTTAGCCCTTGGAGGAAAAAACAAAAAAAATACTGACAATTTCCTGAGCTTAATCTTTCACTCTCATTACCGGTACATGTACATAACATTAGTCAGGTGCCTACAATTCGTGCACAAATTATATATTGAAATTGCATTTTGAGGTTGGGGTATTTTCTCTATTTCCTTTGTTTTTTTCTTGTGTTTAAAAGTAGTATGTCAATTTAAAGGTAGGATACACCATTTGCAGATATCAAAAATATTTATTGCCGAATTATTAAGAAATATCTTGCTCATTTGAAAGTAAATAATGATTCTATGCATCCAGCAAAATGATTGCACTAGATATCCTGTAATTATTCTGAAAAATTAAATTTTATAAAGAAAAATTTGCAATCGCTGGACGGCGATTGCGAAAAAACAAAGATAACATAAGAATAACTGCTCGACGCCGGTTGAAAACAAAGGCTGTTTTTCATGCTTTTCTCGGAATTCATGATTGTAAAACTTCGGACAGGTCAGGTAAACAATATTTACTATAAAATACAACTGTTGGGCATTCATGATAATTCAAGCAATTACCAATGGTGTATCCTATATGTACCTTTAAAAACAGACAAAACATAAAAAGACATACCTCCTAAAAAGATGAAAAATAATGCCCCCTTGTAGAAATATAATGTTTTGGTCACAGACAAATCCTCTTTAATGTTTCATGATCAGCTTCTGATGACAACTATGAAATCCAATTGCTAGATATCTCTCATGTACTCTCACAGCACATTTTTTTCCCTCCAATCTTCAGTGTTGGCACTCCCATACCAACAGGTCATTACCACTGACATTTACGGCTTGCTGAAGGTAGCTTAAACATTTTACGAGGGGCTTAGTCATAAATCACCAGTCAGAGAATCCTTGCATGGTGTGCATTGGGATGCTCACTAAAACCTGTCGGTTGTCAACTAATAATGTGGTCACATGCATGTCCTTTTAAAGTTTAAAATCGTTTAAATTGTTATGAGACGTTTAAATGTGAATCCCAAATTCATTTTAGGTTTTTTCACGAGCGACAATTTAGTGAAGAAAAATGAAAACTAAATCTTTATCACACACAGATTGGAACTTTGAATTCACAATTTGGAATTTCACGTACCTCAAATTTTGTCTGGATTGTTGGTTTGATTGGAAAGCCCAAAACTAATTTGTTTAGATAACAAGTAACAAACAAGGAATGTTCCTACCTTTTACTTCCTAATACACTATTTGGTTTATTATAGAAATAAGGGCCTTAAGATCACTTCATGTTCAAAACAGAAGCTAAAAGCAAGGCAAAATTATCTAACAGATGGCGAAGACAGGAAGCCACAATAACAGATCTCCAAGATGCATCAAGTACTTCAGCAACCATGGCAAGTTGAAAAATGGGAGCAGTTATGTTTCCCTTAACTCTTCAGAGACAACGGCACCGAACGACCAACGTCAAGGTATCCCATCATGCACTGCTCCCCAATAAGAAGACTAGCCGTGATGGCCCACGTCTTCAATACATCTTTCCTGAATCCTGGCACGGATGTGACCGGCATTACACTTGAAACCTTTTTTTTCCCAGACCAGCCAATTGCAATTCGACTATTCCGTTATATCAATCATACCAGACCAATCACGATCAAGCAACCTCCAGCCACTTACATTGTGTACTTGTCAAATAGTCTAAGAAGTCGACTTTCTTCAAATCGCATCATGTGACGTCTTCTTTTTTCCGTTCGTGACAATCACGGTAAACAACGTCATTACTGTAACAGTTTTTAACAGCACTCAAACCATTACCTTGAGTTAATGTTCCGTGTCCCAAAAGGACCCATGTATCCACTTTAAGACAAGATCGTTTATTCCTCCGGGAACAAACCATTATCGGAAGATGTGCCCAGACATTATTTACGTCGAGGCTCGACAAGAATTGACAAGAAAATGAGTGATACTGACTGGGTAATATACACAAAGATTACGACCGTTTTGCAAATTCCATTCTCTCACTTTTCAATCTATTTTCAATCTATTTTGGATGAAGAACAGTGTCTAAAATTCAGACAACTCAGAAATTCATCTAGAAAACTCTGAACAAAGTATACTAAATACTAAAAAAAAAAAAGTTGTGAAAGAAAATTAAATGGAACTTATGCCAGGACTTTACTTTACTTTTGGCGAGACTTTAAAGTTGAATATACAGATTCCACAGAAACGTCCCTGTGTTATCAAGGCAACACCTGTATTATTTGGCATGATAATTGGTCTGCAGACATACATCAACATCTACACCTGTAGTACCTAACCAACAAGCAACCATGTTTACACTACCAAGTCATAGCCAAACACATTAGGTTGCTTAAAGGTACGGTGCACCATTTGCAAATATAACAAAATTGTTACTACCGAATTATGAAGAAATCTCTTACTTATTTGAAACTAAATAATGATTCTAGGCGACCAACAAAATGAATGCGCTAGATATCCTGTAATCTTTACGAAAAATTAAAAATTTAGAAAGAACCAACAAAATCACAATCGCCGGACGGCGGCGATCGCGAAAAAAACAAAACTAAAACAAATGCCTGAACCCGGTTAAGAAAATGTACACCGTTTTTCGTCCTTTTTTTCTGGGCATCCATGATTGTAAAACATTGGTTAGTTAACAGTTATTACTATTAGTTAAAAGATATACTACAAAATACAACCCCTCCTAAATCCACCCATTCCTGATATATCAAGCAATTACCAATGGTGTGTCCTACCTTTAATTCCTCCGAATGAGGGTGTAGTTTTGTTAGTGTTGACCCCACACTTGCCCTGCAATCACAAGACCCAAGACACACCTTTAAGGAAATAAAGTCGGCCTACGGTACCAGAAACCAGCAGCTAGCATGCCTCGGGACCCACCAACTAATAATCCGTCCATACTTTGCATGCTGGGGATATATTTCTCAAGAACACAAACACTTATAATTCTCCCACCCCCTCTTGTTCTGCATGTGTGTGGTTTGGGGGTCAGGATCAAAGGAGGTTGTGTATACACACTGGTCTTGGTGGCAGAACAAAAAAATGGACTTTGTGTGGTCATTTCTGGGATCAAATCAACATCACTCTTCTCAAGACATTGGTTTCATCAAAAAAATCTTCAACAAAAAAACTATGGTAAATGGACAGTTGAATTGCAGTTCAAAACTTGAAGTTTCCAGGGGGTCCAAAACTGCACTGTTTTTAAAAAAATGTTATCTACATATTTCGTGGCACTTCAGCTGCATAATCTCGGACAATTCAAGATTGGGTGTTTTGTCGCAGAGTTGGAAAGAAAGCTCATTAACATCAATTGGACCTTTGCGTTATCGACAGGGTGTCACCAGATGTAAATGCCGTGTATTTACCGAACGCCCGATAGGGAAGCCTATCTCCGATTAGGGCCGCAATTAAGCTGGTGCAAAATCCACAATGAATTACCGTCTACTGGCAAACACATTATGAACAAAGTGCATGAAATAATATTTTGGCTTTCAAATTGGACAAAAGGCATAAACAAATTATGTGAATTGCAATTGAGTCCAATAGCAACGAAAGCTTACGCCATATTTTAAATCATAAAGTGCTACCTTCTATAGATATCTATCCGACTATAACATCATGTATACAGGAATTTCTAAAAAAGTAAAAGGTTTGTTAAACAATGTTGTTTTTAAAAATGGCCAACCTAATCAAATTGAGAGTAATATTCGTTTGAAGAGTTTAAGCGCAAAATCCACTAAACGCCAAAAATATGTTTTGAACAATATCAAGCGAAAGCCCTCAGTGCCAGTAGTAAACGATAATCAAATAATGTTTTTCTGGCATTTAGTGACTTTTGAGCCTGAACTCTACAGTCGAAATCAATGTACTAATTTCAAGGGCTTTTATAATTAAATTACTTTTTCAGTCACTCAAATGTTGACAACAAAACAAAAGAAATTCTCAAAATTTATATTTTACATAATGGTACGTACAGCACATTTCTTACAATTTTTTTTGTCCATTAATTCGGGTGCACTCCACAATACCACAACGCCCAAATAACAAGCCTCACACGTCTCGCATTTAATTTTTTTTCCTCCCTTGTCCGTTTGCGACTTTCCAACAAACCAGTATTATAATTACACAACAGAAGGGTTGCACCGTAAACATTGCCTACCAAACCCCCTCAACAACCAAATCCCAATCATTTTTTTTAGATGGAGGAGGGGACGGCCATATTATATTTCTGGTGGGTGTTGTGTTTCAACCAGATGGCTTCAGCAACCAGCATTTAGGGAAAAAGGATAGGTTTTCAGGTCTATAACTATACCCTAGGGCTCTAACACCTCCAACCACCACGAAAAATGATCCATGGGGTATTGAGGGGGTTTTTGTTGTCAGTTTTGGGCATAAAGGAAGAAAAAAAGAGTGTTTTGTAGGACTTGTCTATTGTCAAGTGCTGGTGTGTGATTGACAAGGGGGAATTCTTTGAAAGAACTGGTGGGTTTATCACTGAAAAGACCAAGCTGTTAGAGTTTGGTGGTCCTTCAATAGAAGCACACAACAGACATTGATAATCAACTTGACATATTATTATTAAACAAAACACGTCATATTCTACAACGCCAAAGAGTACAATCAAAGGGGGAAAGTGTTTTATAATTCTGACATACGATATAATAATTATATTACGGACTTGATATATATACGTGTTCCTTCAGGGAGAGAATACATTTAATCAATTGAAAATTAAAACTCTGTCATAAAATGTTTGCAGTACTGGTTCCCTGCTTTGATTTACTATGCGTGCAGCTATTGCAACCAGTGTAGAATGGTCCGGAATAGTTGACTAGAATAGTCCAACTATCTGGTTGTGTATTCGGGGAGAAACCTTTGGTTATTAAGCATTTCGCGATATAAATGCGATGTTTTCCCAAGATTCAAAACGGATGACGTATAAACACGTCACGAGCAAGGCCGGAAATGTCTGTCAGCAGCGAGCAAGGCTGGAAATGCTTGGGTGTGCTTCCCGGCACTATCGGCCTGGTCGTTACAAAAATAGTTGCATCCCTTCCCTTGTCCAAGCACTCAACAATAGCTCTTGATTTTTGTTCACTCAGTTGATATGCCTTCTGTCTCCAAACAAATTGTATTCCTTAATGGTTTTTCTGTAATTTTTTACATTATTATTTTTTATGAATTTCTGTATTTTAAACTCAATTCAGCTTGTAGCTGCGACGTTTGAATGTGTTTTAATAAACCAATAATAATAATAACCCGCCTCGGATCAAGTTTCGTTAAAAATAATACGCCTCGGCTCGGTGATGTTAAAATAATCCTAGCGCGAACTGGTTAAGATAATATACAACATTTGCAAACATCAAAGAAATGCAACTACTGAATTATTACAAAATACCTTCAGCTGAATAATACCCAAGCGTCCTGTAAAATCATGGCACCTGGAATGCTGTCATTTTCCATGAAAAGTGTACATCAATTTCCAACAATGGTCAGCTGACAATCGTTGGAAAAACCTTACTATTTTCAAATACTGCCCCTCACTTTGTCAAATTTAGTTCGTCCACATTTATTTTGCAATTGGTAATACACATTCATGAATGGGTGCTAGCCAGCTAGTCTCAGGTTCCATTACCTGATAATTCCCCCAATGTATTTCTTTCTGTGACTACAAGTTTTACTCTAAAACCACAAGTACACATACACAAGGGACCAATTTCACGGAGCTGCTAAGCACAATTTGCTTAGCACAAAGAAGTCTTGCTCTTTAAAAACAAGTTATCAGCCAAAATTTTCTGGGTTTTTCATGCTAAAGCAAAAAACCAGCTGATTATCAATCAAACAATAAAGATCACGTGAAAATTTGGTCTGTAACCTTGTTTTTACCAAGGACAAATTTTCATGCTTAGAAAATTGTTGTGCTTAGCAGCTCCGTGAAATTGGCTCCTGTACTTGTGCCAAGTCCACATCCAAAAACTTACTTGGAATGATCCTATCAACAAATTCATTCACAAACCATAAATTGTTTTTTGTAAACAATTATCTCATGTGCAGTACACATGCACTGCTGATCTCTGAGTAATGTTGATTTATTATGACGAACTGCAAATCCCCAGAAAGTGTCAATGTATAGGCTCATGACCTCGGATGTACAGTTAACTTGTAAACACCCCAACAATTTATTTCAATGGGACCATTTTCCCATAAACAACTGAATCAAACTTATTCTCTCTTGACAGAGTATGTTGGTTTTTTCTTACATTTGTTGGCAACACCATGGAAAAGTTGCACTGCTAAAGCTTTTTTTTCAGGAAAGTTTTTACAAATGGAATTTGGTCTAAATTTGTTGACCCCCCCCTAAAAAAAAAAAAAAAAAAAAAAATAAAAAAAAAAACGGTCACAGGATATTGTAATCCTGTCTTTGAAATTTGAAATTCCATAAGATACTGTACCACTACAAAATGACCTGCACTTTATGACCCAACAAAACAAAACACAGAACGACATTTTTGCAGTCTCCCAAATTGTCAGTATTCGATCCAACTTCGTTTACATCCATAAACTCCATCAACTCTGAGTTATTGCAAAGATATACAGTATACGAGTTCATAAATCGGCCGCACAACAACTTCATCTACGAGTTCTGCTGACACCCAGAAACCATCAAACCTACAGTATAAATTGTTCCTGTCAGCTTCTCATAACACCCTCTAAATGCAATCAGGTGGTGGCATTATACTCTATGGCTTGGAGACATTCCTGCTAATAGCTGGCTTGATAATAGATCCCAATGGTCAATTATATGTCCATTCTGATAAGTGTATGGCCAGCACAATGGACAAGTACAGTTAGTTGTGGTTGTGTATAACATCCTTTGTACTTTTTCTTCATTCATAAACTACATGTATGTATATTGCCTGCAATGCAGTTGGACCATGTTCCCAATGTTTACAACACTTATTACAAGATTTTGTTTATATTATACCAACACTGTTTGTAAAACGTAAATGAAAAGTTGTGGTGCATGGTGCGAAATACCGTACCCTCTGGAGACATGAACACAATGTGTACAATGGAGACAAAACGTCTCCGGAGGGTAAATTTCTATAGATGAATAGGTCTCCATTGGGAATTTCACGAATTAGATTTTTGGATTTTGATTAAATTACTCAAAAACTAGGATTAGGATGTGGGATAGGGTTATTGTTTGGGTTAGGGTATAATATAGGGTCTATTGGGTCGAAATTTTAACCCAGGAAAAAAATTATGGTTAAAATGGGAGCATTTTGAAAAACGTGCTCGACTTTCTAACCATTTTGTACACGAGAACAAAGCCATGTCTCCACAGTGATACAAAAATGCGAATTGATGTACCGGTATATGTATACACCATTTGCAAACATACAAAAAACCAAAACCAATTAATTATTCAGAAATACCCAATACTTGACTATAAAGTGAATAACAGTCTTAAGCATCCTGTAAAAAAAAAGTGGAGTTTGGTACCGATTTCCAAAGATTGCCAGCCAGCCAAGGCAATTGTTGGAAAAACCTGACTGTTTTTTTTTTAAACTGCCCCTAATTTATACAATTTATTGAGTCCACATTCAATTTCCAATACACACCCGCGGAAAAAAACAAGAACATAAGCCTGCTACTGCCCAACGCCGGTTAAAAACGAACGCCGTTTTTCTTGCTTTTCTCAGCATCCATGATTGTAAAACTTCAGACAGGTCAGTTAAACGATATTTACTATAAAATACAACCCCCAATACACTTATTCCTGATAATTCAAGCAATTACCAATGGTGTATCCTACTTTTAAGCTTTAAATTTGGCCAACTCATAAAATATCAATTAGGTTCCCATCCTAAAGTTCCCACCCATTGCAATAGCTTCTCAACAAGATGACCGCTTTTTTTATATTCCACATCGTACTTCACCCCAGCAGTATATTTCAAGTCTTGTGTACATGTTCTTGAGTGCATATATTTTTTTAAGTTCCCCAATTATTATCATAATAACATCAACTGGGTTCTATCCATGTGTTTGTGCTGAAAACAAAGTCCACCAAACTCTCCTGAGCTGAGTCAACAACCATAAATTAAACACGGAGAGGTTGAAAGCACGTTTTGGGTTTGTGGTCGTTCAGTATACAGTCACTGGGAAAGAATAAATAAAAAGAAAATAATGGCCGGGTCCTGCTGTGTGTGGTATGGTCGGCCATTGGACCAACACAAAAGACCCATTCGCCTCCATTGTGACGGTCATTTTGGCTCTTTTTTTACTTGCTTAATGAGCTTAGATGCTAGCATTGTTCCCTCTGTATAGATTCCACAATATGGGTGGGGAACAAGGATGGGGGATAAGGGCGGGTTTTTAGAAGAGGTACAATAAATATGCCCATTCCACATGTCTATATATTAAACACATGCCACATATTTTGAAGATACGCCACATATTTTGAAGATTACATTAATGACATCGAGTTGCACAGACGTTACATCAAAACCAGATTTCTACAACATGTACACTTCACATTAAAATCACTAGATAACATTCACATTCAGATAACACTACAGATCACAACCAAAGTATTTTAAAACAATCTGTGATAATAATTCACCAATAAGTCAGTTTATAAGACGTGTCCCATTGTTTGACAAAAAACTACCCCATTAATAAACAGGTGTATAGTTCTTAATCACATTTTAATTACAGTATTCCAAGAAAATATAGGATTAACACATTTTTACCAAAAGGGTGAATTTAATAAATGTTACAGTGAAATTCACAAAAAGACAAAGGCAATTTGGACTCACCCTGTACATCAGCAACCACCCCGTCGCAGACCACAGTCAGACAAGCCAACAACAGGCTCGGCATGAGAGCGGCCCACGATCGACCCATGACGATAGACGACTTGTTCGGTGGTAACAACCCCTTTGGTGCTGGTGCAAATCTCTCTGTCCGACCCCGCCACCAGGATCTAGTATCACACACCACGTGGAAAAGCATTAGGGGCTAAAGCCATTTACATGCATCACTCACTGCTGACGAAATAAAATCCTACAGAAAAGTGTAAAGCTTTTAATACGCACAACCGAGCAGATCCGAGCCGATGTTGAGCTGTCAGCGAGGAAAAATTATGTACATGTACCATGTACAGCAGCAATCAATGTATGTACGAAGCAGCGTGTGTTGATAGGGGGCAAAGTCGCTCGCCTGTCCATCTAAAAAACTCTCGCTTAAAACGCTGTACAAAAGACCACGCAACGCTACACGAGATCCCTAATAATGCTGCTACTTGCTAGCCTCACATCGCACGCTGCATCCACCATACACCACACGGCTAGTAAAAGCTGATAAAACAAACCCTAGCCGGTAAATAATACCCAAACGATGTACTGAACTCTGGTCGCGACGTTATCTTGACCCCGTTTGGCGATCGCGAGAGCACTTAAAACATCCCGGTAAAAAAGAAAAGAACCTAAAGAAATGGTTACAATGCCTGAAATACCTATGTAAAATATAGCGTTAGTGATTGAGCGCAAAACGCACTTCTACTGCTGGCTGGCATACCCCAAAAGCCAACAAGGATGATTTACGTCCGAGTGTTATACGCGACCATAAAAGCAACACAATTCGATTTACAGTTCCCACGTGGGTTACCGTATAGCCATAACTAAACACAACAAACCATACTAAAGAGATTTCAACCTTCGAGCTCACGCACGTAGAAGCACGTGCGCACGATCGCTATGCGCCAGATCACTTGAAAAGAAAAAAAACGTCAGAGAATTTTTCAAAATGACCTTCAAAGAGTCGACCAAAGTTAAGGAGCATTAACATTTTTAGTTCCCAGAAGATCGAATGTCCAAGTCTGGCTTGGTATATCACATGAGCAGTGTTTCGTTCATAATTTACCGAAGAACCAGAGATAAATGGCCGTAGGGTCAAAGCTCTTGGTGTGAAAACAGTCAGTCATTGGTTGAAACATGGTTGAAAAGACATACCTCTGGTATAGGCCTAAATGAATTCTTAGCCTATGTGTAAAGCCGTACAACATTCTCGGTGTGTGGTGAAAGAAACAAGTCGCAAAGCGGTTTAGAGATCGTGTTTTTTTAAGACACATTATGCTTTTTGAAAAAAGGATAACAAATTTGTATTACATGTACAATATTTGTTTAACAAGGCACTGGTTTTGCGCCAAATACCGCTGACCAACAAAACAAGATCGCCTCTATTTATGCTGGTGTTACCTATTCACTACTTTTTACTTCTTTACACTTTTCACAAACCTGAAATTGTACCGAACTAGTGTTTTAACAATTCGAAACACAAGTTTGTTTCCGTTTTTTCCATTCATTAATCCATATCATCAGTAACATTTAAAATGTCTACCGATAGTGTGATAATAAGGCCAAAAAAACCAGAAAAAACCCAACAATGATTAACGAGGGCCGAATCGCAAGCTGTTGGCGAGTGACAACAAAATGGCCGGGTGAATCGAGAGTAAATCCCCCATCGACAGGGTCGAGACTTGGTGCCTGAAATCACCGGAAACCGACCTGTTGATAACCTGCAACTAGCTCGCGCAGAGTAAATTAAAACGTCAAGCTTTTCTATTCGATAACTTTTCCAATATCAACGTGCATGATCTACTACAGAAACTGCAGTATTAACACTGTATATGGCACACCATAGTATTAATATAACACTGAGATTTGAGAATATTATGTCAGATTGTCCAAAATGCCTGACGTGTTGGCTATTACTAGCAAAGTAATTACATTGCTAATTTGCAGTACAGAATTAAAACGCGGTATTGGTCGACTACACGTGCTCTTTGTTCCCCCTATAGGTCCTTGGGCCATTATGATGATAGTGTCCAATCCAAGGAGATCGGCGAGGCGTGAAAGGCGGGAAAACGCGCGAAAGGCGGCTCTGGTGTACAGTTGTAAGAGACAGTTTTGAAAGAGAGTAAACAAAAGTACTCCAACTAAACTGTATAACGATTTATCATCAACGGCTTTAACGTGTACGCGTGTATTTGCTAATGCTATCCGGTATAAACTGTTATGCGCGCGCACCACTAATATAACGCTCATTGGCTAAACGCACAGTAGCGCGTTAAATTCTGGTTAAAGTGGGCGTGGTTAGGTTGATATGACGCCACATACGAACCGGGGCCGTTTTCCAAACCCCAGCTTAGGCTCCGTCACCATGTCCAAAATACAACGAAGCCAAAGGAGGCTGAGACGAAGCTGGGGTATGATGAGGTTGTACGAAACTCCCTTGTTAAAACCAAGCTTAGAGTTTTACCAAAGTTCCACGCAGAAACAACTTTGCTGAAACTTAATTTAAAAGGTTTTGCGTCAGTAGTACTTGCTCACTTCGAATTGGTTTGTGTACTTATTAGAACGGAACAAGTTTGCGAAAAATTAGAAATGGCGCCAAAACTGTTAACAGCAGCACTATTTGTGTTGGTTTGTACGTACGTTTGTATCGGGTGGCAGTTTCCATGCATGGCTAGCACATGTCGATGTATCAAGCACAGCAACTGGTGCGCGAAATTACAATTTGGCACCAAACTTGCATGTGGCAGACATGTTCAACCAATATTCATGGCGCCTGGTGTTAATAGTGCTGCAATTTACCCCGTGAGGAAATTGTAATTATGAAGTGAGCATGCGTGCCCATGTTACACCCTGGTTTATAGTCGTGTGTTTTTAAGGGGATACAACCCTGTCACGGTAAAACAAACCCGGCACGCAACACCAGTTATCACAGTTTATGCATTTCTCCATGGTTTATGTTCTCACCGCGGGATGTTGCTTTTTAAACCCAGTAATTTTTCTTCGGGATAAAAAGCTGAAAATTGGACTCCAAACTTAAGTTTACCTGGTTGCTTATTTAGACCATGCCGGTATTTCATATTTCCTTGGAAAATTTTAAGTAATAAAATAATACATTTTTAAGATAAATAGATATATAAAACGGTAAACCGTTAGCTGTTAAATATCTTTACAAACAGAAACGTAAAATTAGAGACAACTTTCTGTAATGAATAATATTCGACACCAATTTTTTTTTTTTTCACAAGATTCATGACTTGGGCCTACTGCAAATAAACATGTCTTCGAATAACAATACTAAAAGGTTCGCATACCCAGCCATAGATGAAAACTTCAACCGTAACTATATAAGAAGTAACGGTTCGAAATTGTTTCTAATGCTCAAATTATCTAGCCCGCTATACTTATCCTGCCCGGACAACTTTCTATTATTTTGTGCCACAAACTACAGCTATACGCCGGTTCGTCGGAAGCTCGGAGCACCAACAAAACCGCGAAAAATATATCCAAAGAAAACTATCTAACCCCCTTCAACAACATACCACACAGGAACGAAAGAAAGGAGCTGTTTTTTAATCGGCGCAAGAAAGAGAAAGGTATACAAAAAGGGTGTTGGGTTAATTAGCCGGAATACAATGATTGTCAGGCAATGGAAGATTAACAAATAATCAATGCCTTAATCAGATCGGAGATATAAATAAACCATCGCGGTGATACGCGCGAGTACGGTTGATTGACGTTTTGAATTACAAGCGGCAATTATGTACAAGGACACGGAAGCTATACGTACGGTACTGCGATCGCGAACAAATAATAATAAGAACTGTCCGACGCAGGTTAAAAACGAACGCCGTTTTTCTTGCTTTTTTTTCTCTCAACATCCATGATTGTAAAACTTCGGACGGATCAGTTAAACGATGTTTACTATAAAATACAACCCCCAAATCCAACCATTCCTGACAATTCAAGCAATTACCAATGGTATATCCTACCTTTAAAAGTCGTTAAATGCACGGACCGGTATATATATCAAAGTTAAATGTTTTAAAAGATCCATTTCGTGCGACAATCGAAGGTAGAATTATTTGAAGCTTCGAATTGCTGATCTGCGCTATTATTAAGTTTATGCCATCACGAAACAAACCAGTTCAGTCACCAACCATCGATAACATGCCCATAATTATAATGCACGGCACATTTTTCACGATAACATTGAAAACAAAGCTAAAACAGAAAAGTTTATTTGTCAATGGATAAAAATATAGAAATCGACTTCGTGTTAGTTATTTAGGAATGTTCAATCCGTGGTCGTGATGCATGGTTAAATTCTAATTATTCCTATAACGGGATACAGTCGCTTTTGGCGGTATACGGATGTGATTATTTACACAATGAATAGTCCGACTGCGTGGCTACTTCGCAGACAGCCGAGCTGCCAAGTCGGCAGTAATGATGGCGTCAAAATGAATCGAGACATCAAATTGGAACTCCTATATAGGTCTCAACGTAGTCTGAGTTTATCTGGACCGTAGTTATCGCTTTTTTAACATTTGGACATGATCTGGCACTGTTAGATCATGTCCAAATGTTAAAAAAAAATTAACTAGAGTCCAGTAACTCGAACTAGTCTCAACGGTGATGTTACTTTTAAAGAATTTCGCCATAACTTTTAGAACTGAAGTAAGTTTATACCATTGGTAATTGGAACCCAATGTTTGTTTCAATCCTATATAGTTATAGATATATACCATAAAACTAACCTGTAAAAATATCATTTCAAAAGGTGGTAGCGATTTTGAGATATTGCCGAAATTCTTGAGCGGTTATGTCCACGCAGGAATAATAATCTGCATTGGAATACACAGTCTGAGAACTTCCGTCACTGCAGTAACGCTTCTCAGATTTAAATTTTTGGGGATAAAAAGTGATATATTTTTTCTCATAACTGCAGTACTTCGAAGTGACAAGTTTCTAAAAATGCATTATACTATCCAAAGCTGCTGTACTTCTTACCAAGTAGGTTTTTATTGCCATTATTTTTTGGGAGTAATTACCAAACGTATACGATCCCTTTAATTCATACGAAGCAAGATAACAAGGCAGAGGGACCCATTATTTGTGTTGGATATTGGTTTTTGGTTTTCTCATTCTATAGGGGGATGTGTTAGGTAACAATATTCTGTATTGTATATAAGAAAAACAGGTCCGCTCTGCTTTAAATCCTGCGGGGTATTTAGCTCGCCCATTCGAATAAAAGAATGTCCACTTTTTCGTCATTTCTAATGGAATCGAAACTTTTCCGAGTGACGCCACATGCAAGAGTATTTTTATTAGAGCCCACTACGTGGATCGGTTATAGGCGGTTAGCCGCTTGAAAATCACAAATACCATTTTTGTTATGGCATGTAAAAATGATGTAGTGTACTCTCGCGTGGTCAGTTTACAACCATCGCCCTTGTGGGCCGGTCAAGTCGTAAATCCGTCCCCCTTATCAACCCGTCAACAGATTTTATAGGCCCCGGTAATTTACTGTTTGTTTTACAATTACCTCTGCCACACAAAAGGCCTGACAGTTCAAGATATAATCATCGAGGTAGGGTAGTAAATTGTTAAATTTTATGAACCATAGGCTACAATATAAACGCCATTAAAGTGAATTCATGTATACGGTTTAAAATAAGTTCAACAGCTAGGAGCTTACCGTATCACACGGAGAAGGCCGCCACATATACCAGTGAGTACGGAGACTAATGAATTATCCAAAGAGGCCGGCTGTACAGAGATTGGTGACTGGTGCTTAATACAATGACGCTTAGCAGCAATACAAATGCAGTATAATGCTGTAGGTGACGTACGATGGGAATAGACCTCGATAGTCTAACCGGACTCGATCACACAAGCAAATTGTGGAGTTGTGGGTGCCTCCAAGTCCAAAGCCACACTAGATGTTTATAAGCACACACTAATGATGCGGGAATACTCCAGAATCCTTACAGACTGACTAACCGAAGCAACTGGCGACTGTTCTTCTATGGTTCAACATTCAGTCTAGCACCAGTTTATCTGGCGTTGCCTGTCCGATCCGAGCACACGCACCACACACCACCACCCCAAGCTTTCGTCACCAATACACACCCAACAGCGCGCGCGCACACACACATGGTACAATAATGGCACATGTTTACCTAACTTCTTGGGCCATGTTGACTCGGGCCTCTTTCAATTTCCCATCACCATCCGATAACAAAAAATGTTGCATCGCCCCACCACGCACCGACTTTATACGCGCCTAAAGCAAACGCACCACGACCTTTACATTTTTCCTCTTTTTTTTGTCAAGTGGGAAAACTTTTAGGCAAATGAGCACTTATAAGGGTACAATGACGACCCCGTGTATGACTCGAGCGCATTATCTTCCAAGCTCAACTGAACTAGTTCACGTTGATCAGTCATCGTTCAAAATGGTGTAGACCAACTCCAGCTGTCTCCTTAGGTTTATCGGCCCCGCCCCTCCTGTAATAAGGGGTCCAATGCCAGGTCCAAACAGGAGAGATTTGCTGCCGGATGAAAGATGTTTATCCGTAATAAGCCAGCACAATGAAAACATCCATCGGAAGAATGTTAAGTCCTTGTTTTCTTTTTTTCTTTCTTCTCATTCGATAGAGAGACGCCTTTAAACCAAGTACCGGTACGTGCTGTGGGATACTTCGATTGTTTTTCCCCCGTGTGACTGTCGCCCCATTTGGCTATGGAGGCGGAAAGCAATGTCGAAAAGGTTCATCTTTTCACAGAAAAATTGACAATTCCACTCAATAAACTATTTACTCGGTAAAGTTATAGCCTCGAAAGTATAAATATCATACCGAGATTGGGAATCTAACCCTTAATATTTACCATTTGTGCAGGGCCTAGTCGGGTCAATAAAGTAAGCAGTCGCAACCAATAACGGTCAACAGCATTTTCTCCAAGTAAAGTATGTTACAGAATGCAGTAAAACTACAGAAGTTTTGAAAACTGTTCTCTCATTTCCGAGATCTACCATATTGAATCGAAAAGGATGTTAAGCTTGCCATTCAAACGTAAAGATAAGGAAAAACATAAGATTTCGTGGATGGTTGAAACAAGGCGCTCAGTCGTCTTCAGTTGATTTGCATAAATACTAAAGTGGCCGCGTGAGGTCGCTAGCGCTGTTCGCGCTTTATATTTGCACTGCTAACTGCAACGCGCGGCGTCGATTTCGAACGGATAAAGACGAACGCCTTGCACAAAACTACAGTGTCGTATTAAAATCCGACTTCTTTATCCTTATTATTGGTTAAACCTTCTCACGTGACCGGTCACTCTCCTAATTATCATGATCATCACTTAATTAAGCATGCGCAATACTACCAATGGGTCTATTTCATATAGTCTAGAATTCCTGCTACACCGGTCAATAAAGTCAATTCATTAGGTGCCTAATAGTCGCACCAACTGACACGTTTTCCATGTTCGCGTCTTGTTCCCAAGCGCCATGTTTACTAGTTTTTTTTTTATTGTTTAAATGTGTCTAGCCTGGGACTTTGTCTTCTACTCAATGCTCCGTAAGAACCGAAGCTGACGTGCTGATTCGAGTCTGTCTGCCACGCTATGGGTCGTGTTAGCTCTTATTTGTGTCTGTAAACTGTGAAGGGCGGTCAATAGCAAATTAAGTTTGCGTTCATGTTGTTATTAAATGAAATAAGCACGCACTTAGAAAAAAAAACACCTAGAAAATCAATATCTAGTCTGCAGTGAAAATAGAAAAAGTATAATATTGGTTTTAACTGGCTCCATTGTGGCGTTTAGTTTGTTTTCGTACTTTTTGAACCAACAGAATTAGTAAAATTTTTGTTTTTTGTAAGCAATATTAAAGGTAGAATACACCACTGGTAAATGCTTGAATGGGTAGATCATGGGGGTTGTATTTTATAGTAAATATCGTTTAACTTACCTGTTTGAAGTTTTACAATCATGGATGCCGAAGAAAGCAAGAAAAACGGCGTTTGTTTTCAACTTGCGTCGGGTAGTGGTTCTTATGTTGATTTTAGTTTTTCTATAAAATTCAATTTTTCGGAACAGTTATATGATATCTATAGTGCAATCATTTTGCTGGATGCCTACAATCATGATTTACTTTCAAATAAGTAAGATATTTCTTAATAATTCAGTAGTAAAAGAAATAAAGAATTCGATATCTGCAAATGGTGTATCCACCTTTAATACAATGAATTATGGTGTGGAATGACAAGACAAAGCAATCAATCTGGAGGTTATGGCAGTATAAAACAAACCCTTTGATTCGTCAGTAATAATTCTAACTGATCATCCCTTAATTGAATTTAACCAATCGGATTAAGTCTCATGTAATCACATTCAGGAATGCTAGTTGCCGTCTTGAGGCTAGACTATACTATACTTGCTCAAATATAATTCTACACTCGTACAACAGCTCGTATTTGGTTGATAAATGTAACCGTTTGATTGACAGAGTTTAATCTTAAGTTTCTTAGGATTTAAAAAAAATAAAAACTCCAATAAACACAAACAGAAGAAAACAACGAAAACAATGCTGAAAACAAAAACAACAAACTCAAATAATAACAGTGAACATTAACTCAACTCAACTCCAAAGACAGCAACAAAAATGCATGCCAAAAAAACCCACAAAAAACAACGTCCTTCAACTTATAGTCGAGATTGAAGCTGCATCTTTCACGGGGATGTTTCATAGCTGTCAATAAGGAGATAACGAGGCAGCGGAATTATGAGGCAATGGCGGAATCACGGAGAAATGATGCCAGGGGTCAAGCAGAGGTCAGACCAGACACTCTCAGTAATGGTATGGGATAGGAATAAAAAAAATACTACACGGAAAGCCATTCAATAATTTACTTCTTTTTTTTTCTTTTTTTTACAAAATCTAGAATATGGCAAAAGGTTGTATCAAAGATATCATGTAGAAATACATGCTGGCGTGTGAAATTGTCTGAATTTCATAATCTCTTTTGTGCAATTTGGGAAGAAAGAAGCTGACGTTTTACCTTTCTGGTGTTTCTGTATTCGATTTATTAAAACAATAATTTGATCCCCAAAAAGAAAAAAAACATCAAAACAACATTGCACAATTGTTTGTATTCGAAGGAAAAACGGTTTGCAAAACATTGTCAAATGATAATCTTACCTTTATATATATTCTTCAAACTGTGCGACCTCGAGGAAAAGCCCAACCCTTTTAAATATTGTGTAGAAGAAGACAAAATCTTATTTCATATTCGGTCTAAATGGAGGTCACTGACTGAACGGTCAAAAGGTTAAGCCTCCTCGGCGATCCTCCCCTCCCAGTCTCAGATTCTCTGAAAACAACGGATGGGCTGGAGGGGATACACACACACTCACCCAAGCTTCGCTGGCCAAGCTTCGCTGGCCGGGTTTCCAATCTTTTCAGAACTAACCCGGTATTCTATTTCTCCAACATGTGGTCAATATGCCATGCCTAGCCTCCGGGGGCCAATTCCATGAAGCTGCTAAGCACGAAAATTTACTTAGCATGAACATTCTTCCTTGGGGGGAAAACAGAGTTTACAAACCAAATGTTCAGGTGATGTATAATGTTAGTGGTGTTCAGCTGATGTTTGCTTAGCAAGGTAACCGATTTTGACTGAGCAAGACTTTTTAGGGGGCTAAGTAATTTGTTGTGCTTAGCAGCTCCGTGAAATTGGCCCCAAGACATAAGGGAAAAAAAACGGGCTGCCATTGCTGCTAAAGCCAAATTAGTGAATGTTTGTAATCGGAGAGCAGGGTGGCCCAGATTTTGACTCGCATGGTCTCCGTGATTTATCTAGACTAGGCATCCAGTTTTTGGAGTGGGTGGTTCTTCAGATCCATTTTGTCATCAGATTATCTGCTCGTGGCCGTGTCATTTAAACTTCTCCTGACCGGCTTATCAAATATGCTGCACTTTATATGATGATGAAAACGAGCAAGCTTTTAAAGAACAAATTGTTGTTTTTAATTTGGCCAACAAAAATTGAGGATATTTTAAACACCACATTCATAAAGAACACAATACAACTGTCATTTTTGAAGTGAAGAAACTAGCAAAACCTGTTGGAAAATTAATATACAAACTTGAAGAAAAACAAATGTATAGAGAAATTCCGATTTCAAAGGCAGCCTTCTTACATTTGCAGGCATTAAAAAGCAAAACTACCAAATTATTATGAATACATTCCTTTGCTGTGAGTAAATGATAGTCGGCTTAAGCATTCTGTGAAATTATGGCACCTGGTGTGTTGTCATTTTCCAGAAAAGTGGATTGTATATCAATTACCAACAATTCTCGGCCGAACATCATTAGGTGCACAATATGATAGAACTGTTCACATGAAGGAAGGCTAGAAATTTGGCGCAAAGTCAAAATATGTCATGAGAAAAATATTTGCCTATATTAAGGCCATCGCAGATTTGATCTCTAAAAAAATATAGCTAGAATAACATGCAATGGCAGCCATTTTGAAAATTTTGAAAATTGTATATATTTTTTTTAAAGGACAAATTAATCTCTATTGCCCAAAAGCAAAATACCTTTCCCATGACATACTACCGATATCATGAATGTGTGCCAAATTCCATGCTTATTGGTTTGAACAATTATTTCACCAATTTGCCCGACTATTGGAAAAACTGCTTCCATTTACAAAATTGAGTCGGTCCACATTCTGTTGGTGAATGGGTACCAGCTGACCGAGTCAGGATACCAAACTGCAAGAACAATATTGTTTTTCTTGTTTTCTTACTTCTTTGAACAATATTGTAACAATATTTAGTCTAAAATACAAATCGTCTGTTTCTGAAAATTACAACAAATGCAAATGTTGTACATTCCCTTTGATTTACTAAATAAAAAAACATTTAAAACCCAGCATCTCAGCATCTTCTCCATTTAAATGATCATGCATTATGGTATTTGGCAAGATTGGAGGGAATTTTCCTCCCAAACTGACCTGAACTGACCTCTGGCTGTCAGAACAGTGAGTCCAGGTTCTTTTGATTTAAGCCGCTGCCTCAGTCTTACTACACAACCAGCATGTGTGGAGCAAAGATGATAGATGGCAAGGAAAACCCAAGGTAGTGTTTGTTTGGATGTAAGGTGCCAGCCAGCCACTTAGAGTTCAGAGGTCGCACAAACTCAAGTACTTGGTTAAAGTATAGTCTGGTGGCCGGTATAGGGTGCACCAGCCTAATTCAAGTCCCATTGAAAACAGTGTAAAATCAACAATGTTCACGACCAAGTTTCATGCACACTGACATCACTGGGGTTTCTCAAACAACAATCAGATTATTGTCTTGGTCTTTATCTTTCCATTTCTTTTCAATTTTTAGTAGGTTAGCCAATTACATTTTTTAATATTCACACCAAAAGAAACTCACCTCCCGAAAAGTGATACTTCCCGAGCCTGCAAGCAGCCATTTTACAAATGGCATCCCTCCACGTTCTAGGGCAATTAGGACCCATTTTCCAACCGTAATTTTGTCAAGTCTGCCCTCAGATTGAAGCTCAAAAACCAGGGAGTTGATCCTGTCCTATATTTACACAATCCCACCATTTATTTCACCAAACGGCATCCTTTTTCAAAAGAAATTGTGGGGGCACATTTCATGCAGATGACTCGCGTATAAATTCTCCTTTCAATTAGGGTGGTGCACCCCGGGGTGGGTGTGGACTTTCAACTGTATTTATACGCACATCCTTGAACTCACTTAGGGGAGTCCGAGGACAGACAAACTCAGACGTGCAGAAATTTGTGGCCTGGTCAAACAAATAATAGTCCCAATGACTTTTGGTTATTGGTTGTGTTTCTTTGGTGTGTGTGTGTGAAATTGTTGAATATGTCAACAAGATGTCCGACGTGAGACAACATCGGTTAGACTTGCAGGCAGCAGACGTGGCATGTCATTGCTTATCACCTCGAGGAGAAGATTTGGAGAATTTCAACAGCAAGGGATGTCTGGATGGTTGGAAAATTTGTTGAGACAAATTAGTGATTGAGAAGTGGATGCATTGGACTTGAAGTTCATTGGGTGCATAAGAATCCCCCCCCTCACCCCACCACACCCCAAAACCCTGCCCCTCGCCCACAAAAGAGTCACACATGTCCCAAATAACTTGAACAAGACCATTCTTCCCCTTAATTTAAAGGTAGTATATATACACTATTTGCAAACATAACAACAAAATACTGAATTATTATGAAATACATTACTTGAGTATCCTGTGAAATCACAGCATCTGGTGTGATGTGGTTTTCAAGAAAAGTGGAATTTGTATCAATTTCCAATGATTGCCTGCCTGCTGGCAATCGTTGGAAAACTTCACAATTTTCAAACACTGTCATTTTTAGTCCACATTCTATGATCTGCAATACTGTTACACAATGGATGCCAGCCAACTAGTCTAGTTTCCTACACGTCTATAAATTAATTGCTCTGTTTCCTCTGAAGTCGGTAAAGGAACCAGACCACAAAAACACCAATAAATTTCTTCATTTTTCCAGCATCTATGAACCCAAACTTTAAAAAACAGGTCAGCGTCATGGTCATAATAAATATGAACCACTATACACTATAACCCATCCATTTTTTGAAAGTTACAGCAAAAGTAAATGGTGTATATACTACCTTTAAGAAAATATGACGATGTCTTTAGTGTTACCCTTTAAGGAGGTAGACAATTGCCCCAAACCCACTATCTCAGATGGCTTATCCTGTTTTCCCAAAGCCCGGAACTTTCAGAAATACCTTCGGCGGAGGGCACGAACCTGTCCATTAGATGTCAGTTGGTAATGATGGCACAAAAAGGGGAACTAAACCTCCTCAATGCAATCACCACATAGTCTGCCCTGGAGGGGTGGAGCTAAGTGATATGACCTCCGACCTCTTACCACCGAAAGCTGGGAATAAACGAAAACAGGGAAAAAAGGGAAGAAAACTGTTGTTTACCTTGTTAAAGAGGAGAGGATTTCTTGATTGAAAAAAAAACAATTGCAAGAGAACAAAGCAGTCTTTAGTAGTAGATTGGTCTCAAAGTTTTTGTATAGATTTTTTTTATTGGTTTATACATAGGCAATAAAAATGTGATGTTCACTCCCATTCCATGCAGTTCAGTGGTAGCTGGTTACCAACCAAACTGCCCTGGAATTTGTGTTGCTTGGGAACTGGTTCCCTGCTCCAAAGTGGTAACAATGTAAATTGTTTAATCTGTATTTTCTGCTTAAAATAAAAAAAAGGCAACCCATCGACAGCTATCCAAAAACATAACCACTTGAAATTATTGTCGAAAAGCTAAAGTTTATGGTAAAGATATAAACAACACTGAAAACATTCCAAAGATGTGTCAAGTTTAACTGTCTGTATAGTTAGTTTGCAATTGGGCAAATCCATGAATGGGTGTGCGCAAGCATGGTTGCCATCAATTCATGCGGTTCAGCGTGTAACATTAACATATCGTGTAGCTCCAATCGGCTGAACGGTCCCAGATGCTGATTTCGGAGACAATTCAATGTCTCTGCAAATTTTGAAATTATAACAGAGATCCAAGAATATCGATACAGCATTCACAGAAAAAAAAATTGTCTGAGTCACCCGTCTTTTAACCAGTTCGCGAGGTATGATGTTTATAAACGCAAAGTTTTACCTAGATTCAAAACGAATGACGCATAAACACGCCACGAACAAGGCTGGAAATGTCTGTCAGCAGCGAGCAAGGACCTAAATGCGTGGGTGTGCTTCCTGGTACCATTGGCCTGAACCCGCCTCTAATCAATTTTTCGTTAATAATAATCCCGCCCGTCGGTTCGGTGATGTTAAAATAATCCCGACGCGAACTGGTTAAATTTCAGGCACTTTTTCTGCTTCAAAAAAACTTTAAAATGTATAAATTGCAAACAGTCTACTTTTAAACTGGCCTATTTAGTGAAATATGCTAGAATTGTCATTTCAAGTAAAGAGTTCAATCTGTTATATCAGATTAAATTATTAATATATTTTGGAAAGAAAAAAGCTAACCTGAAACTAAAACATATACCCTCAAAAAATAATCTACATTCTTGATAAACAAGCAAGAAAAATATGAAAAGCTGACACAGTTGAGAAAAAAAAGTGCATAAACCCTTGACCCAATAATCACCAAAAACAAAACATTTTAAAACTAACAAAATGTAGCAAATGGATGCTAAACCGGAACATGGAATGCAGATTGGTATTTTAATAAACATTTTTTCAGTCGCTAAATGGCCCCGAGACGTTGTTCCTCCAATCACAGTTGACCCGGGTCGGGTCTGGTCAGGTCAGCTCCGCAGTTCAATGACTTGTCAAAGATTTTAAAACTCTGTTTATCATTTATTCATTTTCCTGTCAAGAATTTTTTTGGGGGTCATGCGATAACCCAGTGGCTTCCGCAGGGAAAAAAAAACAAAGTCTATCTCTAGAGGAAACATCTGAATGAAAGAGCCCTTGACAAGTTTGAATGTTGATTATTTATGTAGCGAGCACAGAGTTTAGAATAATTATTTACACACGCCGGCCCCTCGGTATCAATTAATCAGGCGTTCAGTGAAGCGTTAATGCGAATGACAGGTGAGAATGATGATCCAAAAATGAAATGAACATTCTTAAACTTCCGCCTTCTGGCTTTGAAACTTCAGAGGAAATACATACATACATCATTTGCTTTTGCTTTAATTTTCAAAAATGGATAGGGAGGGAGTTTATATTTTTTAGTACATATTGTAATGCTGACCCATTTGAAGTTTTGTGTTCATAATTTTGTGTTCAAAACCAAGAAGAAAATGCTGTTTCTGTAGTCTGGTTCCTTGACTATCTTCAGACAAAACAGAGCAATTGACATCAGGGAATTATTAGGTTTGGAAACCAGACTAGTTGGTTTGCACCCGTTCAGGGATGTGTATTCGTATAACGTGGACTAACTCAATTAAATTTATTTGCCCGTTGCCTACTGCCATGTACTGACACAACAATTAATTTAACCAAAGGAAATTAAAACATACAAATATGACAGGAAAGATATCCAAAATCGTAGCAAATTCCAACTTTTTGTGCTAAAATAAATAACAGTGCAGTTTCTTCCCGGATCAACATCACAGTTTTGCTTGTTAATATGAAAATGTGCATTGTAGCATAAAAACAAAAAAACAAAACCAAAATACCTTTGAAAATGGCAAATACGAAAATTGAAAATAAAAATGAAACACAATGGTGCATTTTAATTTGAATAACGACATATTGCACAGGCTCTATGAACTTTTTTCCAGGGTCAGTAGCCTAAGTAGTCAGAATCTTAACAAAAACAGGAAGTGGTACTACATAAGAGAACATCAACCCAGCAAGATGTCTAATATAAAATAGCACGTAGCCCCCTTCAGCACACCTGGAAATAGGATTCATGGCTACATGACCAATCATGGCCCACTGATGATTATACAGGGGGGGGGATTGGAAAGGGTCAGAGGTTAAACGGGGGTTAATTTGGCGGGCCCAGGGGGAGGCAGTGGCAATCTAAACACAATGACAGCCATGCTGTGCAATCACCACGGATTTTAAGGTCTCCTTCCCCACTGTTCCAGTAGCTCTCTCTTTTGCCAAGGCCATTTTCCAAACCCAAACTTCGTCTTCGTCTCAGGCTTCATTCATGCAGTTTAGCAATGGGATGGAGTCGGAGACGGAGCCGAAGCCAGGGGTTTGGAAAATAGCCCAAGTTTGTTCCTCGCTACCAGGGGCCAATTTCATAGAGCTGCTAAGCACACAAGTTTGCTTAGCACAAAAAAGTCTTGCTCAGTAAAAGCAGGTTACCAGCCAAAACTCAATGTGCTTTTCACACTAAGCAAAAACCAGTCACAAACAATATACATCACCTGAAAATTTGGTTTGTAACCCTGTTTTTGCCAAGGTAGAATTTTCATGCTAAGCAAATTTTTGTGCTTAGCAACTCTATGAAATTGGCCCCTGTACTACAGCTCTACGATGAAAAGTAAGCATGCCTAGATACAAAAAAAGAGTCAAAGTTTACATTCGCACCGTGTAACAAAGATCTTTGGTTAATTAGTACACTTCTGAGAGAACAAGGAAAGTCAACATTTTTGGACAGTCCAAGATCAAATTATTTTTAATTAGAAACAATTCCCAATTAATGACGAGAACAAACAAGAGCTGATTAGGCGGAAGTTGCTAAAACCGCTAAATACAGTCGAAACTTGCTCCAAGAACAGTGCAGTTACTGTACTTCTCTAACAAACATGGAGTGACCAAACTTATACTCGTGTGACGATTGTTTTAAAATCAGTGACAGTGTTGACAGATTATCCGAATTAATTAATCAAGGATTAATTAGGAAACGGTAAAGAAAGGCAGAGAGATTGAAAAACAAAATCACAAGAAAAGTAATACCAAAAAAGACTGAAAATTCACATTTTTGTTGCCAGTCGCTTCCAACTTACTGAGCTAAAACTAACGACTCCCATCCTGTTTAATTCAATCATATGAAAGGAAAAAAAACACCTCCTGCATAAAGTGTTACTGGAAACCTCATCACAACATAAATAAAGGCTTAGCCTGTCCATTCTAAACTGGCCATTCAGTCACATCCATCAACCCCAATCTTTCCGTGACAAATTCCTTTGCCCTTCGTGGCCTTCTCTTGTACCCTTAGGCACTGTCCTTTGTCCAGGAGAAGAAAAAAATACCGGTATGCACTGATTTCCTGAGTCGCTCACAGGAACGTGCTTCCGAAGATTTTGTACCCACCCTTTCCGTCCTCGTGAAATTGACAGAAAATTGACGTTGCTTATGCATGTAAATGTTTTTCCGCTTTTAACCCACCTGCAGCGTTGGGCCCAATCAGTCTTTTTCCACCCACCAAAAAACAAACCTCTGAAGTTTGCCGGGAGAACATGATTTGTGGCAAAACTCTTATTTTGCTTGAAGATTTAGATTCGCAACTTTCTTTGTATTTGTATTCATTCAACGATTCATGAAGGGGGTGAACTGTGGTAATTGGTTTTTCTCCGATGCATAATTGGCTGCAAGCACACTAGTAACATTGTGTTTTCAGGTCCGAGTTTCTGGGCTAATTGATTCTTAATCACCTGATTTTTCATGGACGGCCGTTCAGCAAGTTGTGTTGCAAGAAGTCCAGGCATAATGTATACAGGTACCCATCTCATAATCTGGGTCAACAAATGACCACAACTATGGACCTTATTCACGAAAAAGCCATTTTGGTCATGTTCCCTAGATGCATTTTATAAATTGTGAACCGTTGGAATGAGATTATTTTTTTTTAAATGTGGCTTAAAACACTAAGGTCTGTTTGATCACAATTTTTTAATTATTCATCAGAAAAGATCGGTATTACTTTGTAGTTAGCTTGAGGTTATTCCTATTCGTAGGTTCCACAAATGTACATTTTACCTCGCAATTTAATATGGCTGACACGAGAATAAAGCCCAAATTCATCCAAGAGTCTTCCTCTTTAGTAAATTTTCCACAGAAAATATTTTGAAATGTAGCTTCGATGAGGAACCTGTAACAAGTCAATGACGAATACTTGTCAGTACTTTCCTTTTAAAATTGAGTCCGACATTTCTTGCCTGTAAGCGCTTTACGTTGCAAAACCTGAGACCCATAGAAGCGCTGCCCTCTTTCAACACCAATTGGCCTTGTTCCCACACCGTTAATACCCACAATCCTCCCGGGAGAAGCCTTTCACACTCCTTTCTGTAAGAGGAGTAGGTTTTCCAGTTGTCCCCTACGGAATACAAGTTGAGGCAAAGGATTTCAGGTCATGCTTGAGATGTGCTATAACTGTCCATTTTTAGTCCGACCTGGTTCTCTCATCATAAAAAAAAAAATGGCCCGAACTCAACTGTCCTCAAATTTGTATCCTTGTGGAGACATCTCTTTGTTCTCAGGTACAAAATGGTTAGAAAGTCAAGCAAGTTTTTCAAAATGCTCCTAATTCAACCACAATTAATTTCCTGGGTTGAAATTTCGACCCATTATACCCTAACCCAAACACTAACCCTAACCAACATCCTAACCCTAGTTTTTGAGGAAAATTCAAAAATCTATTTCGTGAAATTTCTTGTGGAGACCTATTCATCTATAAAAATTACCCTGTGGAGACCTTTGGACTCGCATTGTCCACATTGTGTTCAGGTACCGATTTTATAAACTTCCCAATTCTCAACACTTTTACACCTGGAGGGGGGGGGGGGGGGGGGGACTTTCCACACCTAAGAGGTAACTACAGAGGGTCAACGCGTGGCAATGACATTCCCCATCCTTCCAAATCCAAAGATGGTAGACTTAACACCTTAAAGGGTCATAGGGGTAGATGAGCATTGTGGGAATAAAGGCGATGAGAGACATCTACAAGATGTCGCTAAAGAATCATCCTTCTAGAAAAAACCAGATGATCGAGTGATTTATCAAAGTAAACCCATACCATACAAGGATGTCAAACTGAACTTGACCTCACAGGAAATGCAAGGTCATAGGTCATCCTCCACTAATAAGGGGCTATTGTGTAGTTATCTGTTGCTGAATCATTCGTTTAGCTGGGAACATCGTTTAATGTCTCTTGGAGTAATGGGATTTTCAGATGGAGGGGTTGATTTCAAAGACAGATTTCACTAAGACACACTGACAGGCAATTAAGAAACTGAATTATCATCTCCTGAAATGTAACAAAAACCAGATATTTCTAAAATGGAAAATCCATTGGCCTCAAATTCTCAACAAGTTCCATCAACATTAGGAGCAGAGACTTAAAGGTAGTATACACCATTGGTAATTGCTTGAATTATCATGAATGGGTAGATTTGGGGGGTTGTATTTCATAGTAAATATCGTTTAACTGACTTTTCCGAAGTTTTACAATCATGGATGCCGAGAAAAGCACGGGGTCGAGCAGTTATTCTTATGTTATCTTTGTTTTTTCGCTCTCGCCGTCCGGCGAGAGCGAATTTTTCTTTATAAAATTCATTTTTTTGGAATAATTACAGGATATCCAGCGCAATCCTTTTGCGGAATGCCTAAAATCATTATTTACTTTCAATTGAGTAAGGTATTTCTTAATAATTAAGTAGTAAATATTTTCGATTTCTGCAAATGGTGTATACTACCTTTAATCTATACAAGATACTTACAGTTTGTGTCAAATATATTTGTTTTTATCTAAAACAAGGTTTATAGTAAATATTGTGATGCTGACCTTTTAAAAAAGTTTTGTGTTCATAGATGCTGGAAAAAACAAACAATGTAATGCTGTTTATGGAGTCTGGTTCCTTGACTTCTTTTAAAAAAAATAGAGGTCCAGGAAAAATTGCTACAAAAATTCCACTTTTCTTGAAAACTGCAGCACACCAGATGCTGTGATTTCACAGCATGCTTGAGACTGTTATTCACTTCCAGTCAAATAAGGTATTTCATACTTAGTTTTGTTTTTGATATTTGCAAATGGTGTATACTATCTTTAAGCAATTTAACTGGCCCCTCAATCAACTTGAATTCTCAAACAAAACTGATAGAGAAAGTTTCTAGAAGTAATGTATTAAAGTTGCTAGTCCACGCGTAGCCCGTGTTTTTCCCACTCGGGGTAAAACTTCTCAAAGCTATCCAATCTGTGTGCTTATTAATAGGGCCCAATGCGCCCCACTTCACAGGGAAAAATATAAAACCCCACTCTTTACCAGACAGTCCAACACAAACATTCCCCACTTAAAAAAAACACACCCAACAACCTGTTGTGGGGGGATTTCCTTCAAGTACATTCCCCTTAACCCTTAAGTGAAACCGAATGTAGCCAACCAGTCAAAAGAAGGGATTCTGACCCAAGCTAGTCTCCGGAAACCCAGTCTTGGGTCAATATTGGCACAAGAAATATCTCCGCCTAGTCCTGAATGGCTGGGCAAATCCCAGCGAGCATGGCCTATTATTTCGACGGCACTCAAATACTTTTTTACACCGAGGTGTTGCTGTTTTCCTCCTGAACCGACTGCAATAAACCGGTACGGTTTTTAGGGCTTTTCTTCTCTGGCAAAACATGGTGTGTTGACACGGTGGGGATACATTAGGCCAGATTTGTCCAGAGTGTCTGGGGGAATTTTTTAGAGAAAGCTTAAATTTTCAGCGAGATTTCAGCTGGGAATACACATACATTAGAAGTTTATACTAAAAATGAAATTACTCGTGTGTGTTTGTGTGGGAGTGAGTAATTGCACAGACACATTTACGTTGGAGTAATAAATCAGAATTTGTTTGGGAAAAAACATCTCTATTGAAATGAGAGGAAGAAATTTATTTTTTTTGAAAGTTGTTTTTTTGATCGGGAAAGGATGGAAATGACTTGTGCAGACTCTCCTGCGATATGTGCGAGTGGTGCATATTCTAGTAAACATGCTTAAAAAATATACAGAAGATTGGTCTTTTTTTTTTTTAAATCGTTGTCCCGAAAGAATTATCCTTCGTGTAGTTTGCTCAAACCTTCTGATAAGTACAAGCGGTGTACTTTGCACGCAAGATTGATCTACAATGACGAATACAAAAAAAATTGTGATTATTGATCCAAAAAATCATCAGCCCGCATCAAATAAGATTACATGCTTGCCATAAAGAGAACCAGGTAATTATAAAAATATGAGCTACGGAGGGCTTGGAAATCTCCGGGAATGACTGACAGGGAGCGGAACTCCCTACCGGTGAATCAACAGAAGTTGTGATATTCAACTTGCTGGAAAACATGGCTTGTTAACAAACAAGTAGCGAGGGTAAATAAAATGCTTTATGGGTCATTTACTTTGACAAGTTATGCTGCCAAAAAAACCCTATTTTTTTCTTTTTTTGTGACAATAGACTTGGTACTGAAGAATCCTTTCTCGAGCAGACCGACACTGGCCCACAGAAAAGTTTCACGGAAAGGTGACTCGGGGAAATAAAAGGCAACGAGTGAAAGAATGCAGAAAGTTTGCAAACATTTGTGGAAACGGTGGCTGGTGCAATTTTCCACCCGGGTTCTCGGACTGAAAAGAAAGTGCTGGAGGCGGGCAACTGGGATAATTTTTTTTTTTAAATGCCGCGGGTGGGCGATGGGGTTTTTCTGCAAGGGGCTAAACAAAATCGCTTTGCGAAGGATTGAAATATGCATGATTTCTCAATTTGGGAAATTTGTAAAGAAATTTCTGCTACATTTCCGCGGACAGGTCTTATACGCTACAGTGGAAATTGGATTACATTTTTTTTCTTGGCAACATTGAATGTGTCGGAACTTTAAGTTCAAGGCAATAGGAATTTTCAGCACTCTAAAAAAAGAAAAGAAAAAGAAAGGAAAATAGGCGAGGGGAAAATGATTGCAGGAAACTTGGCCATCTGGCAATGAGTGTTTCTAATTTGACTGTTTTCTGCATTTTCAATGCAATTTTCCGAAAGGCATTGAGAATAATTCCTGAGTACAAATGTTGACACATTTAACCCCCAAATTGTGGACTGATGCTTTGTTAACAAATCTTCAAAGTGCCTTATGCCAAGCAATGTTCACATGGCTGGCCCTTGAGGAAGTACCTGGCAACTAAGCATAGATTAAACACTGATGTATAGGAATGAATGACAGACAATTGACAGGCGGCAATGGACTGTTTAAACTGAGAAAATCTGTCCAGCCCTGTCCAAATAAAAAATGCTTGCCATGGAACCATACATTTATTCTCTACTAACTCATGGAACCTTAACCCCCTGGGCCCTTTTTGCTAGGACGTGTAAGGATGTTCTTAAGAAATAGGAACATCATTAGGTGATAGCTCAAAACAATTGTGTTGGATCATCCCGATGTAAAGAAATCTTGCACCGTCAGATTTATTTGGAGTTGAACGTCCCAAATTAATGATGACAATCGTTCTTCGTCTCTTTGGAATCCCGTCTCAATCTTTCTCCGGGATGACTGACTCGTGTCACAACCAACTTGCTTCAAGTCCTCCTCCCCCGGCCTAGAGCCAATAGTACCCTGACACTCAGCGGTGTCTAAAGCGACTAGCGAGCTGAGGACATTTCTCAAATGACACCGATGGCGCGCCCCGATTCAACAGGGGCCCTAATCGCCGCCGCCGACCTGCCTCCAATTTCAATTTCACCTGTAGCATGGTTAAACTGCCTTCACACCAGTCGATCTCTCTTCTTTCCAGACCTCCTCCTGAGTCGTGTTTTCTCAACGGTGATTTAATAAGGAGGGAAAACGTTGCTAGTCTGCGGGGCTTGTGCAGAGAAACTCGATGGCACAGGTATAAACTACCGTCTTTGCTTGGGTATGTTAGAGCGGCGGGGGGCCGACAAATTATGCAGCTAGCAGCCGCCGTAATAGCCCTCTGTCAACAACCACACTGAGCATCCACTACAAACCAACACAACATGCTGGGAAACGATTCCGAGCTTTCAGTGAGCGTTGGATGCCAAGATTAAAGATCATCGCCTTCTTCTTAAGTGATGAATCAATTTTGTTTAAGAAAACCAAAAAATTGCACATACTCAACAAATAAAAGTCCACCGCAATTTTGCTGTAATCTTACAAATCCATAACAAATTGACTTCATTTGATATAATACCGTACCCTGCAAGCTGATCATGAAAGAAAACTAACTCAGCCAGGATTCAAACCTGAAACCTCTGGAATTCCACACCAGCCCACCAACTGAGCAGTTTTCACGAGCACTGACAAAGTTGTCTACATTTTAAGTATCAGAAATCACAAGTTGATACCACAGACGCACAGAAAGTAGACAGTCATCTACATGTGGTACCAAAAAAAAAAACCCCAAATTGTGACTTCTAGCAAATTAATTCTGAATGAACAAAGCCAAAATTGTCAACAAAATAATGCACGTCATTTTTTGTTTAATTTCTTAACCAGCTATTGAAGCAATACCATAAATTGTAAATCGGTAAAAAAAAGTTGTAAAACTCCAAAATACCCCTTTAAAGTTTAACTATTTTCAACCTCTTCCCCACTTTCCAATCAAAAACAATTATCCAGCCAGCAGACCAACCAGTCTGGCTGGGTTCTGGGGCTGAGGTTGTGATTGCCAACTCTAGAATATTTTAAAAAAAATGAAAAAAAAAATGAGCAGGGATCACTCAGCTTACAAGGAAATAGAAAGTGACAAATTGCGCATAATGCAATCTTAAATACCCAATGGGTTGTCTCTCCCCATGCGGTCAAGATCACTAACAAAAAATAATCTACCCCAGAATTTAAAAAAAAATTGAAAACTTTGTCAGAGCAGGGTGCAGGATCGCAAGCCAAAAGAGATCCCGGGTGCTGATACAGGGACAATGCATTGTAGGTTTTTTTTTATCAGTAATTCAAGTGGTAATTCGTCTGCAGATTGAAATTCCAAACCTTGAATGGGAAAAAAGATTGATTTGAATAGAATGGTTATTATTAGGGGACTCTGATTCAATGTTAACGCAGTCTACAATCATTAGGAGAGGCTACACGAATTTCTTGATTGATCAGCTTTTGTTCGTGTGTGAAGTTGAACACTTTTTTTTTTTTCCTGTTTCCGGGGACAATTAGTTGTGACAAATTGACTCGCTGGTTTGTTCCAATGACTCATAGTTCGAAGAATTCCTTTGAAAGGTGCACGTGGAATGCGTGAATTGTGGTTTTTGTTTAAAAAAAATCTTGTACAAGTAATTTTTTTTTCATTCAAAGATTTTTTATTTGAGGTACGCATTTGTTGCTGCAAATAAACAAATTATCTTAAAACTTTCAAGAATGGCTTGTTTGTTCCTCTCCATTCCTGTTTGTTTGTTTGTTGGGGTGTTTGTTTGTTGGAGTATTCATTGGATTCTCTAAACAAGCTTGGGGCAATGTCACCCAGGGTCAGAGACAAGATGAATTTGTCTTTGGAGTTTTGAAATGGACCATATGGATGTGAAAATTGTTGTCTGTCCACCTAAAATGACAATCATGTGGATTCAGGTTTTTCAGTTCCTACCTGATTCGGTGGGTTTTCCCCAGAATATTCTTCTGGGGTTTTTCTCCCACATTTAAAAATCTAACTTCTTCCCATAGGCCTATGTCTTTTCTCACTGGGGCCCCATAAATAATAAATCAAAGAAAATGGAAAGTAAAAACAGAATGGAAAAATAAAAAAAAATAAAAAAATGGCGGGAACAAAATTAATTGCACAGGGTGAAAAACCTTTTAAAAAAAAAATGTTTACTTGCCTTATCTATTGCAGACTGTCTATGGTACACATTATCTGACAAATATACTTAAAATGTACTGCTTCTTTCACTCCTGGGACAAGCCACGTGAAATAATCAACCCTAAATACAGCTAAAAATGCGGGGTCTATCGTCGATTACACTTAAACCAAAAGACATCCCCAGTCAAATCAATCAGTACTTACCCCCATACCAACACCAACTACTTGTAAAAGGCATCATTAGGCAGACTTCATCCAGTCTTGTCATGACCACGCCAGATGTTGTCTGTTAACCCTAACTCCCTCACCATTGTTATTGAACAATACAATTCCTTCAAAATCCTCCAACTTCCTTTGTTGTGTAAGGAGTTAGGGTTAAAGAGCGGCAATGTTCCTAAAATTAAGAAAGGAGGAGAAAAGGAGATCAGTAAACACCTTTAATTAATAGGAGGTAATTGTTGGAAGATAAAAAAAAAGACCCAAAAAAAGCCCACGTAAAAATTAATTAGTTTCTCTTCTGGTTCAAAAAGAATTCCTAAACAAATATTCTCATGGTCTCTTCTTAATATTTAATCATTCTCAGTCTCTATGCCACACCAAATGTTTTCAATCTCATCAAATTGATATGTTCGGGTACGTAGATAAATAAATAATAACCACTATCCATCTAAACTATAATTGCTTGTCAGTTTGTGCCACTGACAGACACCTTAAACCTCCCATAGAATCAAGAAAATTGACTAAACTAACATACCTACCAGAATGTCAATCAGTCACCAATAAACACACCCTTGAATAAATTTGGTTTACTCTAATTCAGAACACTAGGAATCTGACATCAATTTATAAACAACTTATCATTTTTGTCTGAGCGCTATTGATTCGCAGCATAGCCCCTATCGGCCGTTTTTGGCATATTGCAGCTTGCACTAATGGCTTGAAGTGACCCTTACAGTAATCTGCTTTAAATCTAGGGAGCGCACGGATATTTCTGCAATTTAAACAGCACAGTTCAATGCAGTGAGTTGCACTTTAAAAGGAGATGCAATTTTGACGCTTTTTTGTTATCTAAACAACTTTTGCAGAAACATTTGCTAACCTTTAAGCACTATTTCACAGCGTTTTGTGCTAACGTTTGCGCGGATGGAGATTTATATTGTTATGTCACTGATTTAACCAGTTCGCGCCGGGATTATTTAAACATCACCGGGCCGAGGCGCGGGATTATTTTTTATGAAACTCGATCTGAGGCGGGTTTAGGCCGATGGTACCGGGAAGCACGCCCACGCATTTCCAGCCTTGCTCGCTGACGACAGACATTTCCGGCCTTGCTTGTGACGTGTTTATGCATCATCCATTTTATATCTGGGGAAAACTTTGCGTGTATATATGTCCTCAGGCGCGAACTGGTTAAGCAAATGTTTTCGTTATGTTAAGCGTTTCTTTTGCCGTGCTTACCGCTTACGCCTTACGGTCTCTGTGAAATAGTTAGCAGGAAATCGTGTGCTTATAGCAGCGCTGTGAAATTTCATGGCATGCTGTAACTGTAAGCACACAAATTTGCTTTTCACAAAAAATATTAAGTCTTGCTCGGTAAAAACAGTTTGTTGCCAGCCAAAACTTCAAGTGCTTAATTACATGCTAAGCGAAAACCAGCTGAATACTAGTCACAAACAATACATCACTGAATGATAGCATGCTTGATTGTTGGTCCCCCAGCCCAGCACTAACTCGAGATGTAGTAGTACTGCATACAGAGGGCGCTCTACCCATGCACAACTAGATCGATCAGAGCCTCTCTTTACGTACGGCTCTGGCACAATGTGAAAACATTATTTCTCCATGAACTAAATTCACTGAGATCATATTTATCGTCATTTTGTATTTATTAGGCTAGTAATCATCTTACTTCTAGAACTGCAATGTTGGTGAAAACCTTGCACTTACGTACATTGTTGAACGTACTCCTGACACTACTTTTGTACTTCAGCGGTTGTGTACAAAGTCTATGGAGTTGATAACATTTTCTAAGCATTTCCTAACAAAATTGGAAATGTTTCTCAGTCCCAAATTCACGTCCTTTCAACATGTTTGCACCGATTGACCTTCATATGCACTTATATGAAGAATGTCAAAGAACGGGTGAACAAATACGAAAAGCTTTTACTTTAAAATTAAATTGTCAAAAAAATCGAAGCGCCCACGTGCTTCTCAAAATAACGTGTAAGCTTCGTTAGAGGGCGCTATAACGCTCGATTGGTAAAGTTTTAATAGCCACAAGAGGGCAATATACAACATTGTCTGGACCAGAAATCTCAGCTGCGGCTTTGTATCGGCTTTGTTTATGCACTTTAGTAATGGCTTGGAGCCGGAGACTAAGCCGAAGCCAGGGTTTGAAAAAGGTTATCCTCTTGACAAACAAGGTTCAGATGAGAAATTAGCGAGGAAAATTGTGCATATTTACTACCAAATGAAATATACAATTTTACTTAATTCATTGCAAATTAGCTTTTTAAAGCCATTTTCTCAATATCTTAAGAACAAAATGGATTGGTTGTTAAAGGTAACTTGAAAAAAACACAAAAAAAACAACAAATAAACAAACAAACAAAAACAATAAACAATCGTAACTTGAAAGCAATGAACTCTTTTATTCACAAATTTCGCTTGCATTATGAGGTAAACGTCATAAAAACTCAAAACGTTGGATGAAAACTAAACATAAAAGTGTTCAAAAAATAATGATCGGAGTTCTTACTCGTAATCCTAGCCAATTATGTAAGCGTTTGCAAAAAAGTTAGGTAAATTTGAAGGCGTTACTGCAGGACAGTTTTTAAAAAATGATATGTTTTGAAAGACTTATTTGATGGTTTAGAAAACAATGATTGAATAAAACAATGCAGAATGAGAGATATGAACGAGATATACATCAAGGCACATCGATTCTGGAGAAAATGAAGTCCATGCAATTGTAAAGTTATGGGATGGTTTCTTTTTATAGAAACGTCATCATTTTCTTTGGGAATACAAAACCAACTTCTGGGATTGATTTTGAAAGACAATGATATGTAAATTTCGTCTTTGGCAATTACATGATATAGTACTTATTATTTAGTTGCCAAGGTAACATTACATACTCAACAATATTTTGCTGTCTTAACTCTGGATAGAAAAAAAAAACACTGTTTCTTAGTTGGAATTTATTTTAAAAGGTTACAATTGAGCTTAACGTTTTGGTCAGATAAATTAACTTTTTTTTTTTAAATCTTCAAATAAGACAAAGAAATGTAATCACTTTGAATCCAACACAAAACTTTAGAAGTTTAGCATAACATTTGGTAGAAAAAATATCAAAATTAATTTGATCCAAATTTTGCTTAAATAACTAACAAAAAATAATAACTGATCACCACCACAATACCTGATCGCAGTTAAATTCTCCTAAGGTGCCACTAATTTAAATACAATCATATATTACATTTTAAACATTTAGGAGATAGTGAGAATTTTCAGAGCTTCTAACTATGAAAACTAATACATATACTAACACGGTTGCACCTAATTGTCTACTTAAGTACGACCGAACATAATTTTTTTTTTGGCGATAAATATTATACAAAGAGGTTTATAGATATGTTTTTGCTCAACACAATTTTCCTTATTTTTAGCTTAAACGAGTGGCAATTTTGTTCCAACAAGGTGAATGTTTTGTTTCAACAATCAGCAAATATTAATATTTTGTTCAACAGCAACAGCAGCCAACATTATCATCGGATTTAAGTAAATAAAACTTTTTTTTCTTAGACAAACTGCATATTTTGTTGAGAAACAACAGCACAAATGGCACAAAATGTCTTGCGTTGGCAAATCTAATTACCAAAAACCTTAAACTCCATAAAAGTGTTAACTATATTAATACTATGTACAACAGTAGCTACATGATGTATAACGTAATGTTGCGAACAGCATGAATACAAAACGCTGAGTTGTACTTCACTTAATAGTGAAAGTATGATATGAAAAAAATACAGCATCACAGATAAACCGTACTGATAAACCATCTGTTTCAATTGCAATCATGATTTTGCAAATAAAAATAGTACCATGTTTAATTTTATCGTTTGATTTTCACCATAATTCCATAATTAAGAGGCATTTTGAACTAATTGAACAAATAAAAATTAAAAAAAAACTAAAAAAGGTTTTATCTTTTTTAGAAAAAATCACGACCTGTTCTTTTAGTGCAGGTTTATAGATTACAAGCGATCTTTCAATAATTTCTCCTTTTTTTTTAATAGCTCAAAGTGAGAAAAAAAATATATATTCGTACGCGAAGTGCTCAACATGTCATTTTAAAACAATTTTAAAAAACTTAACTTTACAAATCTCAGTGTTTTGTACGATTAAAAAAAAAAGTTAAAAATAGTACAATGTAAAAATACAAACAACTTGTGTATTTGCAGCTTTTGATCCAAACAATAAGAAAGTCAGCCTTTTTGTTACAATAAAACACGATAAATGTACACTAAATCTTGTAAAAAGCCACACACCTAAAAAATATAACTGTACAGGCACAACGAATTTGTGGAATCAAAATGCTCCTATGCGGCCATTTTACTTTTAAACAAGTGAATACGCTTGGCAAAAAAAAAAAAAATTGAACCTAGAAACATTAACATTCTTTTTAAAACTCGTCTACATTTTTTTGTACATTATACAAAAACAGCATGTGGCAAAAAAATATAAATTTAATCACATCCAGCACTTATACGGCAATTTAAAATAGTCCACCAAGAGTCCCAGCGGCTTTGAGAACTAATAAAGATTTATTAACCTGCAACAATTTGTGCAGTTGAAAAGAAAGTTGGGCCATGTCTCAATTACTTGGCTAAGGCCTCTTCCCATACAGCCGTGTGTAATTTTAAACCACAGCCAAGTCGTACCCTCCATTATTCTGTTATTCTACTTTTTTAAGGCATCTTGTAGAAAACCCATCTAAAAAAAATCTGAAATATATCATTCCCACTGTGTTCAACAAAAGAAGAAAAAAATTAACAAAAAGCACAAATGAAAATACACATTTCTTTTCACTTGTGAAATATATATTTTTTTCTTTTTAAAAAATACTATAATGTAGGCACAATAAGCATCTTTACCCAACTTTTTGAATCATTCAGTATACTGAACAGCAAAAATATAATTTGTTTACATGATCACTTTTTTGTCATTCTTTTGCACCTGATTTTTACTTTACTTTACTATTTACCTCGAGTGGTTGTATTGCTTGATTGATTGACCCACAGGTTACGATAACAAGACAGAAATTTGACGAATATACCGTCAATTACAGCGATCGCATAATAGGCACCAATTTGTAACAGAAATAATGGCGGATTGACGACTCTTTAAAAAGTAGAGTAGACTTCAGACAAAAGACTTAGAAAAATCTAAGTCAGTGTTTGAAGTACAGTCCATCACAAGTACTTTCACAATTAGGGGGTGTGAACGATAACAAAGAAATGCCTTTGATTGAATTCCTTTTGAGGACCTGCAAGGTCTATTTGGAGGACCTGCGAGGTCTTTTGGAGGACCTGCAAGGTCTTTTGGAGGACCTGCGAGGTCTTTTGGAAGACCTGCGAGGTCTTTTGGAAGACCTGCGAGGTCTTTTGGAAGACCTGCGAGGTCTTTTGGAAGACCTGCGAGGTCTTTTGGAAGACCTGCGAGGTCTTTTGGAAGACCTGCAAGGTCTTTTGGAGGACCTGCAAGGTCTTTTGGAAGACCTGCAAGGTCTTTTGGAAGACCTGCGAGGTCTTTTGGAAGACCTGCGAGGTCTTTTGGAAGACCTGCGAGGTCTTTTGGAAGACCTGCGAGGTCTTTTGGAAGACCTGCGAGGTCTTTTGGAAGACCTGCGAGGTCTTTTGGAAGACCTGCAAGGTCTTTTTGAGGACCTGCAAGGTCTTTTGGAAGACCTGCAAGGTCTTTTTGAGGACCTGCAAGGTCTTTTTGAGGACCCGCAAGGTCTTTTGAGAACCCGCAAGGTCTTTTGAGAACCCGCAAGGTCTTTTGAAGACCCGCGAGGTCTTTTGACGACCGCAAGGTCCTTTGAGGACCCGCAAGGTCCTTGGAGGACCTGAAAGGTCGTTTGAAGACCTGTGATGATCCGACCACAAATAGAAACTTACTTGGCCACTTTGCAGCCAAAAATTGCTCCATTAAACAGTTCACAGCAAAGTATGCACTTTTCTTAATAATGTTTCGCTTAGCAAATAATTTAGTGATTGACCCAACAAAAAACAAATAAAAAGTTTACCAGCCAAAATGCTGTATGTGTGATCACCTGTGACTAGTGGGCTTTTTTTTTTTGTGTTTTCTTTTGAAAGCAATCTTTTGCTGCTTAGCAATGCCGTGAACTAATTGACCCTAATCAGTAATCTCGCACAAATACAACAAGCTCTTGTGGCCATTTACAAAAAAACTCTTCTAAGAAACTAACGAGTTACTAACAATTACGAAATACTTTTAGTGGTGAATTGCTTACTGAATACAAACTGAGTGGTCCCTTTTAAGGTTCAAACCACATTACAGTTACTTTCATCCAAACGACTGTCTTGAAGGTAAAAAAAAACGATCATTTTACATCCCGTGCTGCAAACGAATATTTCTTTGAAGTCCAATTATCTTCGCTCAAGCACCAGTCGAGATAAAAAGCTGTTGAGTTATAATAGAAGATCTCGGGGAGCTAGACAATGGGATACTGAATACAGCACTACAGTTTAAAGTCTATTTACATGGCAGTAGGGTTCGACTGTGAAAACCGTTTCACGGTCAATGAGCTCTCGAGAGCGCAGAGCTCTCGCTTCTCTATTTTCTCATCCAGACACGCATATACTATTTCCCACTGCAATCTCCTTTTAACTGTCGCTTTCTGTTCCCAAAACAGAAACAACCTCTCTGTCTTTATCGGAAGTCTTGCATCTTGTGCACACACATCTCACACAGATCGGGTAACTCGGGACTAGCGAGTCCTGCTCCCAGAGACGGTTCAAAAACAGACAACAGAAAGTTTCCACCACGTCCAATGCGGTTTTCACAGCTTTCATCAGGGTCAAATCATAGAGCACCAAAAACAGCAAAATTAATCAGTTTTGCCAAGACACTCTTCATCAAGAGGAAAGGCGTGTCTCAATAGACACTAGAAGGTTCACTGGGGAAGACCACTATTCCCCACTTTTTTTTTGTTTTCTCTCCAAAATAGCTCATTTTGTCGGTTGGAGCCGCAGATGTTCACTGGTCCAGTAAATCCGTTGCAGAGGTTGGGATTCCATTTTCACACGGTGGTCTGGGACGGATTCTTCACCGTTACACAATGTCTAAGACATTATACAAGCGTATGAGGGGGAGGGGAGAGGGAGGGGAGGGGAGAGGGAGGAGGGGAGGGTCTCTCACTTGAAATACGCTGATCCCGGTCGATCAAACGGTGGACTCACTACTGTGCCGACTGTGTTGGCTCGAGTTACCCGAGTCAAACTCGACATCCACGAAGGTTGTAACTGGGGCGTCACCGAGGGCTTCAAGATCAAGGTAATCCTGAGGATGGGGTGGAGATTAAGAAAATAAAGATTAAGAAATGCAGGAATTTCTTAATATCTGACATGATACTTAACTGACATAAGTGACATGATACATGGTACTGATACTTAGATTAAAGCAAAAAGCAAACGTCTGAAGATTCAAATCAAGCACAACAAATTTGAAGTTTAAAAACAGTTGAGAACGACCAGAGCATAAGGTTATCTTTAAGAGGAAGAGATTCTGAAACTTGCTTCTAAAGAAACCATCACTGGGTCTCTAACGAAGCCCCTAAATAATATTTTTATCTCACATCTTGAACCACAGCCCAAAAATAAGAGTTAAGCCCGATCTTTCAACATATTTTGGGAGCGACTCAAAATGACTCAGTTACAACCAAACTACTACTGCCTTTACTACGAGCATCTTGAAAGTAAAGAAAGTGCAACACTTGGCTTCCTAAAGATTCAAAAAGGAATAGTCAAGAAACAAATAGCTTTACGAATTGTGAGGGGAATTAGAGTTCTTGGAGATCAAGTATCTTACTTGAGTGGAGGAGAGGGAGATAAGCCTGGCCAAGTCTTCGACCAGATCAAAGAACGTCGGTCGAAGTCCTGGTGATGTGTGCCAACATTCTCTCATGATGTGATAGCTGGAAAAAAAAGATGTCAAGAACTGATTATTAGACGTCATTCAAGAAAATAGTTTTAAGTAGACATATGATTTGCAATTTTCTGATTAGATATAATAAAAGTGTCTTTTCTGTCAGCCGATAAAACAAAAAGCAATACAAACGCTACTCACATCTCCAAGGAGCAGTTCTGAGGCTGCTCGAGACGTTTTCCCATCTTCAGATAATCAAACATCTTTTCAACCGGGACACTGGGGTACGGGGTGCCTCCTAAGGTGATGATCTCCCACAGAAGGATACCGAAGGACCAGACGTCACTCTGAGTCGTGAAGACACGGTCAAACAAAGCCTCCGGTGCCATCCACTTGACTGGCAAACGACCCTGTGGGTACCAACGGTAATATTTATCAGTTAAGCGCAAATACAAGAAGACGCAATAAGAAAAGGCCTTCGCCTTAAGCCAACATTACAATGAACGTCTCGTGCACTTACGTCAGTAGTCTTCTTGTAAAAATCGATGTAATGGACATCTCTAGCGAGGCCAAAGTCGGCGATCTTCATGATGTAATTTTCAGTGACCAGGACGTTACGGGCGGCTAAGTCACGATGAATAGCCTGTCAAGATGAAAGTAAAATGTCTGAATTAGGATAGGACCAAAGAATAGAGTGGGAGTCGAGTAGGGGGTATGGTAGAGGGTAGGAGGTAGAGTTAGAGGGCAAAGGGGTAGGATGGAGGGTAAATATGGAAGGGAGGAGGGTAGAGGGTAGGGGGTAGGGAAGAGGGGAGAGGACAGGGTAGGGATTTGGGTTGGGGTGGCAGTGGGGGGTTGGGGTGGCAGTGGGGGGTTGGGGTGGCAGTGGGGGGTTGGGGTGGCAGTGGGGGGTTGGGGTGGCAGTGGGGGGTTGGGGTGGCAGTGGGGGGTTGGGGTGGCAGTGGGGAGTTAGGGTGGCAGTGGGGGGAGGGGAAGTGGGATAACATACCTTCTTGGATGCCAGGAATTCCATCCCACGTGCCACCTGGTAAGCCATGGATATCAGATCCTTGTTAGTCAGTGGCTCTCGGCCCGGCAACAGGACGGTCATCTCATTGTTATCTGGTGGTCGACGGAGACGGAGGAAGTCGCGTAGGTTGCCGTGGTGAGCGTACTCGACGATGACAAATAGAGGACCTACATGAACAGAGGAGGCGAATCCATCAATTGATGCAACTTATCTATGCCGTGAATCTAGACGCAGATATAGAAAAAACCTGTTACAGAAGTATCGGGGAGGTAAGGGGAGTCAACTCACCATCTTGAGTCGAGCATCCGAGCAGATTGATGATATTTGTGTGTTTGCCAATCATCTTCATCATCTCAAGCTCAGACACGAGATCAGACAACTCGCGATCCGTTGCATTTCCTGGAACAACGAAAAACTTCCACAATTTAAAACGGCCCAAAACAAGAAAACACTGTCATTCATTTCGGATGCTATTATCAGATTTTTCAAAAATGACCCGGAATAATGACTTGGAGAAACTGACAGATTTCTAAAAGTTTTTTAAGGCCCTTGAAAGTTGAAAGACAAAAACAAAATTGTTATTCGGCCCACCACAATGGAGGAACCAGGAATGCTGCCGACAGAAATGTCTAAGGGGCTCGAATCAAGTCAAGACCTACCTTTCAGCATCTTGACAGCCGCCATCGTCGTCTGTTCCTTATTGCCGATGCCCACAGCCTCAGCTAGCACTACCTTGCCGAATGCACCCTCGCCTAGAGCTTTACCCAGGGTCAACCTGCAAGAAAAAAGAAAAAAAACGATGACAGGTGTTATTGCCAGCGACTCCCAGAGCATTCACCGGTTCTTACTCGTCTCTTGTAGACTCTTTACAAGAGTGTGGTGTGGGAGATGTACACTACCCGAGGTCCAAGTGTGAAGTAAAAAAAAGGAAGAAATCAGTTGATCCGAGGTAAAGTAGCATGCCTGGAAATTGGGCGTTGGTAACTAACCGATCGCGTGGGAATTCCCATTCAGGATCCAAGGGAACCTCGTACTCCGACACCACAGTCAGGGATGAGGATAGACGTGATCGTCCGATGACCAACGGGGCTGTAGACTGACCGGACTCTGCCGACAGCTGTCAAAAAAAAATCACAAAAGGTCATGGTATTGGTAGGAATTCTCTTGGCAATTCAGTGCAAGAAAAACAAAATATATATATAATCTGGTTCAACCATCAGCGGGCATATATGTAGGTCAAATAAAATTCATTCCTGCCCGCCATGGGGAGTCAGGTTGGTGTAGCGATTCTCTTCTCGCCTTTCACCACTGTGACCCGAGTTCGAACTCGCCTGGGCCAATATGTGGATTGAGTTTATAAAGATGCTTAGAGGCGGAAGTCGTCAGATCACAGACCATTCGAGTACCAGGCCCGGTAAGCCAAACCTTTGCCCCCGTTTTGTTTTCCGCCTGAAGCCGCTCGGTTATTGAAGCATGAAGTCTCAATCAGTCGAAACCGACGACTCGGGACTTGAACAAAAGGCTGTTGAAAGTTGAAGTCTGGCCACACCAGTCAGTCGGTCAGTGAACAATAAGTCGGCCCTTTCAAGTCTAGCAACAAACTATTCAGAGCGATAACCGATCCCCGGGCGGGCGGTCATACCTGTCGGATGAGTTGGGCCTTGGTTTGAGAGATCGTCATGGGCCTCCTAGTGTGTCTCTGGTTGCTCTTGTAGCACATGAGGAAGATGAAGATGCAGAGGGTCAGGATGACTAAGCTGCAGATGATGGCTACCACCATGACAGTCTTCTGTTGGTTCCAATGAACCGGCGGATCTAAGATGATGATGGGAGCCAATGTAGACGGCGGATGGGTGGGAACTAAAGGAGACATTTTTAACAAAAAACATAAATTAATAAAATCCGTGTCAATCCGTGAAGTCAAATATAAAATGTAGAATTTGCATGTAGTGGAACACAAAACCTCATAAGGAGAAAGTGAAATATTCAAACAATTTGAATTTAATAAAAATAAATTCTGAGCAATCCAGGTTTTAGGGACTTACCTGCGATGACGGACAGTACAGCACCCGCCCGGGTGATTCCGAGGTAGTTACCGGCCAGACATGTGTACATCCCAGAGTCTTCAAACGAGACGTTGTAGATCTGCAAGGTTTGAGTTTGAATCTTCAAATCCGGCGACGTCTCCTGTGAATGCAACGAGTGGGAGGAAATCGGGGGGTAAAGAAGAGATTTCAGAACGCGTTTACACCAAAAATACATCCTCTGCACAAAAAAATGTCCTAGCGTGGAATACAATTTTATTCCTTCATTTGAAACAAACAATTTCTTGGCAGGGTTGTTGTTTTGTGTCATTTGTGACCACCACCTCTCCCACAAATTATTTTTCCAAATTAAAAAAACTAAATAAAAAAAATAAAAAAATGGTGAAATTTGTTTAAAAAGTCCTTTGTGACCACCACCTCTCCCACAAATTATTTTTCCAAATTGAAAAAACTAAATAAAAAAAATAAAAAAATGATGAAATTTGTTTTAAAAGTCTGAAAAGTTTAGTGTTCTCCCACCAAAACCGTATTAACATTAACCACACCTTGTAATGCAACTGAAGTTTTGCCCTCAAAAGATAATCCAGAAATAAAAAACATATAATGAAGTGATACCAGGGCACAGTGAAGAAAAAAAAACAAGGAATTTACACTGCAAAATAAAAGATGAGATAAGCGTGTCTATAGAAGCAAAGATTGCAAGGTAAAAGATTTACGGATAAAAAGAGGTGAAAGATGTAGGAAGTAGGGACAGATATGTTCAAAAACATTGAAATTGACATGAAGTGGAAAATTCTAGAATAGGAACTTTTGAACTTTCATAACAAATAGACAATAGGACTTCAAAATATTGCACTTTAAACCTGCATCACTTTAAGGGTAGTTTCATGCCGATTTTTTTTAGCAAATCAAGCAAAATATATTTAAATAAGAACTTTTCTACTTGCCAATTCTTGCAGAGGACTGTCAAAATATAGCAACAGATTGAGGGGAAAAAAAACGATTGCTAGAAATAGTGACTCCTGAACAAAGTTCTCAAGAAGTGCAAGACAAAGTTCACACAACGAAAGACTTCCACAATTTAAAAAGAGAGAATTCAAACAAAGAATCGAAAAAAGCCGAAGAATTTCACATACGTACTTTATTAATCTTACGTGTCGGAACAGAAAGCCGAATGTTCGACAGGGCGGGCTGCCAATCGAAAGGCGTGTGTGAAAGCAAAATTAAGATGTTAGTAAGATATTGTTGAGAAATGGGCGAGCGGGGTAATAAGAGAACAAGGAAGCAATCAAATTTCTTAACGATTTACCACTTTTAACGATTACCACTTTTTAAACCAAACACCCAAAGAGTACATCAATCCAGCCAGGCACGGTACCTATCGCATTAAAGAGGCTCCCCTTAAATGGCAAAGGCATTATGCTAGCTGTTATTCAGAATAGCCGCCAAACGCCAAAGACTGTAACGCTCGGTTCAGACAGGCGTTTCACAGTCGCGCCGAACCAAATTAAAATCAAGTCGCTCCTGAGCCGCTCTAACAACTCCAGCAGTCGATCGTTCGCTGTCTTGTCGCCCTTATTCGTTTCAGACGTCGGACTCAATTCACTCATTTGGTTCGGCGCGACTGTGGAACGTCTGTCTGAACCAAGCGTAAGACAGTTAGCACGGTGCCTTTTGCCATTAACGGGGCCTCCATCAGCGTGTAGCGCACACGTGCCAGTTTCATCAACAAAATGACAAAGAAAAGACAAAGAAAATGCCACTGAACGTGAACAAGAAATGGACAAGACACAACAAAGAAATATGTCAATGGTCTAAAAAAAAAAAGGCATTGAGGAAAAGCGGACAAAGTTACCGCAACCAGATAAATATGAACACCAGACTTTTAAAAGTCGTAACAAAAAAAACAAAAAAAAATGAAATGAAAAAGTAAAAACAAAAGCAAAGAGGATAAATATGTAGAATGCTGGAGATGGGAAGCTGTGCTAAACAAGGAAAGAACAAAACTGATTCAAAATTGTAATGAACCCTGCTGGGCAGGGTCTGACTAAGTGCCACTTCTTGTAAAAGCAACTTTTATTTAATAAAAAGGTAGGAATATCGTTAAAAAGCTGACAAAAAAAAAAGATATTATTGACGATAAAATGCATGCTGCCGGTTTAAAGAAAAAACAGCAAAAGGTAATTTCCAGAGATGTGTCAAGTGACACATTTTTAGAAAATGTGTCACTTGACATATTTTCGGAAAATGTGTCAAGTGACACATTTTTGGAAAATGTGTCAAGTGACACATTTTTGGAAAATATGTCAAGTGAAATATTTTTGGAAATTTTTCAGAAATGGTTGTTGGTTTGCGATTCAGCGAATCGTGAATGGGTGCGCGCAGGCATCAAACTGATTGCTGGTATAAGAAGGGACACTTTGCCAGGATTGACCGCAAAGTGACAGAATTCATAGCAAAGATGTGTGCTGTGTTGGCAATGAAAACAAGTCGCTTAAATTGGAAAGAAGTTGAAATGCTGCCAAAATGAGTCCCATGTTGCTGTGCTGCTGTGTAGAGAGAAAAAAAGCTGTGAACAAAATACTGGCCCAGTGAAAAATGAGGTCCAATGACTCATAACTTATTGTTAATTAATTATCGTTAATAGTTCATTTAGTAGTTGTTTGTTTTGATTAATGATTGATTAATCTTGTTAGTTTTGTTAGAAATTTCCTGATGATTTTTTCAGAATTAGTTTTAATATCTTTTGAAAACAAATGAACAAATGTATTTGTAAAATCTTATTTATAAACTGAATCTGAACGATTAAAGAGAATTTAAAATATATTTACAGTTTATGGCGAGATGAAATTTGAATGAGATGAAATTTGAATGAGCCAATTTAAAAAAAAAAATCCCGAGCTTGAAGAATTATTTTGTGTATGCGTGATAAAAACAAACATTAACTGAACCAAAAACTGACCCAAAAAGGGCCAATTTGATTTTGAAATTTGATTTAGAAATGCTTAGCATAATAAAATTCTTTATGCGTGAATGAATGAAGGTTTGAAAATATTACAGTGCATCAGAAATTAGGAAAAGTTGGGAGCCGAATTTCTCGAGTCAACCCAAAAACTGTGACCTGGGTTCGAATCCCGCCTGGGCCAATATGCGGATTCGGCTTTTCAATCCTTAATTCCGCTGGTTCACCCCTAAACAAAATATTCTTCTGGGGTTTACCTCCACCTTTAAAACAAACTTCTTCTCATTGTCTTCCTTTGGTTCATTATCGGAAAAAGAAGAAAAAAAAACAGGGGTGTAGTAGATCACCCACAGCAGTTAGCCAAATTAGAAGTTGCCTCGATTCAGCACCCAAATTGGCTATTTGCTGCACAGATAGATTTAGCCAAGCATAGAATGTCATGCAAAAGATCAGTTATGTTTAGGAGCAAATCAGCCGGTCAGTGTTGTAGATCTCAGTACATTTGTACTCGGAAGAATGCACCATGAGTCAATGTTCCGGAACTCGGACACAAGTTGAGTTTTTTTTACTCAGACACAGCCAACAAAGTGGTGATTCTGAATCCGAGTATACTCATTCATCTTTTTACTCTTGAGAAAGTTCTCGACCATAATCCAAAGGTCAAATACTCTGAAACAATTTTGTCACTTGTCCTCGTGAGTATGTACCCGGCTTACAACACTGACACTGAATGCGTAGAATTCGTGCAAGGAAGCAAGACGTTAATAGCGTGCATTCGTTAACGATCTCACTTTTGTGAGAAGGTAAAAACAATCAAACTTGTGTATGCAAGAAGCTTTCATCTTTTGGACTGGGTTGCAAGTACAGTGGAATGCCGCTATAGCGAACATCACAGGATCCACAGATTTTGTTGGGTATATCGATCATTTGGTATAGCGATTTTCAGCCGTTTTTCAAGACGGCGTCTGACCCAGTAGCCACCCGTGACTCTTTAACATAAAGCACCGGCTATATGGCGTTCAGAAATTTAAAACGACTGGAATAGCGCTCGGCATACACAGAATTCTGTACCCAAATCAAACCCTCCCCCAAAAAAAAAAATTGGTAAGTTTTGACAATAATCGGGAGCCAATTACGGTGGATGTTGTTAATCCGTCAACATTTTTTTTCAAAAACGGGTGGTTCCTTTTTAAAGCGGCCAAAGATTGTCTGCCATTTTTTGTTGCTTGTTTTTATTTTATCAAATCTTTGGTGAACTGGACACATTTTTTTCTCACAATATCTATCACCTGTGACATTGCGATCGGGCAACCAAAAGTGAAACTAACTGCATACACAATTATTTGAAAGACCACACCCTCGGGAACCCCAAACACCCGCCCGCCACCTGACCACGTGTCCAGCCTCCGTCCAATCAGAAACCAAGGTTCTGATCGGGGGGGGGGGGAGGGGGCAAGGTGGGACCCACATCAATACCTCTTCCTGATCAGTTATACACTGCCAGTTCTTGGTGTAATTTGACAAATTTTCCGTCATGACCTCCGAACAGCTCTTAGTTATATGCTGATTCCAGGCCTCCTGTAAATGAAGTCGGGAAACATGCAATGGGAATAAACATCAACAGTTAGTATTAAGCATGCACACATTTTTAACGGATGGATTATTGATTAAGCTGAGAAACTAGAAGCAGAACTATGCAATTTTGGTAAATACCACCTCTTCTTTTTACTTTTTAGAAGTACTGTTAATTAACCCTTTCTCTACCACATTTTGTTCAATACTATTCTCAAAACGGTAGTAGACTCGACATTGGTGAGGAAAGGAGTCAACCAGTTCGCGCCGGAAGACGTGTATACATGCAAAGCTTTTCCGAAAATCAAAACGGATGACTGATAAACACACGAGCGACTCGGAGTGAGGCAGAAAATATCTGTCAGCGACTGGCTCACAGATGGTATGTGTGGGTGCTGCCCACAGAATGCCGGCCTGGGCCCGCTGGGGGTCGATGTTCGTGAAAAATAATCCCGCGTCTGTGTCCGGTAAATAAAAAATAAACCTGGTGTGAACCGGTTAACCAGTTCGCCCCGTGATTATTTTAACATCCCCGAGCAGAGGCACTGGATTATTATTAATGTAACTCGATCCGAGGCGGGCTCAGGCCGATGGTACCGGGAAGCACACCCACGCATTTCCGGCCTTGCTCGCTGCTGACAGACATTTCCGGCCTTGCTCGTGACATGTTTATGTGACATCCGTTTTGAATCTGGTGAAAACTTTGCAGGTATATACGTCCCCCGGCGCGAACTGGTTAAAGCCTTTCAAACAAATTTCAATCTTTCTTGCCAGCTGTCCTGAATCTTTACCCCGTTTCTTTTCGTTAACAGGAATAATTCTGCTTCCAATTCTCAACATACTTCACTGTACCGGTACTTACATGAACACACACAGTTTTCCTTTGTTATTTGAAGTTTTAGATTTTAAAAACATGTACTTGCATATTACACACACACACTCATGCGAACGACGTGGATGCATCCGGTCCTCCTGTTGAAATGAGGTTCTTTTTTCAAAACAAATATCAGTATTTTAAAGCACTGACACAAAGTTTATATTTTACTGCCGAAATGTTTGTGTCGACCAGTTTACCTCAAATATCTACTTGATCACAACGGTGTATCAGCAGTTGAACAAAATGCATGCACTTTAACTGTTCACTATTTGTACAAAGTACAAAGCCCTATTGTCCAGAAACGACAATGTGAGCTGTTAACAGCAAAAGCGTCTGCTGATCCCAGTTTATATGAGCACCAATGGAGTTTCGAAAACGCCATTTTAAGGTGCCTTACAATCACAACACAATGACAAATCATAACTCCAAGGTTGAAATTAACCATAACCCTGCCAAATGCAACAGAAAGCAACAATAGTTTCCAGAAAAAAAACTAAAAGAAAGTACTGTTGCTTATTAACCCTGTAACGCCGGAGAGCAGCTAGGACCGCGGCCTGCCAAAACCAACCAGAATGTCATTTTCAGCGGTGCTACGCCGTAGAACAGAGCATGTGTGACAGCTGCACGCTCGGGTTCATTGTGCAGTGCAGCTACTAATCCGGTGCAGTAAGGAATTAATACCGGCGTCAAGGCAGCTAAACTCTAAAGTCTGTGTGCTTCGTTGCATTTTGTTGTGTTTAGCAGTGTAACTGCTCATAGTGCCGGAACTGGTGTGTACTTGGCTCACGCCGCAATGCAACGCAATTCACTGTTGCCGTACATTGCAACAAGTATCCCACTTCAACGATGTACCTGTATTTCCACACTAGAAAGCAGGATGTCGTGGGTTCGATTGCCACCCGAGTCAGTGATTTTGTTTTTATATAGGTATATTATTGTTGCATTTAGCATTGTGGCATAGAAGCGAAACCAATAGAATAGGGTAAAAAGTTTACACAAAGAAATATCCCAAAACACTGAATCACATATGGAACAGTACTTGTCAATACAACGCTGAAAGAATTTTTTTTCACACAATATATATTATACGAGATTTGTGCAGTTTAAGTCTAACAAGTGAAATACAAAAGGTCCAATCAAAAACAATAACAAGGAATATTCATAAAAGTCAAGTACTTTTAAAGGTAGGATACACCATTGGTCATTGCTTGGATTATCAGGAATGGGTGGATTTTTTTTTGGGGGGGGGGGGGGGGGGGTTGTATTTTATAGTAAATATCGTTGAACTGACCTGTCCGAAGTTTTACAATCATGAATGTCGAGAAAAGAGCAAGAAAAATGGCGTTTATTTTAAACCAGTGTCAGGATGTTGTTCTTGTTGTTCCTTGTTTTTTTTTCGCGATCATGATTTTATTTATACAATTATTTTGTTTCAGAGTAATTACAGGATATCTAGCGCAATCATTTTGCTGGATGCCTAGAATCATCTTTTACTTTCAAATATGTAAGATATTTCTTAATAATTCGGTAGTAAACAATTTCAATATCTGCAAATGGTGTATCCTACCTTTACCGATGACAGAAATAAGCACCCCAAAAATAAAATGATCCCTCTAAACCTGAGAAGATATAAAGAGAGCAGACAGTGGCGCAATACTGACGTCAAGATAGTGCCTTCAACAGATGCATGCAGGCCAGGTTTAGAGATGATATAAATGGGAAGAACTTACTTTGTAAATTTCTATAATTTTAGAGACCATCTCCACAGGGTCAAGCTATATTGAAGCAATCATTCAAAATATATGCGCTTAAAATGGGAAGAAATCCAAAAGGTTTGACTTACAAAAAAAATTGTTTTTTTTAAACTTTACATATACATGTATACATGTAAGTGCATGTGTGCATGCAAATGTGCTGGGTTGAGGAAAAAGTTTCAATGAAACGTGGGATTTGGCACAGAATTATAAAAAAAAAAAAAAAAATTGCAAACAAGATATATTTTCTACTTTTAAAATATAATTAAATTTGAGGTCAAGTGCTTAGTGATGGTGAAGGGCAAAGAAGATCTAAAAAATAAATAATAATAAATGCATTGATCAAGATTAAATGTATCAGTAAATAGAGTCATAGTAATGGTTAAAATAAAAAATCATTTAGCGGTACTCACTTTTTTGCCAGTTTGAATATTCAAACAAACAAAAAAACACACAAAAATATGCATACACGACTGTGACGTTATTTTAATCCTGAATTTAGTTTGTTTTTATTGTCAGATGCCACTTTTTGTCTACACCTATGTAATGGATTCAATTCTTTTTGCGGCGTAAAGCCCATTAATTCTTTTGCACTCCTTCCTGCAAAAACACTCCAGTGGCACAATTATGCCAACTTTACTATCACTGTGTGGACATCCTTTGTATTCGTGTTGTTAAAAACCATCGATCAAATTTCACCAAATACTAATATTTTCTCACACCATGAAGTGGTTTTTTCAATCCACATTTGTGACCGTTATACCCTAGGATAATCCTCTTCAATTTTTTCTGTATGTAACCCTAACCCATTTTACCTCTAGCGTTCTTTATCCAAGAGGGGAACCTTGTGTGGACTTGGCCAAGTCCACAGAAGGTTTCAGGTTTGTGTAAAGTGTGGACATCTTTTGTTACCAAGTCCACACTTAGATAGCAAGGTTCGTACATAATATCAATCGCCGCATGCACATATTAAAGGGATCGTATACGTTTGGTAATTACTCCAAAAATTAATGGCAATAAAAACTTACTTGGTAAGAAGTACAGCAGCTTTGGATAGTATAATGCATTTTTAGAAACTTTTCACTTCGAAGTACTGCAGTTATGGAAAAAGATATCACTTTTTATCCCCCAAAATTTGAATTTGAGAAGCGTTACTGCAGTGAAATCGGTACCACCTTTTGAAATGAAATTTTTACAGGTTAGTTTTATGGTATATATCTATAACTATATAGGATTGAAACAAACAGTGGGTTCCAATTACCAAACGTGTACGATCCCTTTAACCGGTGCGATTTGTATGAAACTTTTGACCAGCGAGAAAGGCAGATATCACCGACGTTTGTAAAGCTTGACGGGTCAGTTTCATTTGCGAACAATCAAGTACTAAATTATTTGAAAATGAACAGCACCGAAACATTTGTTTTTACAGAGACAATAAAAAAGCGTTGAACAATGTAAACGTGTTGCATGCAGTGCTACAATCTTGTGGATATCCTATTCTACAATCTCCAAGATATTGTAAACTTTCATGCACATTTTGTACCAAATGCTAAAAATACTTCAATTTGTCATGGTTTTTTGTTTACACTGAATTTATGAAACCAATTATTTATGGATTGAATTGACAGACACTTGTCTGGAGAATAATTTGAGAAAAAAATTTGAGAAATACCTGATCTTCCAAAATGTGATCAACAACCTGTTTTCTGAGATATAATTATCAATGGACGGCGAGATTACAAATCGATAACATGCTGAGCATGCAGGTTAAAACTCATGCAAGTTAGTCGTGCTGTGATATTCGACTGTCATTATTTAAACCACTGATGGAACAATTGTTCAGCTAAACATCTTTTGGTTTCACCTATGGGAGGGAAAAAAGATTGAACGATGTGACGCATTACTTCAGAAAAAGAAAAAAAATGCGAGGCTTTCGGGCAAAATAAGACGGAACTGAGAAGAGGTCAATGGAGGGTTTGCAGATATTAGGGAAGAGAATAAAATTCTCCTTACAATAATGTTTGTTGCAAAAGTTATGGCTGTCTAATAGTGGTGGGATTTAAAACCGAATTTTATGATATTCAATTTTAATTATACTATTCGGATTCGATTTAAAAAACCTAATATTCATAACGAACCCAACCAAAAAACAAAAAAAATAATTAATAAAACACTGAGAAAAAAGCCAAATAATTTTCAAAATTTGTATTCATAAAAATGAATTGTTGTATTAGTTGTTGTAGTTGTTTTCCCCTTAAAAATACTTTAATTTCACATATTTGATACATTCTTTAACACAAGGCTATTGAGACACGTCAAAGGTTACAAATATGACTCAATCTGAAATTCAAGAAAGAAAAAGAAACCAATCCCCTCCCCGCTCCAAACCGAGTTCTGTCCCATTTGCCAGAAGGCCTCAAAAAACAAACTTGCAACAGGTCTCCCCTTGTCCCAGGTCGCTGAGCGTTCAGAGTTGTAGCCATCACAGGTCAATCACCTAGGAGTCAGGAGTCACCTAGCTCAAAGTCATTGTCCGTTTCATTCAAGCAATACAAGGAAACAGTTAGATCCAGACATAAAACGAATGCCTGTGGGGGGTTTTTTTGACGATGGGGAGCGCGCTAAGAGCCAAGCTATACCGCGAGTACTTACAACTATCAAGTCCAGCCTTCCCTCGGTGGTCTTCAGTTGGGTAAAGTTGTTAGGCTTCTCCGTCTTCAGCCACACAATATGCGGGGTGGCGTCGCTGATAACTTTGCACTCGAAGGAGACGTTACTCGCGACCACCACCTCCTGGTCGTCAAAATTGGTTATGATAGGACGAGTGGCGATCCTCTCTGCAAGAAAGGAGAAAAATAATCAGTCTTCCGAGTAAACAAGAAGGACATCTCAGTCTACAGGGCAGGTCAAAAACTACGATATGTATAATGGGGCCTACTTACAAGAGATGCTTTCTTATGGGCCCAATTACATTTTTAACTCCTCTGTTAAGGACGGTTCGTACTCGGTGCAAAGCCGAACGCGAGGATGAATATGAGATGTCAGGGCAAGTTTTGTTCACGCAGCAAATTTTGCAAGTTGAAAATATTTTAACTCCAGAGAATTTCTCAGTGAATGCTTTCTGACTTATTCGCGTATTCGCATCGCATTCTGAACTGAATTGAAATGGAAAGCGAATGAAGCTACTCCGTTTTTGTAAAGAAGTTCTGTCACTCTTTTCCCCCCGAGCCCTTCAAGTGGCAATAGAGTGCCTTCTTACCCGTGATATCGATATCGGTCGTCTGTCGAATGGAACCTAACTCATTGCTAACCATGCAGGTATATTTGCCTTCATCAACGATTGGCATGAGTCTCTTAATGATCAGTACGTCACCCATCGTTACCTGCATAAAAAAACAAATAAACACACAATGAAGAGACGATCGTCGTTACTTAAAGCTGGGCAATAATGGAAGTGACTGCAAAGCGAATTTGATGTCACAACAAATTCTGAGCCGACATTAGGGGTTGCATAGTTCAGTTGGCAGATCACCGGTATGGCAATATGGAGGTCACAGGTTCCAATCCGTGTTAGATAGAGTAAAAAAAGCGATGGATGAGTACAGAAGCGCATTGTTAATTTGGTTGGAGAAGAGTTTGACTCATCCTTGCGATCACTCTTGGACTCATCCTTGCGATCACTCTTGGACAATACCTTGCTACTCTTAGTCTGCTCTATAGGTAATTTCACGGTAAATGTTCCAACAGTTTCTCCAGATCAGTTCCTCCAGTTAGAGTAATGTTAGATGCATAAAACCTGGCTCTTTGGTTGTTCCCACCAATATACTCCAACTGTACCTAGATGTAGAACGAAGAGCTCTGCCAATAGCTTCTTCCTTCGTTCGGTAGCTGTGTGGAATTCTTTGCCTGGTGCATGTTTTCCCTCATCATAGGATCTCTCGTTTCAAGAGGAATCTTAATTTCTATCTTTTGCTTCCTTGACTTTATGATTTACCTTGAGTGGCTTTTGCCCTCGTTGGCCACAAATTTGCATTTAAACAAAAGTCGATTACTTAAATCCAACTTCAAAGACTGCAGATTCACAGTTTGGCTACGCAGATGTGAGACGCAGAGATTACGAGTGATCTATCCAACTCACCCTTTCCTGGATATTAGGCTGTTGTTCCCAGTTCAGTAGGTTGTTCTTGAGCCAGACCACTGTAGCGGGCGGGTTGGCTCTGAAATTGCACTTCAGCTTGAGGGTCTTGCCGGCCAGTTTGACCATGCTCTCATGGTACGTGCCAAAGAACTTGGGCGCCATGGGCTCCTGAACTGACATGGCCGAATCGTTCACATCGTAGAAAGAGTCTGAAGACGACGACCACATATCTTCTTCTGTTTGTTGTAAACAAACAAACCATGAACAAAATATTTTTAAAAAAAATTATACACATTGGTAGAAGTTTTGGATTCAGTGAAATCGGAGGGAGCGAGCCTTGATTTACTTTTTCGCCAACGATACTTTTTTGATGAAGTCTAACAAGATGCCAATCTCAAAAACAATCTTATATTATCAGCTACCGGTAGATACTAATTCTCACTACATAAAAATCTTCAAAAATCCGACTACTGATTTTAATAAAAAAATAATATTCAGTACTTATATAGAGCACTTTTTGACTGTTAGGATTCAAAATACTTTACAATTATCATCCCTGTTCATCAGGAACGAGACAATCTTTGCAGACTTAGCTCAAGATCAGCGCAATTTGGTTTCTACCTTCACATGTATACCACGTTATACTCCTGAGTGGAGCGATGCCATTGCAGAAAAGTGCCTTGCCCAAGAACACAAGCACAATATTTCAATATTAAAAAAAAAAAAATTGGTTTTTTTTAGGGGGACAGATCTTGAATTCGTAAAAAAATACAAAAATCAATAAATGGGCTACTACAACATAGAACTTCAGAACGGCTTTAGAAAATGCCATCTTGAGCACCGTGGTTAATCGCCAGACTTATCGCAGACGCACCTCTGCAATCAAATGAAAACTAAACTCCACTTCCGAGAAACAATGAGACAACGATATCACGTAAAAGCTCACAGTGCCAATAGTTTTCGATAATCAAACACTTTTGGCTGGCGTTTAGCTGCTTTTGCGCCTGAAGTCTTTTCTTCGAAGACCGACTCTCTTCCAAGATCACTTACCGATCTCCTCTTCGGTGACGTCCAACGTGAAATTGATCCTGAGTGCCCCGTAGTCATTGGTCGCATGGCAGGTGTACACACCGCTGTCCTCCACTAGGAGCTCGCGGATGGTCATCGTGACCCTCTTGATCTCTCTGTCCCCTGACGTCTTGAGTCGGACGTTACCTCTCCACCAGGTGATGTTGGGCTTAGGGTAGCCGTCGACCGAGCACCGGAACTTCACATTCTCTGTCTCCTTCTTCTCCAGTTGGGTGACAATTTGCGCACCCATCTTGACTGCCGGGGGCCCTGTGTGTGTGAAGGACAACAAATTGAATTGAGAAAGCTTAGCTAAACTCGGTTGAATTCAACAGGATCCAATATTGAGCTCGGAAGCGAAAAGCACCATTGTGGGCGAGTGAGATGGGGGAAGGGGGTGCGTCAAGGATCCAACACCACTGGAAGTGGTATAAGCAAAATCTTGCGGTTGGCTTCTACATATTTAGCACTGAAAATGTCTTCCCTTCCTTTTTTTACATGTCAACCCCACCTTCAAAATATAAATATCCTGTTTAAATTTCTAAAACCTCTAAAAGTTGGATCCAAATAACAAAAATTGTATTTTTTCTTTCAAACCAACATCTTAATTCTCGACTGTATCTCAATTATCCAAATATGACAAAGCCAAGTCCCCTGGTGCCAGTCGTCACCTCTGTAATTCAGGTAACAGCCCATGAGGGGGTTGAGAGACCAGACTTGGGTTTAGATGGGCTCTGGTCAATCACTTAATATCGGTGGTGGGGAGACAGATTAAGAAACAGAGCGTGAAACAGGTGCAGCGTTATCCAGTGGGGTCAATGTAGAGATGAATGGTGTAACACCTGGACCAGAGTTAGGTGGGGAGAACCGAGGGGGGTTGGGTGGGAGGAGAGGGGAATGATTGTGGGTGTGATGAAGGTGTTTAGGTGTGAATGGGTGTACACTGGTTGAGATAGGGGGTATGGTAATGGATGTTAGGTATTCCTGGGAGGGGGGGGGAAGCATCCTTGACACAAGCATGGAGGAAGACTTGGCACTTTGATGGATGATAGAAAAATCGTAATTGAAAATAGAAGTCTTAAAAAAAAAAAAAATGTTTTTACTAACTTGGCAAGATTCCAGATGCTATAACTTCATTTGTGACGAATTCAGGGCTCCATCTGATACTGACAGAGAACGTGTAGTTGACGCCGACTTGTAGATCACCCACTTCGCACGAAGTGACGTTTGACACGTGCTTGGTCCTACTTTGTGACCGATCTGGATTTGGGCAAAAGCAGGAAAAATAAAATTGTACTACGACAGGCAAAGTGTTTTTTGCTTGTAAAAAAAATTTAAAATCACAACATGAATACAATAATGTATGTACCTCTATTGAAAAAAATGATATACCTGATAAAAATAATCAACAAAATCACATGGAGAAAAACACTTTCCTCATGAATATACTCAACTAAAAAGAGCTTCCAATGCTATTGTATCCTGCCACATTATAACAAAATGCATTCTGTTCTCACCTTGCCCCCTCCAGTGGTTCACATTATAGTTGTACACCCCTCCGTCCAATGGAGCGTCCCATTTCAGGGTCACAGTTGTTAACTTAATTGGGGTCACTCTGAGGTTTGCTGGACTGCTTCTAGTTTCTGTGTCAGGAACCAGTCAAAAGAGAGACAAAAAAAGGGGGGGGGTTAAAGTTTGTAAAAGTCGTCAGTATTATTTCAGCATGTGTGCATGTCTTGCAGATGTTTAAAGTGCCTGTCATGACGTTTTCTCAAACTCTCATACTGAGAGAGTTATAATGAATGGTCCTAACAATGTCTGATAAAGCCATTGGTACCACTTCAATCCTTAATACTCTAATCAATGACAACTTCCTCCAGATGTACAATGCCCAAATAAAACATGCCGATTTTTGTAAATCGACTAACTAGTAATGGTAGATTTTAATTAAGATTAAATTTGTGACCCACCACCCCAAAACCAGGCTAAAGTCAAAATTTTTCATATGAGAGATTTGTATACCATTGTATTGCTAGCGTTTTAAGCTTTAAAATGATACATCACATGCACCAGTACCGCTATGGAATGAAAAGTAACGACGCTTCAAAAAGAGACATTTTGTTGCCATTCGCGGCATCAATTTTGCTCAATTTGAATAATACATGTAGCAACGACAACAAAAATCAGGAGAAGGCCGATATTATCACTTTCGGGGATTTTTAAAAAGGTTTAAACATGAACAGCCTATAAATTAGAGTTTTAACTAACGATTTATGAAGAAAAAAAAACCAATCGAAATGGCATTTGCCGACTTCCGCCTGGTTTTGGCCTGGTGGGTCACATTTACTTAAAACTTGTGGGCCATTGCATGTACTAAAAAGGGCATACTGAAATAATTGTCTTATTTAACCCCAAGATAAATAGTTTGTGGTAGTACCATGTGACCGAGTCACAAGGCACAACCACAAACCTTTATCTTATTACTATCTTAACCAAGCAAACCTTCAAATATTGATATCTGATTTAACCCTGACAGTCCAATTTCAGTATAATTTTGCATCCCCCAAGGCCTTATAGCTCCATGCCTAGGCAATCAAAGAAATGTTAACATGTATTACATGCAAGTTGTAAACATGTTTAACCAGATCGCGTCGAATGCCGTGTATACACGCAAAGTTTTTTCCGGAGTTCAAAACACGTCAAGGGCAAGGCCTAAAACATCAGGGTGAACTACCCACAGATGCCGGCCTGCGCCCGTCTCGGACTAAGGTTCGTGAAAAACAACCCCGTGCCTGGGTCCAGTCAATGTAAAAATGTGATTCCGGCACAAACCGGTTAAAAGGAATAAAAAGATGCACACAATCTATACACCGTGAATTAATTTGAACACAAACGTTCAACGGCAGTGTGCACCAAATGGCTGATCTCTAACATAAAAAAAATTAAAAGATTTTAAAATAGGTGACTTTGAATACATGTAGGTTCTATACAAAACAGAATACCCACTGCACTTTTTTGTGGATAGCCTTAAGGCCATTTCTGCTGTCAACTCGCAAAAAACACCATTCATGCCGCAAAAACACCATTCATGCCGCAAAAACAGCTTTTATCTCCCTTTCCAATCAAAACCTCGGATAGCACCAAAACGACAGCTCGTACATCAACAGATAAAAGACGCTGTCAGCTGAAACTGCGGCACTATTTTTTTTTGACACAAGGACGATATTATTTTGTTGACACCATGACGATCCGATTCCCAAATCCAGTGATACAAACTAAAAGTTGTGAAAAGCACAATAGCCTCTTCACACCCTGTGTTAGTAATCACCTTACTCCTGTACACCTAGGAAACAGAACAGGATCCATGCCAAAAACAACCAAGGCGGAACCGGCTCGAAAGTCGAAACGGAGATACATGTAGTGTGAAAAGGCCTTCACATCATTCAAATGACGACGACTCAAATATCAACTAAGCAATTTCAAAACGAAAAATCAAACGCCAAAGGGTCAAGTAAATTGTTGGTGTCTCGGTATACATCTGACATGATTTTTGTTTCAACGCGAGACACATTATATGTACCACTATCTCCTAAAGTGATTACATAAAACATTTACATAAAAGAACCTGCAAAACAAATACAGAAGTTTGAAGTCAATTTCAATGCGCCGTATTCCTGGTTGCATGAGGGCGCTGTAAGACGCCATTTTCCTGGGTACCCAACACAGGCAAAATCGCGTTTAATGAAGTAGTTTTAGTAACTTTACTTTTATATAATAATAATGGAATATTGAAAAATTTTAATTTTGGAGCTGTAAGAAAATGTAAACTGAATTATCTTATAATCACTTTTAATTATACCCACAATGCCGTGAGCACAGCGCCCTCAACATTCAAAAATATGGCCTATTGCACCTAGGTAAGGTGTAATATGGACACAAACAAAGTTACACTTTTGGTCTCCTTATTGATGAACTGACCGAAATGTATCTTGCATTTGTAGCAAATTATTCACAGCGCCATTCCCTCTTTATTTCTCAAACTGTGCACACAAAAACACCCTTCCCACCAAAGCATGCCAAGTAATATCATACTCCATCATGCCAATGGAACTATTCATTAAAACTCCGCTGGTTTTTTTTTCCTCTTTCTCTTTTCTTTTAATAATTGCTTGTGCTGCTAAATACGGCCCTGGGCCACGAGGAAACAATAGACAATTGATGGCAGTCCCCCAGTCAGCTGCCTGTATGCCCCAGCTAGCTCAGAGCTTCTGTTGTGTTTTTTAATCAACCAATCGGAAGCCTTGACCTCAAAGCACAACTACTAGGACTCACCAGCTACCTTCTCACGCATCCCCTTTCTCCTTTTTCTACATGTACATTTCCCGTTTATATCATTTTTTTTTTTTTTTGAGGGGGGGGGGGGCCTCTACCACTGAACCATTACATGACTGTCAAATTATCCGGTTTTTTGTTGTGCATGGTTGGATTAAAAGGCTGGTTTAGAAGATTTGGCTAACGGTACTTTTTTTAAATGTTAGTGAACGAAAACTGCAATAGCTTAGAGAGAATATGTAAGCATACTAAATACTCTGAAAAGTTGAACAAAAAGGGGGAAACAAAAAAAGTATGTGCACACACGACTGGGATGTTATTTTTTTTTAAGTGTAAAGTTTCATATATTTTTTGTGTATTGCCAGATGCACTTTTTTTGTCAACAGTAACTTTTTTGTTGACCCTTTTTTTATTATTAGTCCTATTCTTTTGGCTGGATAAAATCCATTGAACAGTTAAACACAGTAACTGCAAAACAGTGCAAAACAGCCTATAGTATCAAGTGTCTTATGCAAATTTTAACTGGCTTGTTAGGCAAATTTAGCCTAGCGAGGAACGCAGAGAGCTGGGCAGGTGTAAAACTCGATTGGAGAGTTCCGAATATTTGAACCTTCAATCAACTGCAGCATCAAATAATCTACTACTAAATTAATTGAAAAACAACAGCAGTGTCCCTCCCGCATACCGGTAACATAATTTAATTTTGGGTTGGTGGTGGTAGTGTGGGGGGGGGCTTTGCATTAGAAGCCATAGAGTACAAAAGCTCTCACGAGCCAGTCGCCGTTCATTGTCACCAAGAGTGCACATGTACCTTTCAGTGACTCACCACTTTTCTTTTCTTTTTTCTTTTTTTTTACGTTTGCGTTCAACAATTTGACGTAAAATATGGGGTGTGAATTGCTTTTTTTTTAAAGTGCAACTTTTTTTAAAAAAGAAAAAAATGTGTACAAATGTGTACAAAAAGACACTGAATTCGGTTCCAAATGGTCGATCAGAGATCCGTGAGAACTCTTGCACTATTTACTTTTATTTATTTATTTCATTGGAAAGCATGGGAAAACCTAAAAAATGAAGCAACAATCTTTAGGTTTCAAAAGGTCGATCAGAGATCCGTGGGAACTCTTGCGCTCTTTATTTTTATTTATTTATTTCATTGGAAAGCATGGGAAAGCCTGAAAGATGCAGCAACAATCGTTAGGCACAAAACATTATATTCCTGCGTTAACTTGTAATGCCTCTCATCCAACAGTTGCAATTGATACGCAATTACTCAGTAACAAATATCACTGAAATAGACTCAATTGCTCCATGGCGTAATAAAATCAAACCCTCATAGCTCAAGTCCTTAGGGATTGCGTAAAGACTCGCCCAACAGGCCATTCAAACCCTCATGCGAGGCTCTGCAATTATAAAATAGGCATACTGTGATACAGCCTTGTCCAAATAAAAACAAATGCAGTGCACAATGTTTCTATCATCTCCTGAGGTGCTATCCTCTCATCCCCGATGACCGACAACCAGATGATGATAAAGAGGAGGACAGCATCTTCAAGAAGACTTTAAGAAGGTGAAGGTTATCTCAGCTCCTTCACAATCATCCCAACCAATCACTCCGCAACCTCCCCTGACTTCATCACTGGCTCTCGGTAACAGCTGCTAGCTCTCAAGACAGAGATGCCTGGTCTTGTAATTCTCAGCTCTTCAGCCTTGGACTCAACCAGGAAAGGGAATGTCTAAATAATCAAAGCCTTATACCATGACCAAAAAAAACACCACATCGCTACAAGAATCTTGTAACTGAATTAATGGTAGCATGTCAGGTGACAAGTCATGTGACAATCAAATAAAAGGCAGCTCTGGGTGACGAATACTTCGGCTAGTATTGAATCACGTTCTCAAACCGCATCACGTAACCAGACGAAGAATAATTCTACGCTCTTGACACGCACGCACTGCGAAACAGGGGGAATGTTCCAACTGTTCTAATACCTTCAACAGACTCCTGCCGGTCTAATCTTTAGAAAGCCTTAAAGTTAAAGTTAAACGCCGAGCAAAATGATGCAAAACACATCCTGTTTCTTATCTTCAGGGAACTTGAATTCCCAGAAATCGTTGACGAGAGAATCTCAAGTTTGAAAGTTAAAACTGACGACTGTAGACTTGACTATTTTAAACGATGGGGCAGTACAAGTACCACTTTACGCCAATTTTCGAAGGAGTGACTGTGTGCGATCCTGTTTTTAAAAAAAATATCTAACATGCTGGAGAAATTTTGCGAGGTATTCGAAAAAAGTGCATGTGCAGTTGCTCACGTGCAAAGAGGGTTAGTCTTCACCTAAACTTGAACTGAGGGACTGGGGAGGTCATTTTGATTGAAAAAGTTAGCCTAAAAAATGTACCTTGTGGAGAGGTAATGGCTGCTTCTGCTAATGTCACTCTCAAACTGCATAGGCCCAGCATAAGAAGAACGGGGAGAGATCCCCGCAGACTATACCGCCCTCTAGAGTCCATCTTGGCCATTCACCGCATTGAGCGTACCGCAAGATGAGAAAGAAAGGGGCCACCTTCAGAGTTCCGGCAGAGGTGACGGCTTTACGATTGCCTAGATTGTCCTGTAGAAAGTAACAAAGAAAATCATTAAAATTTGTTTTCGTAAAAAAGTTATTAGCACAATTGACAATATGAGTTTGTAGCTACTTGCCTTTTTTATAATTGTTTTTTTCTTCACAAGTTTGCGAGCATAAATTGTATAGAAAAAAAGACTAATTTATTCCTTTAAAAAAAATGATTCTCCTTCACTCAATCCGTTTCTCAATATGGATGGTATACATGTAGATCTTGGGTTTAGTTATAAAACTACGTTTTGTAGGAATCCTACTCACACGGTTATGACACTTAAACCCCTTGTGTGATTTTACTAGAAACCTCCTTATGCAACTCTTTTTATTTCCCATTTTGTAATAAAGATACGTTTCACAACATTTAATGTTTTAAATTGTCCCAGTTGTATCCTTTCCTTAGCTGTTATGAATACTGGTATTATTTTTTACCCGATAGCAGGCTATTCAATTTCAGATCCCATTTACAACTGCGTCGTCGGGGAACTACATATTTTCGCCATTTTCCAACTATAGATTTTACAATGCCTAATGCATTCGCGAGTGGTAACATTCTTTTTACTAAACGGTTCTTTTCTGCATCTATTGAAATATTATTGGCGTACATCCCGGAGGCTGCCTGTCGACATGGCTGCCTGTCCGGTCGGCATGACTTTGCACTGTATGCAGTGGCCCATGGTCTATTTAAAGAAAATAGCAAGGTTTTTATTTGAGCAAGTAATACTTTTAATTGAAAATTGTCTGATTGAATGATGTACAACTGAACTATTTGAAACATGAAACAAACCTTTACGACACATTTGAAAAGCATCATGGAATGACAAACAAGCAAGTTTATACACACAAACCTAGCTGTTACTCTACTCCCTAAGTTTCGCGGTTTGTTTGTCATACAATCCATTATGTTTTTAGGACGTCAACAAGGTGTATCTATAAGTTACAATTCCACCCAGCTAGCGGGTGCCGCGCGAAGCGCAGCATCCCGCTAGTCCTTACAAATTCAAGTAATGGATGTCAAACTTGCGACTTAAACTGTGGGACTCCTAGAAAAATGCAGTTATGAGCATCATACACTTGGGTATTAGCGAAACCCAGTGCAACTGTCAAACAATCTTTTATTCTCACTTCACAGCTAACATCTTGTAAACAAATATCTGGGCATCGTCTCTGTCACATCTTATATTAATGAGCTCTTAAACCTGGATGCTATTAAGAAGAAGTTGGGACAGGAGGTGACAGAGAGGACGATAATGATCTCCTTCATGGGTAAGCTCTATCAGCTCAAGTGCAGCCCATCAAGGAACCATTAAAAAACACCATATAAGGCCAAGTACTTGCACCACCAAACACATCAGAGACCAGTAAAAACACACAATAGCTTGATACACAAACTGGATAAGCTCAGAAATGGTCGCTTAGCCACAAAATGTAACACACCCAAACAAATGTGGTATAATAATGATTGTGACTGGTTCGACTAATTTTCTGCAAGCCGGACATTTTCCTAATACACGATTTTGTGTGACAACGTAAAAAGTACCCTCATCATAAAGTTGCTATATTAAAACACTCAAGTACAAAGCATTTCAATCAGCAGACGTTAAAAAAAAACTTGTAAAAACCCTGGAATATGACAAACTAAATTGAGAAGTGTACAAGCATTTTGATAGAAATTACCAATATCACTCAACAGTTTCTGGCCAACTGGAAACACTTGAAGATCAACTGGGTACAAATGAAACATTCCAAACATTACCTACTTACCTGCGAATCCAGTGCCAGCACTGACAAAAATATACTTCCAATGTAACGATACCCCGGGCAAATCCTTACCGTTTAAAGCGGAGATAGAATTTGAGTCGGCACCAAACTGACAAGATGTTATCAAATATGCATGAGCCTCCTGCGTTTCACGACCAATCAATTACCATCACAACAGCAAAGAGCCCTGAAAACTTGTGCTCACCAACAAACAAATTTTAAAATGTCGTTTGGAAATGCTCCCTGTGGAAATATTCGCAGGGGTTTCAAAGAAAGGCAATCAAGGCAAGGGAATTGTACGATTCACGGACCAACGTAGACAGATGTCCAACAGCATCGCAATTTACATGGTTAATCCTGCCAATTAGGAATGGCCTTGATTTGTAACAAAAGGTGGCATTTTTAATCTGTCTGATTAACCAAATTCTGAATGTCCTTTACCAAGAATCAGGCATAAGGTTCTGCATTACAACTTGATACAGAAATAGAGATAGCAAGAGGCAGGGAAAATAATTACATTTTTAAGGAAATACAAAAATTGCTCGCGGGCCGGACACGGATAACGGTCAGAGCCGAAAGCAGCGGGATTTTACCAGCGGTTAAACATCACCCATGTGACGAACATTATCCGATTTCATTTCACACAATTTAAGGCCATTTTCCATACAACTGTACATGTACCTAATAATACTCTCCACAGCAGTTTTGAAAAGCCGGCATAGACAAAGGGGATTCACCCAAATCCTCGAGCTTTGGAAAAGATAAATCGGTGGAGGATTTCCATACCGTTTCTTCACCAACTCAACTGGTACTAAACCTCGTAACCTTCCCAGACCAGTGCACCTAACAAAGCTGTTCAACAAGTTGCTATGTACAATGCAAAAGTCTAAATGGTAGAATCCTTTTATATATTGTTTTATTTTGTTTTACACCAAGGACAGATTTTGGCAAATACAGGAAGCCATCCATCTGATGGCCTCTACAAGAAAAAAAGTTGACATTTCACTCAATAGGAACGGTTCTTTTAATCTGTGGTTTCATCTGGTCCTGGTATCAATGTGCTCATCGTTGCTTGACTTGTACAATCATTTAAGAGCTCAGTCCGCACGCTAGATTCTCAGCGATCACGTTTGTGTCCGCAGCGTTGCATGAAGCGGTACAATTATCTAGCAACACACCCCGTGTTAAAAAAAGGGCTAAACACGGTGGAAAAAATAGGCAAGGTCGATAAGAACCACTCAGGCGCTTTGTTGACTCCAAGTCTTTTGAGTTTCCTGATTTTACAGGTAAATTTGCCCCATGGCAATTTTACAACAGGTGTACAGGTACTTTAAAGGTAGGATACACCATTTTCAGATATCAATTTTTGTTTACTACCGAATTATTAAGAAATATCTTACTTATTTTAAAGTAAATAATGATTGCGCTAGATATCCTATAATTGTTCCTAAAAATTGAATTAAAAAAAAAAAAAAATCACGATCGCTAGACTGCAATCGCAAAAAAACAACATCCCGACGCCGGCTGTTACGATTGCCATTTCTCTTGCTTTATTTTTCTCGGCATCCATGAACTTTGGAAAGGTCGGTACGTTATTTACTATAAAATACAACCCCCTAAATCCACCCATTCCTGATGATTCAAGCGAATACCAATGGTGCATCCTACCTTTTAAACAGTATGCTTTTACACTTGTATTACTATTTGTTTGTCTACATTTGAAACATCGTCTTGCCAAGCAAAATGTTCTGAAAATGTTTAACATGTAAACCAGCACAAACAAAGTTTCTGCGAAGTTAATATTCAGTTTCATATCCGGAATATTTCAAAGAAAGTTCTTCACAATGGACTTAAGGGGTGAGGTGTGGGTCAACTTCTTGGTCTGAAAAACGTGCATGTTATCGTTCCAAATCGGCAAATTAAGCACAGTCCAATGAGTTGATTCGAGTAAGCTGTGTTCAGATATTGGGCCGAATACATACAAACGAGCAATAGCTTTTTTCTAGGCTTTTGCTGGCATTTGTAGTATACATGAAAATAAGAAACAGCAAGGCTTCCACTTTTAAGTAAAGGCAAAAGCTTGTTTCTTGCATAAAAAATGCTTTCAAGATTGCTTTAAAATGTATACAGACAAAAAACAAGCTTGTTGTGTTTCAAGTTAGCTTGAGCTGTTGCTTATCAGACGAGATTATAGAAATACAGCATGGTTTGAGGGGAAGTAGTGGGAATTACTGGTCCCGAGGTGCAAGTCAGCTCAACTTGATGTACCTCCTGACGTGCGCGGAGGGAGGTAGTCGAGCTCAGCTACACCAAGGGACCAGTGATGCCTACTATTTCCCAGAAATAAACCACGCTGTATTTGTTTCACCACACCTCATAAATATTCACTGCCTTGTCGATAACGGCCTTAGTAGATTTTGCATCTTTATTCCGCACAAAAAATTCAAGTTCTTTGTCAGTCTAGTCAATGACGGTCGAAAATCTAGTTTTACTGAGACTGGTTCCGTAAAGATTACATGTCTACGAGGCGGGTTCCAGGGGGATTTTCGGTGCTACATGTACCAGAAAGATTACCACAAGGTACATGTAGCGAGCTGGATACTAACTGGGATGACGTCTCATTGCAGCGTATCATTTTTACTTCCCGGCGGAATCGGCCAATAACGCGCTCCATTTTGCTGATGAATATTTATGAGGTGTAGTTACAACAGTTACGATCACGACACGTGCCCTCGCTTTCTTTTCCTACACCGTGTCATGGACTTGCACCTTGTGTTCCTGACTTTCTGTATCGTTGTGTAGTATTCAAATATTTGTGAGTCGACTCGACTCGATAAAATGACTCGACTTGTCTCGTCTGGAGTCACAAAAACCAGTGACTTGTTCCAACTCTGTATACATGTTCATGTATTCCGCACATGGTCTTCTGATGTTTTCTCTGGAATCCAGTCAAACACAGGACAGTTGTGAAACAAAAGAGCTGATCCAATCAAACCAAAATTGGTTTCAATTACATGTCTCAATCTGTTTATGAGTGTCATTTATCAATCGCGCCTCCTTTCTTTTAGAGTTCTTTTTTTCTTCTTTTTTTCTTCTTTTTTTCTTCTTTTTTTCTTACTTTCGGCTGGCAACAAAGACACCGAAACTAGTACAGCAAATATTCCCCTTTCTGACCCTTGACCCTCATAAATCACAGCTGTCTGAAGACAACATTAATACCAGTGTGATCTCAAGTTCAAGACATTCTAGAGTTACAAAGGCAAAAACCTAGAATGCCTAGACACACGTGGTTCCAGAAAGATTACTTTGACATGACAGCCAGGTGCAATTGTAAAAGATTTCACAGCGAAAAAGAGTAAAATACAAACAGAATGTTCTACCACTTCCACGTACATACATTTATGTACAGTACTATGTGTAAACCAATCAGATTGTAAATGGTATAAACCAAGGGATAATCACCAGCATTAAATCGCCTAGAATGTGTGTTAAATTATTAATAACATTGTTGGATTGAGGATGACTAAACTTCAAAACTTTTAACATCTTTCAAAAAAAGTCTTTTCATAAGTGTTTTTTTGTTTTTTTTAACATTTTGCTCTACAAGTCCTGTTTATTTGTACACGGTATTTTTACAATTGCCTCCAAAGTGAGAAAGGGCAAACGAGCAGAGGCAGCTATTTCTCAAACTCCTTTCGGAGAGCAATGTCAACCAACCCTTGGGTGAAGAGACCATAAAGTGGCTTCCCACTTGTCACCTTTTGACCTTGGAGAATGCACCAACTTGTCTTGGTAATGGAAGAGGTCATTTTTCTAGCAGATTACTCTCACATCTCTCTTGACAATCTCCATAACACAGGATCCAGCCCAATGTTGGTATGTCACTCCAGCTACATGTAGCTCTGGGCAGTGTACACAATGTACCTTATGTCTTGGGGTGGGTGTGTGTGAGTGCATCCTTCAGACATAATGGACATGAATCAACAGGGAGAAAATAGCCTTGATTTGACTTCAACACAGGGGGACAGAACAGCTTGAATCTTAGTTGATTGAGGAAAGGGGTAGGGGGGGGGGGGGGGATTTGTTGATGCCACCCATCTGGTACACAATTCTTAACTCCAAGTCATCCTGTTTTCAATGCAAAATAAATACTTTTTTCTCGGACTTCTCACTCCAAGAAGAGCTTAAAAGCATTTTTAGAATCAAAGGATATACAAATAATCCCCGAGACCCTGAGGCAGAAGAAGAACAAGAAAGCAACTTCATGTCTTTTTATCCTTCGCAAGGCAGCCCAAGGCCCCCCAAAAAAATAAGTTCTGCTTCCGATTCCATTATACATGGCATTAAAAAACAGGGTATGTCGTTAAAATAGGGTACATATGTACAGTTTGTAGGTCAGGTATAACCAGAAGCAGAACTACACTGGCATAATCCCTTGATGTCGAGTACATGTAATTCCAGCACTTGATGGCTCGCTTTGCTGGCAGTACCAGCTGGCGCGGCTGTACCGGTCTAATCCCGTTGCCGTATCGCTTCCCCTAGTTGTTACAGTGAGATTTTGATCATGTACATGTACACCGTACATGGCGAGCAGATTAGTCCCAAATCTAATGTGGACATGCGTCATTTTTGAAAACAGTTAACTAGTTCGCGCTGGATGACGTATATAAACGCAAATATTTTCCCAGATTCAAAAACGGATGACGCATAAACACGCCACGAGCACGAAATGTCTGTCAGCAGCGAGCAAGGCCGGAAATGCATGGGTGTGCTTCCTGGTACCATCGGCCTGAACCCGCATCGGATTGAGTATCGTAAAAAATAATCCCACCCCTCGGCTCGGGGATGTTAAAAAAATCTCGGCGCGAACTGGGTAATTACCTGCAAAAACTACGATTCCCTGAGATCAAAGGGAACAATTTTCCTTCGTTCAGGAGGTTTCACTTATCACAAAACAAAGATAAATACCTTTGCACCTAGTCACAAATAAACCGCAGGACAGCCATTTTTTCCCGTGTCGATGTATACTGCATATAGTTACCATAGTCTTGTCACGCCCAAGCCTCAAATTTAAAAATTTTCTTCACTTACCTACCACTTACCCACCTGTGATTTTCCACTTACCCACTTTCAAGAATGACTTACCCCAAACCGGCTTATCAAAAAAAGCATGATTAATCTTCTGCAAAAGTAATATTTGAGATCTTGATTCTTGCCACAGAATTGCCATTGGAATCACAGATATAAATTTACCCTATTGGTAAAAACCCAAACTTTTAAAGTTTTTTATTTTTTATTAAAACACACACGGGGACAATCAGATTTGGCAAGATAATTTTCCAGTTGTAATTAGAAAATGGTTTGATGTACAACCACAATAACATTTGTTCACTTTCGTCCGCAGGATGGCAGATGAACCAAGGAAATTGCATGATCAACACTGTATCGTCTGAAATTTGTTGTTGCTTTGCAGGTTTTAAACAGTTATGTGTTTTTTTATTTGAAAAAAATGTACACTCTAAACCGCAATTAAAAAATTGAAAAACTGAAAACACAATTATGTTTAAAACCAATCCTTTGGTACAAATCTGTCGCTTAGAACTTCATAATTTAAAAAATGCCGATAATAAAAAACAAATGGCTCAAGCATTTTGTTGAAACTGCGAACTTGTACTTTTTGCCTCATTTTGCCTCATTTTGCTTCCACAGGTTTCACATTTTAAATGAGCGTGATTTCTTTCGAGTAACAAAACACACATAAAAATATAAAAAAATTAAATAAAAAAAAAAAATTAAAAATAAAATAAGAGAACCATTTTAAAAAAAATCAACCCCCCCCCCCCCCCCCCACCCATCGGCCCATCTCCTCCAAAAAGTGTTAAACAAATTTTAAGATTTTGCAAAATAAACTCAAAAAACTCCCCCCCCCCCCCCCCCCTCCCCCCTTAGTAAAAGTAGAAAACGTTCACACAATTCACTTCTTTGATTATAAATAATTTCTTTATCATATTTCATCATGATAATCATACTTTAAAGTCACTTACCCAGCAACTTACCCATTTAAAAAAATCACTTACCGCTGAAAAAAATCACTTACCGCCGGTAAGTGGGTAAGCGTTAATTTCGAGGCTTGGTCACGCCCCCGAATTCCCCTAAAGATTCAAAATATCGCACTGTCGGCCACTGGTAAAGTGCGCCCTCTGTTGATATATATTTTGGAATGCATTGTAACTACGAAAGTAGTACAATAGTAACGTCTTGGAACCAGGACTACCCTAACAAAAGTCCTCAATCCTCCAAAATCAATACGATTTTGCAAACACCCAAGGGAGTAGGTTAAGACCTAAAATTGAAACGATACATTTTTGCCATGTACAGCCTCGATACATTTTTTGCCATGTACATGTACAGCCTCAATACTTCAAACATTCTCTGTGGACATTTGTTTTTTTATCAGCATAGTACAAGATTAAAATAAATATTTTCATTTGAAAATGAGCCGCATTTCCAAATGTTTGGTGCAACCACAATCAAAAAAAAGAAGTTTTGATGGTAAATAAGCTCAAGCACACATGAACCAACTGGAGTCTTTTATTTGTGCCTGAACTGACTTGGACCTTCCCCCTGAACTCATGAGAGTCATGAGAGATCAGAGTGGGTCTGTTTCCCATAGACTGTGGTGTGTGCTACAAATGTATGAGCCAGGTCTGCCTTGCTTGATCCCTGGCACTGGCAATCAAATATAAACCCACAGAGAGGAGAGCCCTGGTAAAGGGATCTAGGTCATCAACGGTCCCTGGAGTTACTACACTGGACCAAATAAGTACATGGGTGTCATGAATTCAGCTGCAGAAGAAGAAGACTCTCCTAAGTTTAAAGGTAGGATACACCATTGGTAATTGCTTGAATTATCATGAATTGGTGGGGGTGGGTTTATTTTGGGTGGGGGTTGTATTTTATAGTAAATCTCGTTTAACTGACTTTTCCGAAGTTTTACAATCATCGATGCCGAGAAAAGCACGAAAAACAGCGTTTGTTTTCAACCGGGGTCGAGCAGTAATTTTTTTGTTATCTTTGTTGGCGATCGCGAATTTTTCTTTATAAAATTCATTTTTTTTAAATAATTACAGGATATCTAGCGCAATCATTTTGCTGGATGCCTAGAATCATTATTTACTTTCAAAAGAGTAAGATATTTTTTTTAAATAAATCGGTAGTAAATATTTTTCATATATCTGCAAATGGTGTATCCTACCTTTAAAAGACAGATTTTGCTTGTCTGCATGATACATGTACATGTACATGTACATCATTAAGTCATACATCATACGTTTCTAAACCAATTCTGGAAATTTTTTTTTTACCGCCACCGGAAACTTTCACACATTTCCTTTTTGCTTTTAACTCGCATTCTTGACATAACTTTGATTATGTCACAAACTTAATTATTTATCAAACCACATTTTTTTAAAGCAATGAATAAACACGGCTGTAAAACTACTTGTTAATTTTTTTTTTTAAATATCAGGAAACATCAAAGCTATTTTGTGTCAGCAGTCTCTAATTTGAAAATTTCGTTTCAAAAATCAGAGATGTCAGGATTTTACCGGGAGATGTTTTTACAACTGAAGAGGTTCTGATAATGAAACTATGTACTGTCCATGTGCCCATCTTTGCGTGGAATAGTGATTATTTAAACGGCCTCAGCATTGCATCAGGATATAATACAAACACAAATCGGTACCACACCGAACTTGTCTGGTAAAAAGCTTGGGTGCAAATAGCATGCTGCACTAGGGCCAAGGCCTTGCAAATGGATTTGCAAGATACCAAGTAATTCACATGTTGAAGGCATTTGACAATGCAAGGAAGAAAAAAAAAAGGTTATTTGGGTCTAGAAAACCTTGGACTGCTGTACCCCAAATAACGCTCAAGTTACACTGGAAATTATTCATAAAAATCAAAATACATTAAAAACATCCAAGTACAGTAGTGTCAAAAAAACGTATTCAATCATCGCTATGACAGCGGAAAAAGTACACTGAAAGATAAACATCACGATAAAAAGGTTACATGTACAATGTACATACGTATTTACAATGACTAAAAATCATATGATTTGCAATCAGTAACACGGACAGAGTTCTTAAAGGTAAGATACACCATCGGTAATTGTTTGAATAAATAAGGAATGGGTGGATTTGGGGGGTAGTATTTTATAGTAAATATCGTTTAACTGGCCTGTCCGAAGTTTTACAACCGTGGATGTTGAGAAAATCAAGAAAAACGGCGTTCGTTTTCAATCGATGTTGGGCAGTTAGTTGGTCTGTTGTTGATGTTTTGGTGGTTTTTTTCACGATCACTGTCTGGCAATCGTGATTATTAAAAATAAAATTCAATTTTTCACAACAATTACAGGATATCTAGCGCAATCCTTTTGCTGGATGCCTAGAATCATTATTAGTTACTTTCAAATAAGTAAAATATTTCTTGATAATTCAGTAGTAGAATTTGTCGATATCTGCAAATAGTGTATCCTACCTTTAAAACCCGGGACTCATGACAATTGTGTTTTTAGTAGTCAAAGTCCATCGCTATCGCTGATGATAACAATAGAAACCCAAAAGAGCGGGAAGCTGTGACGATATGTCAATAAAACACTCATCGATTTAATACGCAGTATAGATAAAGATGGCATTTTGCCAGGAAAAAAGGTTTTCCAGGGACCAGTTCATTTTAACTCCAAGGGGGGGGGGGGGGGGGGGGGGGGGGGAAGCACCGAGGGTGAGGTTGATTCTATTAAGTGTTGGTAACAAAGCTTGTTGACGTTAAGATATTTTTATTTCACCCCAAGAGGCAAAGTTAAATTTATTCCTATTGTATGTTAATTGCCTCGATCTGCATGTACTCTACACACACCTGCTGTTTTCACATACAGGTGAAAACGTAGAATCTCAGAGGCAGCGTTTCCCCTGGCTAATGAACTGAGCGAGATGGTGAACATTCAAATTGATGATTAAAACAAAATTGACATAGTCTGTAATAAACTGACAGGAATGCTGCGCTCATAAAAATGAGCGATGATTCCATCTACAAATTCTAATAGTGAGTTCTAGATACTTGCAGGTCAAGGAAAACCTCAGATATTACACAAAAAAGAACTTCTTACACACAAAAAACCAAAAAAGATTAGTATTTTCTTAAATTACAAATATTGGCAATAAATGAGCGAGGTGGTCACTAAAAGTAATGAGGTGGGCCACCTCGTGTTTGTATGGGCAGGGGAAACACTGCTCAGAGGCATCTTTTAACAAAATATTGTCAACAAATTTCTTATTTATTTGGATTTTGATCTTTCCAAAAAGAAGAAGAAGATAATCCAAGTTGTTAGTTTATAGAACTTGGGCCATGTGGCAAAGTGGTATAGTACATAATACAAGTTTGTAAATGCTTGAGGCTTTTGTCGGCCGCACTGACTTCTTTAAAATACCAGAGGTTGTTTCTCAAAGAGGCAGATGTCTTCGGAGAGAGAAAGAGAAAGAGAAAGAGAATAATTCATCTGATCATGCAATAAGCTTGATGATGGCTCCGTCGTATCAACAAAATTAAAGTCGGGACATTTTGGGTTACTCTGATGTCGTCCTATTATTGCATAAAATAATTTGGTTGGCGTGACAAACTCCTAGTAAATAAGTCCTTAAATGCACGCGATGTACCGGTAGTTATCGAGCACTTGCATAAAATAATCCTTCAGTGAACTTTATGTTATTGTGAAATTGAGAAGTCACTCGAACACTAAATTAATCTTTAATTGACAATGCCACGGCAAGGGAAACACCCAAATATTTCCTGCATGAACTGAATCCAACTTATTTCTCCATGATCCCACAGAACAAAGTTAGTACAAAAATTACCCGTCATATAAAGATATGAATAAGTGACAAGATTGCAACTTGGGAAGTACCCCGAAACTTCCCTCTGTAGGTACTACTAATGTTTCTGTCTTTGAGTTTCCTCAAAAGCCGCACAACCGCCATTATCTAGTATGAAATTGTAGAGAGTTATCTGTGTTGGCATTCAGTACAGAGTACATCAGGCCTAAAGTTCACAAACCACGATAATCTCTGTTTTTGGAATCATCCGACCTTGGATGTTAGTGCAGCCTGGCCAGTCATGGTAGCGTCAGTCTATCTGTCTCCACCCACCCCACCCCACCCCCCCCCCCCCCCCCCTTTAAAAAAAAATTTATAACAGTTTTTTTGTTCTGTCTATTTCCGGCACTTAACTGACCAGACTATAATTGGTGATTTATGTCTCATAATTTACAAAACATATCATCCTTTTTTTTTCCTTAGGAGGCAGGAAGAAATCAATCAGGTTTTGTAATTCTTTGTTTAATGGTCTAACTGTCCCAGGTGGGCGAATCATTTAATCAGATAAACTTAGGAAGTCCAGCTCAGCTAAAAATACAGTGGAGTTATGGGGTTGAAGTAAGGACTGTTAGTTTTCCCCTTTTTTCCCCTTTTTTTTTTTAGATTTGGCAACAGATGTTAACATTTTTTAAACAAAAAGTGCCAAATATTTTCAAGTTACTTTTTTTTTGCAATTTTTTTCTTCAGTCTGCTGATTTCATCTGTTCCAGATTTGGAGCCTGCCGCACATTCGTTTGAATGAAGTTTTTTTAAGTTTTATCTTGAAATGGGACAGAGGAAAGAAAAGCCACCAACACCCCCTAGAGCTTGTGATCGTGTTCTCAATGACAAAAGACGGTAGGGTTTTGAGTCAGTTCCCCCCCCCCCCCCCCCCCAAAAAAAAAAACTACCGTTGGTGCAACTGACAATGTGTCCCGCTCAATAACACTGAATGGCACTGAACACTTTGGGCTTTGCTCAATTTACCTGTTGTTACGAGACAACCTTGCAACGGCATGAACTTGGCCATTCACGTGACAATACAGCCTGAGCCCACCTGCTGGTCTGATGCAAAACGGCTTAACTGACAGATCGTACCCACAATGCAACAGGCCACCAAGAATGAGTGACGGGCCAGAGTGGATTGAAACATCACAAACCCAAAACCAAGTAGGTTTTGCAGTGGTATGGTAAAGTTTTATCATGCCCTTTTTTTTTTTTTTTTTTTTTTTTTAGAGGGGCCATGCATGTTTGGCCCAAACCTTATGCCAAGCCACATGAGTATTCTCCAACAAGCCTCCAAAGACTCAACAACTCCCGCACACCTGTCTCTCCTAATTCAAATGTTTTCAGTGCCACCCAGGAATTAGACGCCAGGTAATTCAACTCTGTGAACCAACCTAATGTCAAATTCCCTTTATTCTCACACAAAGGAACACTCTCTAAACAACAAGTCCCTGTCTGGTATCACAGACAAAACAGTCTGCAATTTTTTGTTCAGTCACCGTACCTCATTCCAAGGATCCCACCACATACTTTCAGCAACTTACGTTTTACTCCAAAAGTCCAGGAACATTGTTCGTCAGGTTGGAGGTAAAAAAACAAAACATCTTTATTCCAATCTTGTCAGCCTGTATTTACCATCTTCCTAAAGACACTCCCTGACAACAACTGCACAATCTGGAGTCTCATCACAAGTCCTGACCAACAAACATTGAAGACCTTCTTTAGGTCATTAACATCTGCTCCATCAAAGTCCCTGACTGGCCTGCACCTGTTACTACCAAATGACAAATTGACAGTGATTGCCAATGCTGCCTTTTAGTTGCATCTGGTTATCCATATAAACCAGATCGCTTTACACAATCAATGTTTCCATGACCAAGTTCCTTTATTGAATGTTCCGATGAAGTACCGACTTGCAACATTCATTTCTGGGCCAGTTCTCAATAGTTGCATCCAAATAAATAAAAAAAATCATCTTTTTGTTTTATGGCAGAGACAGCTGCCAGTTTCCGTTATTAAATATAGTACAAGCAGATAGGTAATGGGATAAATGCCTTTGAAGATACAAAACCACAAGTATGAAATTTGGCAAACAGAGTACATGTGTACATGTCATCAGAAAGACATTTGGCTAAATTAAGGGCCATCCCAGATTTGTCCTTTGAAAAAAAAATATATAGGTAGAATAACAGGCAATGGCAGCCATTTTGAAAAATTTGTAAACCGCTCGCTATTCTACCTACTAAGGAGAAATCTGCGATGGCCCTATATATCCATAATCCAACAGTCTTTCTCGTAACATACTCTGACTGTGTGCCAAATTTCATGCATGTTTCATTAAAGGCAAAATTCTTCTGAATATTTCCCTTATCTATCAAGTTTGAAAAAGACTTACCAGTACCATATACATTTGTAAAGTTGGTTTGGAACCTACAAGCCCTTGAGTCACACGAAAGTCTGGCTCTCGCAGCATGCAAAAAAATAATTATCCTCCTCCCAATAAAATCTTGTTTACCATTTCCTAAAGGCACCGCACCCCCCAAAAAAGTCATTAGTCAACATCTTGTTTATTACCTAGCATTTCTCTAGATGAGGACATCTGCGTGACAGCATGCGACACACGGGAGAAAATCACTGACCAAGGGTAGGAAATGATGGGCAGACAAAATGACCTTCGCTCTAATTGCAACAGTTATAATTGCAACATCATTTTCAGTCTTCTCGTTATAAAAAGATACATACATTCTTCTTAAAAAGTCTATCACAAGAACTCCATTTTATACAGAGAAAAAACGAGAAAAAAAACAACTTTGTTAAAGTGCGTTGTTGTTCCAACCTTAATTTGACTAGTAAATAAAGCTTCACAAACGGCAGATGAGCCAACCTTTTAACTATTATCTTGGCGAGTGAATTAACGCAATCCATCATTGATTTGCCCGAGGGTGCGCACACACGCTCCCCTTGCATTATCGCTCTCCCTTGTGGTAGCCCCATTAACGCCCCAAAAGAGGCCCACTTCTCCCCAAGGAACAACACTGGTATCTTGTCATCATTCCGCCAGATGGTTTCCAATCAGTACCTTAGTAAATATTTCAGTTTTGAATATAGTTTTTAAAAAATAACAAAATACAAAATCTCACTCAATAGATGGCCAGATGTTGAGGAGTTTCAAAAAAAAAAAAAAAAAAAAAAAACCAGATATAAATCATCCATCATGTTGAAAGCACTTGATAAAATGGTACATCTATCCTAATCCTCCAACTGGTATATGTCCAAGTTTTGATTTCTCTATTTGAAGCGCCTTGGGCTCTTCACATATCATTTTTAATACGTAAATACATATTGGAAACAAAACAAGAAGGCCATATTTTCATTCTGTTTGTCAACCAACCACATAACGGCCCTTTACTCTTTAAACTATTAAAGCGGCCGCCTCTTTCACATCACTTGACTTCCAAATGCCGCATTCTGGTTCTCTATTAGTATTAGCCGCAGATAGAACCCTCGAGTTGAGCTTTAGCCGAACCCGACTCATGCCAGCGATGTTTGAACTCCAGTTTCAGTACCCTCCAAGTAAAATGTAGGTCAGAATGTACGACCTTTAAAGGGGTCATTCAACGTTAAACGTACATGTTGTAAAGGTGGATTCAAGAATCATTACGACCAATGCAATGCAGAAACGAAATATTAGCCTCAATACAAAATTGAAAAAATTCCCAACGAAACTTTAGAGGGCCAAACTAAGCCAGAAAATCTTCAACTCTGTGACGAATTAAAGATACATTTTTTGTACCAACACCAAACTACACGTACGAGACGATTTGGCTCTTGTTTCTAGTTCAGGTACAAGACTGTAAAAACCTCGGAGGGACAATTTCGTGAATTCATACACAATGTAGGGCACTTTATTTCTAACCCCACAGGGTATTCTGTGAGCACCTTGCCAATTGCAACAGAATACCCCCAAAAAGAATACTCCTTGAGATAAAAGCAAGATTTACTTTTCCCCTTAATCTAAAAAAACAAACCTCCCTTTCTTTAAACAACAAATATACACATTTATAAGGCAATAAAATGTAGTCCTGATAAAAACCAAGAACATAAACATTGACAGGGTTGTAAATAAGGACACAAATATACTATTGTCCACAGAACAGCCCATGGTAACAAACAACATTCCTTGATTCCTCCACAGGGTGCAAAATCCAACAGATTTGACCCAGGATTGGCAGCATAGCAATTCAATTCTAGGCAACAATGTTACCATTTTTCTTGTACACAAATAAACCCCACAAGGGAAACTGACTAGGTAATTTTGCATAATCGGGCATGATCCCTGGCATTCTGGTGTTTATGACTTCTGACTAGCGCCCTCGGAAAAAGATACTGACAATTCTGGAGACCGCCAACATACCGGTAGGGAAAGATACATGTAGCTCAGTTGGCAGAGCACTGGTCTGGTATTCCGGAGGTCGCAGGTTCAAGACAAGTCCCACCTTGCCAATTTCTTTGTTCACTTAAAAATGTGTAATTTTCTAGTACATACATAGGACCTTTATTGAAAACTTTGTTACAGTAATTGGCAAATATAACATACACAATGGAAAATAGGTTTTGCATTAAAACGTTCTGCAGATTTTCACCGTTTTCTCTGTGTTTTTTAATTTAATACTGAAGTATTGGTGTGTTTTTTAAAGGAATTGTGAGGAGACACAAATTGCACCTTACCCTAACAAAGAAACCAAAATAATTGTACGTTATTGTTGAAGAGTTTTTACACACACCTGAGATTTCCGGACCCGTTTGGCTAATTGAAATTTTCTGAAGGAACACACAGCAACCATATTCAGTCTTGTCACTCTTTGTCCCAGATGACAAACAAGGCCCCCCTGCAAGCTCAAGCCTGGGGGGTGGGGAAGGTTGCATAATAAGATAAGCTGAAGTAAAGGAATGCAGACAATGTGCACCACATTCTGCACACACACCTAGTACATGTGCATTACAAAGTGCAGTGGAGCATTAACAACAGCTTACTGTCTTTTGTCCAAGTGTTAAAGGAGACTTTCTTATGCTCAAGACTTTTAGTAAAGGCTGCTTCAGTACAATACTTCAATTGAACAAGGATGATATTCAGATGCAGCATAAATGCAGTAATGCTGCACTTCTTTATTCTTACCTTCTTAGTACTGGATCTATGCATAAATGCTTTGCACACAAGCTATATATGGTCACAGAATAGATAGTGAGCAACAACGCAACACAATTGAAGATATTGTACTGGTTGGAGAGAAGAAAGTATGGCAATTACATTAAACGAAAATACAAAGTTTGTGTGTACCAAATGCTACAAAAGTACTACATAATTTATTTAGATTACTTCATACTGCAGTATACTTTTAGGTGAATTTAGGGTTAAAGAGTACTCCGGAAGACAAATATTTTGTTTCAGTATCTGTCGTGTTAAAAGTAAACCAATAATCAAATTTGTAACCAACTTCAACTTTTCCCCTAAGTTATAGTAAGTTTTGTCTTCTTTTTAGACACAACAGGATATTTGTTGGGTGGGCCCATTAAATTCTTAATCTTTTTTTATATTTTTCGCTTCCCTTTTGTTTGCTTCTCCTAACTTCCCCCCCACCACCCCCAATACAAAATTGACACGAACTACATGCTAAATAACCAACCGCTATCTTAACACCTTTATCGCAAACATCAATCACAAAAAAAAGAACAGGCCCATTCATGGTACAAATCAATCAGATCACGCTACTCAAAACAAACATGCCTTTTGGACAAAGAAAGAAGATGATGATCATACAAACTGTACATGTTCAACTAGCTGGGCTTGGGCAACAAAAATCAACACCAACAGGACAGAGCGACTGGGGTTCAAAGGTGACTGGAGAGGATTAACTCGGTTAGATTGGAGTCTGATCAGATCCTGTTGTGTGGAGGTAGATCAACAAACAGGTAGGGAGATGGCTGGAAACACCTGCTGCTTACTGGGCCCTAATTTGGCAAACAGGTGACTCTTCTGGTAAATGTCTAAAGTACTTGACTTCTGAGTGAATGCTGAAAAATACCAGGGCCCAGTCATCTGTTACCTTTGTTTAAGTAGGATTCGTCAAAGCCAAAAAGATTCGATAGAAACTTCCTTTAAAACTACTGGTCAGTTGTATTATGAGAGGAAGTGCTTACAGAAAGTCGACACCTACCGGTACAAATTCTGGGATGGACTTTATGAATCGGTCAATTGTGCAAAATGTACATGCCAGACACTTTAATTTATGAGCTGTTGTTGGAAAAGTAAATGCGATACATCACTAATACGTGTGTGTGACAGGTAATGTGTAAAAACAAAATTAAAGACCAAACTAAAGTACACTGCCACCTTAACAAACTTGTATTGATGTACTTGTACATCATGGGGTCAGACATATATTATATTTTACGTAATTGACAAATTAGCATTTAAATATACACAAAAATTAAATTACTTTCTCTACATAAAAGTTATGTTAAAAAAAAAGTTAACAAAAATAATAATTATGGGTTTTTCTGCTTCTAATTTAAAATAAAAAGATTACTTTTCCAACAAAGCCTGTGAATCTGCAACGAGTCGTCTTTTGTTCAATACTGCTAAACTTGTTATGCCACACACACGCACGAGCATGCAATGTTGACGTTAGTCAAAGATATGGATTTTATTTAGCCAGCTGTCAGCTTGGCAAGTGTTTCCAACAACTCCAGCCAACCAAGGCGCATCTTAACTCAAATAAACACGCAGACATTACCCTGCACTGCCTTTAGGCCAGTGACCTGCTTGCACGGCTGTTCGCTTTAATATTAGATCATAGATAGACAGTCGTTCCAAAAACAATATATAACTGAGTGATCGATTTATGATTTCATACTTCGTTTTTGTGTATTTTCTTTCTCCGCCTATTTAAATAAATCAAACAAATCACATTTGCCTGTTGACTAACTGATCACATATTTGAAAGTAGGATACACCATTTGCAGATATCGAAGAAAAAAAAAATCCCGACTTATTAAGAAATATCTTACTTATTTCTAAGTAAATAATGATTTTAGGCATCCAGCAAAATAATTGCGCTAGATATTCTGTAATTGTTCCGAAAAATTGAATTTTCTAAAAACAAATCACAATTGCCATTTGGCGAGAACAAGAACATCTGCTCGCTGCCGGTTAAAAAAAAAGCCTTTTTTTTTGCTTTTTCCTCGACATCCATTATTGTAAAACTTTGGGCAGGTCAGTTAAACGATATATACTATAAAATACAACCCCCCCCCCCCAAAAAAAAAATCCACCCATTTCTGATAATTCAAGCAATTACCAATGGTGTATCCCACCTTTAAATATATCCCGCACAGCTGTACATGTATGTTGCTACTTAGAAGAAAAGTAATGTAATTATAATAATAATAATATAGTAATAACAATACTTGGAATGGTTTCTGTGTAGAATGGTTTCTGGGTCGAATGGTGTCTGCGCCTTTTTGTCCTTGTTCGTCAATCCCGCTATTTGTTATCCACTTCAATTACCATATAAATGACTTGGTAATGATGCATAACAAATTTAGTAGTATATTAACAATTCGCTAAATAGTGAAACTTGAATCCAGCACCGTAGTTTGGCGCCGAAAAAGACAAGTTGTCATCCATTATTAATATTTAATTGAAACTGTGTCTGCTCGGACAAGGCCACTTGATTTCCCTTGCTGATATTGGCTGAAGTCATCAAAATAAGCCTAATTAATCTGATAATTAGCTGTGTGACAGGATACTGACGGGAATTATTTATTTAACACAGCTTTTTTTTTTCGAGAGTGCAGTTTCGGTTTATGCAACATCCACGAATGGGCATGGTCTCCACAGAAACACAATGAACTTTTGTTCCAACAGAAGAATTGTTCACTTCATACCAATACATGTACCCATCTCTCTTCAAATTACCCACTTAAGAAAAGTTTCAAATTCTTACCTTTTGGTTTTACCAACAATGCCACACAAAGTAGAATGATCAGTGTCAGTTGTCAATAATAACAAGTCAATTGCTCAGAACCTCTTGATGTTTGCTTAGGTCCCGCACATCTGCATTTCAAGAAAGAAAAGTACAAAAAGTACCTTTAAGTAAACAATACAATTACTCCAGATACAAATTGTATCAACGTACGGCCTTCCAAAAAGCTTCCAATGGGTGATTTTATTTGGCCCCAAGTGTCCAGTTTGAATACAAATGTTAGCGTTGCTCTACTTCCTGTTGCGTTATCACCGAGTAAACACGGCGTGATCCCAACGGCTGGAATGGAGAAACAGAAAGTTTGGACTGTGGGTCATTTACATGTAGATTAGAAATGAGAGCAGGCCGCATGCTAAATAGGTTATAAAATCTTGACACGTGTACCGGCACTGCAAATTCTGTGACCTACATTGCACAGTGGTTGTACTTTTTTTTTTATACATGTGGTCTCCGTTTTTGAATACTGTATTTGTATTGGTCTAAAACGATCATAACAACTCATCTCCCCTCCCCCCCCTTGTGATATCACATCAGTGTGAGGGCGTGATATCACAAGGCTCTGTTAATTCTGTGAGCTAAATATCATTTGTACCCGTACCCGCGCAATTTTCACCTTCACACTATTGACGATAGTAAACTGTAGTTGAGCATCTAGCGAGCAGATGATCAGCTGTTTTAAGTGTGCATGAAGTTAAGTTAATTTCGTTTGCGTTGTAAAATAAATGTTCACTTTAACGTTTTGTATTTTTAGTCCTGAATGTTTTGAACACCCTCGATAACGCATAACACCCCCGGCTAGGCCTTCGGGTGTTATGCGTCCTTCGAATGTTCAAAACATCATATCCCACATCACAACAGTCAACAATTGTATAATAAAGATAATATTCTTCTTTCCTTCTTTTAATTCAACCCCAAATCACTAGGGTACGTAAGAAAACTTTATTGGAATTGAAGGAAACAGTACACTTGGTGTTAAAAAGCTTTTCATAAAGATTATCGTAATTCAAAACTGTTTAAGATCTGCTTTTAAAATCAAGTTTTGTATTTCTAACAAAGACTCTTGTGTTTCAAAACTGGCCAAAACCTTTGTCCGATATTTTATGGGTTGGTTAAAATAATGACCTCCCTTGTCATCCGGGAACCCCCCTCCGTTTTTCTTACACACCAGGGAGGCAGATGGCAAATCAAACTGATGATTTCACACCAGACAAAGTGAACAAAAAAAATACATGAACCCCCCTCCCCCTTCCCAGTTCCCAGTTCAATCAATCATAAACTGCCAGGTCCTCACTATTCATTATTAATTACCTTTTACAAAAGGAACAAAACCCAGAAATGGATCCCAGTCCTTGTAAAATAACAACTTCCTGTATTTGTGTCCTTCGGGAGCTTTGAACAACACCTGAGGAAGTGGCAACCTTTTGGGATTGTTATCGGCCATTCATTAAACTACTTTTCCAGATCTTGAAATAATTGTAGGCCCATTATCTTTTGTGTCTGGCAAAGCAGTCAACATTATTAGGGGGGGGGGGGAGTAGCTTGTCTACTGAAGCCTGCCAGCCTGGGTAATGTAATATTGCTGGATTTGCAGTTATCACACTTAATTTACTATGTAAAAGGGAATTTTGTTCAAAAGATGGGCGAGTGACATGCACAAATATATCTCTCATACTGCAAACACCCCTTCTTGAACTTAATTTTCAGTCAATCTTAACCCTTTCTCTCTTAACCCTAACTTCCCAGGCTTTACTTTAGTCTAAAGAACTGGGAACCACAGAATACACAAGTAGTATTTTGTGTGTAATGACAGCAGTATTCATTGTTTACTACACCTCATAAGTATTCATGAGGTAATTTGGAGCACGTCGTTAGCCGATAAAAATGTTACGCTGCCATGTGACGTCATCCCGGTGAGTATCCAGCTCGCTGCCGTGCAATATTTTTTCCAGTAGCATCAAAAATGAATCTCTGTTGAATTCCTAATTTCCTAACAAGTAAACATTGATTTTCACCACAATGAAATAAATAACCGCGACTTAAGACCCGATTGATTTCTTCTTTTTTTAAACAAAATTGATAAATTGAGACAGAGACAAGCCAAATAGTACACTATCCAGTGAGATTTATTTACAATACACACCAACATTTACCTTACACTGCAAATACTAGCCTTGCCACAAGTGCAACAGATTGCTTCCAAGAGCAAGACAGACCCAAGCTAACAGTCAACATAACAGCATGAGAAGACTAGCCTCAATCTGGAGGTCAAGGATACATGTTCATGTTTGGACAAGCTGGCTTCAAGTCAGAGACAAAACACAATTGGCTGCTCAGGCTCAATTCCCACTTCAACAAGAGGCTTGGTGTAATGTGACTCAAATATAGGATAGGGTCTAGTTCTCCAGAAAACAAGGGTGTTATTAAAGGTAGTATACACCATTTGCAGATATCGAAAAAATTTACTACCGAATTATTAAGAAATATCTTACTTATTTAAAAGTAAATAATGATTCTAAGCATCCAGCAAAATGAGGGGCCTAGATATCCTGTAATTGTTCCAAAAAATTAAATTGCATAAACCAAAATTCATTCTCGCCGGACGGCGATCGCGAAAAAAACAAAAACAACATAAGAAAAACTGCCTGACTCCGGTTAAAAACGATCGTCGTTTTTCTTGCGTTTCTCAGCAACCATGATTGTAAAACTTCGGACAGGTCAGTTAAATGATATTTACTATGAAATACAACCCCCCAAATCCACCCATTCCTGATAATTCATAAATGTTGCCTCCATCTTGACAGGACACACCTTTTCCACAAGTTTCCAATTTCACAATGACTTCTTTTATATTGGTGCCAAGAGTTTCAGTGTCAGCCACAACAACTTTCTCCTTGTTGCAACAGTTATTACTGATCATGCTTGGGCATTTAGCAAGGCCAATTTTGGCTTGTTAAGATAAACAAACTCTGTCAAGGAATGCTGTGGTACAACTCAGGGGGGTCATGGACATACAAAGATGGGATCTTTCAGAGGCTTGACAGCTTCATCTGATTTGGTTACACATTTTGTAGCCTGTACTCTGTAACTTCCACCGGAGACGGAGTCCATCCCAATCTGAAGTCTTACAACAGCATTTGGCACAGCGCCGCTGATGGAAAATTCATGCCGCACTAGGTACATGTAGCCTCTTTACTCCGGAGAACCTCACTTAATCCTCTTCTTTCTCCAGAAGTGTGCATGAAATTCCGATCGGGACTGGAGCCGGGTAATCAGAGCACAGAGCGATTAGAAATACCGTCATGAAGACAGCACCGATACAAGCGATACCAAACCCCACTTACACGCTTGTCCAATGAAAATATTTGAGATAGCTTGTAGTATTTTTTTGCCGCGGTGCCAGCTCTCGACAGATTGCATGCTCGGCGTACCTCACTGACAGCTAAACTGAGGATGATGCTGGCTTTTCTGGATGGACCAAGAAGTCTCCCAAGCATTCCTGCCGACTTCTCGGCAGGGTGAAACTGTCACTCACAAAGTCAAATGCCACGTCCCTCGCAGTGTTACCAGATCCAAGCCAAACACAATTACGCTCATTACAGCTACGTTTCATAAACCCATCCCACATCAATCATGCTTGTTTGAGACGTTAATCATTCGGGAGAGGCGACTTTACACAATCAATCCCGACATTTCAACCTTTCTCATTTCATTCCGTTTAGATTAAACCAAGTCCCAAAAATTACAACATTTGGATTTTTAAAAAACAAAATGCCCGACATTTAAAACCATGTATACATGTACCACACTTTAATTGCAAATGTCAAAGTTTCTAAGAAATCGCAACTCGGGTCTGTAAACTAATCTACACAAGGCATGAAATTAGACACAATGTTCAGCAAACTGTATATAAGTGACAGAAATATAAATCGGACTCATTTTCCTCTAGAGAGCTTTGATTTCATACCTTCAATCTTTTTCAAGGACTAACAATTTTTTTTTTCAATAACTGTTGGAAAGTGATAACTCACAAGCTTCTTTTCATATAAAGTTGATTAATATAAAGTACTACAACGTTTAACCTAAGCCATGCGAAAGAAGTAAAAGCAGTGGAACAGCCACACGTTAATGTGAAATAAATAAACAGTGCAAACAGATTCAACAAATTACACTGAATATGATCTCAAATGATTTCAAATGTCTGGCAAAGTTTACCACCAAACGACAACGAGTCCAACAGCTGCAATGTTTGTTATTAATGACGACATTAATGAGATCCATGGGACACATCAAGGTTCGTTCCCAGGTTTCATCCTAAGAATTCTTGAATGTTGAAATCATTCAGCGGTCCCCTGGGGTCTCATCATAGCTACATGTACAGTATGTATTTGCAGTCACCTCGTTCAAACTATTCCAAAAGCTTAGCTCCGATGTTTGATAGTTAAACAAATCAGAGTATCTCTTCAGTTCATGGAAGTTGAAAGTACTAAGCTGGAATGCACCCGTCCCCTTTTTAATGTCACTGCTTCAGTTTTATAATGTCATCACTTCTGTATGAAGTACTAAAATAAAAGCTTTTAAAGAAAAGTTTGTTGTTTTACACCCAAGTTGCTAAAACATTATTTTAGCAGCAACTTAAGTATAAAACAACAATTTGTTCTTCAAAATATATTTTAGTACTTCATACAGTACAGTAGTTATGACATTTTAAAACCGAAGCATTGAACTTTCTATACATTTTTGTTTTTGAAATGAATTCCGAATACAATTTGGCTTCTTTTAAAAAAATGCTTCTTCCAAATGTTAAGTGACAGGCACTAACACACAAAAATGCAACATTAGGCCTACCAAAACTGTCAAAATAAAAATATAGGCCTAAAACTATTATTATATTGTTTTACATTTACACAATGTTTTCCCATTTTTTTTAAAAACAGTAGTTTCATACTGATTAAGGTAATTAGTAAACATCAACAATTATTTTTCTTTTAAATTCTTGTACAAATAAGTTCAATGATGACTACGGCCAGTAATTTACATAATTGACATGGAAATGAAAAACACCGCTCCCCTCTAAAAAACAAAAAAACAAAAACTTATTTTTATTTACTTTTGGGGCTTTTATAATAAACCTAAAGTATGAATTATAATTATTAATCATCATTACCCCCCCCCCCCCCCCCCCCCCTTTAAAAAAAAAACACAATACACCCTTGGTCTAGTCATTGTAGAGCCGCATGGTTTACAGGCGACCTAATGGCGGCGCAAGGCTGGGATAAAAAAGAGGCATTCTTCCCACGAACCAACCATGAACCAAACGACATCGACACCGGCAGGTCAAGCCAAAACGAACTTCTCAACTTTCGAATTCCCCAAGTAGACGCATTTTATCGAATAAGAAATCAAACCTTTTTTTCTTTACACCAAACTGCATATACTTCTATGATTAAACCTTATTTTTCAAGAAATTCGTAACAGCTTGCATGTTGAATGAGAGTAAAAGGCGTGTTTTTAGTGGTTTTTGTAATCCCAATTTTCGTTTTGCGGTCGGCCCACAGGGCCAACTGCTACGGACGGTTGCGCACACACTGAGCACGCTGTCGTTGTACTACTGCACGCTGTACCCACGAAATCGCTACAGCGGTATTAACAATGGCCCACTCATCACCTCTCGCGATACCGACTCAAACCGTCACACGAAACACTCCAAAAATCACACCAAACTCACCTTTATTCACTTATTCACTATCACAGCATTAGTACAGATCCTCTTCCATAAGCCTGTATCTTCTTGTCGAGTTTTTTTGGCCGAAAAACACAATCCTTGGGCCAGTTTTTCTCCGGTAAAGTTACGAGAATGGTCCCAAAAATCTCTCACTTTGTAACTGGTCGATATACACGCCGCACACATAATACGTACACACACGTAACGTACGTAAAAGTTGGCCCCAATATCAGCTGCGCATTGAACGTGTATCGTGCACACATTCTTCGAAATGTTGACAGAAACGGGGAGGTGCCAAAGTGGACGATTCCATTCAGTTACGGGAGCCTCGCGGTTGGGCACCGCGTGGGAAAAGGGAACAAAATGTGAAGTTCATATAACCACTCTTATCTCATCTAAACAAAATTACAGCCAGAATTGAGATGGATAAATCTGTAGTACTACTAGTAGAAGTGGAAATCTGTTATATTTTAGTAACTTTTTGACTTCAGAACATTTGCGATGAAGTTAGTTATAGATAATCTCGCAGGTCGTTCAACTTCTAGTTTTTTCTTCTTTATGACGCCAGAGGGTTTAATTCACCACCCGACACCCACATTGCTGCACTAGTTATTGCGATTTAAAGACTGATGAGCTCCAAGTATCGATTTACATTCGGAAAGAATTTAAATTTCCAATTGATCCTGAGCGCCAGGCTTGATTTCAGCAATGTTCTGTAACCCTAAACGCACCCATCCATCACGCGGCTACATGATTAGCCCTTTAAACTCAGGCCTATTTTCGAAGATTTTGTACGTATTGCTAGTTTGTATCTACAAATATCATTTACAGTGTACAAATCCCATATAATTTTGTATCATTGAGAAGCTTCAAAATAGGGCTATATTTTGGGGGAATATTTGGACCCCAGGGGCTTTTAAGGGACTTATAAGTCAGATGTAGCGCGGGGCTGAGTGCATGAGGGTTAAATTTGTTTCTTTCATAATCATTATCGTTTCCAATGATGAGAATATCCAGAGGTAATTCCAATGACCCCAACTTCAAGTCTTGGTATAGAGAGACAATTTCTTTTAATCAAGATGAAGAAATCCCCTTTGGTAAAAAGTTTAGGGATTTCCCAAGTTTCAATAACAAACAAATCATGACTTTTTATATTTGGCGACTCACAAACATAACCTTATAACGTCTCCCTAAGTGTCTATAGCTACCCTAAAAAACAATATTTGGGAGTTACTTTTGTCCTAGAACGACTGATTTTGGTCTTTAAGTTTGTGTACATCTCTATGGGATTGTCTCCCTAAGTGCCTATTTGGAGGTAGTGTAAATACTACTTGAATAAAATGTAGTCTGCAGTACTCTATAGCTTTTGACAAAAACAATTGACAGCCAAATTGACCCAATACTTCCACATGTTGATTCAACACTTCCAAAGTGTGGTCACTCACCGAACTCGTGTAGGTGTTGGATCCAACCCTTCGGTTCTAAGCATATTCTGGTTTAAACTGCTTATATAATGGCTTATCCCCTGTTCTGTCTAAAGACACTTTGTTCTCTATGTTATTATACGAATAGTTAAGAATGTTTACTCCAATTTAAATTTCAAAACCAAACACATCAACAAAATAAGTCGTGCACAGGTGTTGGGCATTGTTTTCTGTTTGGTAGGAGGATAGTCCACATCTCCACAAGTGCGTGCAAGTTGAGGTATTATCTGTGCATTTTGAGGGGCACATCGGTAAAATAAAGACGATACTATGTAATTTGTATTCCCCCACACGATAACCTCATTCGGCATTTAAAGGTAGGATAAACAATTTGCAGATATCGACATTTTTTTATTACCGAATTATTAGACAATATTTTACTTATTTGAAAGTAACTAATGATTCTACAGGCATCCAGCAAAATGATTGCGCTAGATATCCTGTCATTGTTCAGAAGAATTAAGTTGTATTTGTTAAAAACAAGATCGCCGGATGGCGATCGCAAAAAAAAAGAAAAGCAACTGCCTGGCCGGCCAGTTGAAATCGAACGCCTTTTTCCTTGCTTTTTTTTCTCTCGGCATCAATGATTGTCAAACTTCGGACAGGTCGGTTTAACGATATTTACTATAAAATACAACCTCCAAATCCATCTATTTCTGACAATTCAAGCAATTATCAATGGTGTATCTAGCTTCCTTTAATAAAAGACCTTTTTTGAGAATGACAAATGATGCTTGCGGTGAGAGGTCGGGTTGGATGACAACTAGATGTCTGTAAATCACGCCGTCCTTTTTTCACTTTCTGCCGAGTGATGATCTGGGTATATTATTGATCTCAACCACGGTCGCATCAAAAAAGAGGGTACGGTGGGAACAAAGGGTCACCTTCCCTTCGTCCTGTGTGGTCTCGGAATCTGTACCGTATACCTGAGTAAATTTGAAATTGAAGCAATCTGACGCGATTTGAATTCCTTGTTGACGATCTTTCTTTCGAGAAGAACATTTATACTGCATGTTGTATTTGGATTTCCGGATATAAACTTGGTTTTTCAATCAAGTTAAATATAACAATACATCTTTATCATAACAAAACAACTTGTAATGTTATAACAAATTACAAAACGAAAGTTGTCAATGTTCTCGGTCTTTTTCAAGTGCAGACTAAATTCTGATGTTTTATCTCCTCCGTATACGGGGAATTGATAAGCGACATGTTATAGTGAAAATTACGATTTATTGGACCAGGTTGAGCCGTTGTGGCTTCAGCTTTCAGTACAGACGTTGCCCACGGGCAAAATGGCCGCTGAGAACGGCCAGGCACCCACTGGAGAAACAATACATCCGCAGGGACGACAAGAATTACACCATAAACAATTCATATTCTGATGCCTGATGTTTTATAAGTTCTCTCAGATCTATAACTCTCTTCGGAAGTGGATCTTCTCCGAAACCGAGATTGAAACAAGGCATTTTGTGAGAAACAAAGTGCCATAATATTAGTTAACGATGCAATTAAGGTGTTTTTTCTGTATTAAGGTCCGTCTGGACTTTTGACCTCTTAAGTGACCGATATCGTTGTGATATTACAGGGGGATTGTAGGGAATTTTCGCCGGGAGGGCAGAACGGTTATCGTGCAGCGCACTGCGCGCTGTGGTATATTCAATTCCCTGGACAAAATAATTATGTTCATCTGACAAGATGCATTATTGAAGATGTTTATCACTCCAGGAACCAGACTTGAAGAATTTCAGCCCCGACGTAAAGATTACTTATATCTCGGTGTTTTTAAGAAAGACCAGATACGTGCACTCCTTGTAAGTTGTATACAAAATGAACTCTGTATACCTTGGTGTATGCACGAATGTTATTTTAATTCGCAACCTGCCAATTTACGGTGTGAATAATGTGCGTTCACACTTGAGAATGTTCATGGAGGAATGCAGGCTTCCACTCGGGGAAGACGTAAACGAAGACACAATAATTGTTTGTTGAAATCCTTGTCTTCTCGAGAAAGCCAAGAGGAAAAAATATCCCCTGCGAAATGGAAGCGAAATTGCAGAAAGTTTATAACCTCAAACTTCGAAGGGTTGCCTTTTTTTTTACCTGATCGAATTCCCCACATTGTCATGCTATTATTTTAGCGCAGAGGCCTACGAAAGTGTATGGTCGGTTCGAAAGGTTCGACGATTTTTCTCTTGGTATATCCGGATAAACGCGGCAGATAAATGCACGGAAGGCGAAGCCGAATCCGCATTCTGTAAAATTAGTCGTGCAATCGAAAAGACGATGCAAATTTTTGTTTAGACAAAAGTTTAGACACGCTAGACATCTGAAAAAACCTCGCTGTCCAAATGTTTGTTGTTGTAATGTTACATCAGAACACGACAATTTCTTTTAATTTTGTTTTGGTACACCTTATATGTGACCCAGCACGAGTAAGTGAGACACTTTGAGGCAAAAATGAAAATTGAGATTTTGATTTCATAATTTAAAGCTTGTTTAGCTTTAAATGATGAAATCAAAATCTCAATTTTCATTTTTGCCTCAAAGTGTCTCATTTACTCGTGCTGGGTCACATATGCTTTGCATGCACATTAAATGAACATTTTGGCATTGCGATTAGCACAACAGCTATTTTCAAAAGTTGAGAAGGAAAACCGATTTCTTGTTAAGTTCGTCTCCGATGTGGTTCCAGCTTTCAAAGACACTCGATGAGTGTTGGTGATTGGTTATCAACAATTCTGACGTCATCACCTTCCTTGGGTCAACCTTGCGCCGTTTTTCAAGACGTCTTTGTTTCTTCAAACAACAAACAATTGTTCTTCTACATTGCTACTTGAGAATCGATTATACCTCGGCACCGATACCGTTTAATGTCTGAGTGTACCGCGCGGTAAGTGAACCCAGAAGGGTCATCTCGAGTAAACATGGCGCGCCGGTCTTCACAAGCAGCAGATTCAGAAATGGGCCAGTGTTTATTTCTGTTTCTTTGGTCTGAAGCCTTGAGACGGTTGTGGGATGAGGCATGCGATGAAATGCAGACTTAAGAACTTGTTATCTTCAATCATGTCCGCTGGACACGGACAGATAGCCAGGATTGTAGTTGTGTATACACAATGGGTGGTAGGCCTATTTAATGTTCATCTATTTATTTCCTTCTTTGCAAGAGTTTTTTTTACATTTAAACATGAAGGTATGGTTTTGCTCGCCCGACAAGCTGGCAAAATTGACCTTCGGGTCTTAATATTCACAAAGAAGCCATTTTGGTCGCGTTCCTTAAATGTATTTTAGAAATTGTGAACTGTTGAATGGGATGGTGCCAGACTATTTTTGAATTAAAGCCTCACTTTCGATTTGTTTTTTTAAATGTGGCTTAAAACATTAAGGTATATGTTTAATCACAAATTTTTATTAATTCATCAGAGAAGACTGGTTTTAATTTGCTAATTAACTCTAGGTCATCTCCTCAAGAAATTCGATTAGGGCCTACTGGGTAATTCTGAAGTTCAATCATTTCATATGAAACAACAAAAAGTAACTTGACGAAAACACAACTTCACAATTCCCAACTTGACAAATCTTTATAAAGAGAATAAAACCAAATACAATTTTTATTGCGAACTGTACAAATTAACAAATAGTGCATTCAGAACGTTGCCCAGAACTAAAGTATATTAAATTATTGCTTCTCCATTCCAAAACACAGAGCAATCGTCGCAGTTGTTGATCCGATACAACTTTTTAACTTGATGGGATTTCAAGGAGATCATCATGAAACGTGATTATCTTATTTTCTGTCCTCACCGGCTTGGAATTCAATTTACTGTCGCGTGCCCTGATGACGACGGAAATTGGTGGCTACTGATCCATCTAAGGGAGATTTGATGCCTTGATTATTTTGTCTCAGGTTACACTGCGAGATGCCAACAACATGACACGAAAACGAAGCGAGAACGTATTTACACGCTTAAAAGTGTTGAATCAACATTATGGTATGCGGTCAGTGACTATCTTTAGTTTAGAAGTTGGGGTTTCAACCATTAAACTGATTAATTCAAAACCTTGAAGTGTTGATTTATACCAGTTGTATGTATATACATTGGACTTTAACACCGCCGTTTTTGCAGAGTTAGTCTTGCATACGCACTGTGGACCTCCGAACAATATAGGTCCACACGATGCGGGAAGAGGTTACGGTTTGGGGACTTGCCCACGTCCACAATCCGTTTTTCAGTTTCCGAAAAAGAGCGCTAGAGGAAAAACGGGTTAGGGTTATATATAGAAAAGATAGAAGGGACAGCTGAGAGGCCCATAATCCAAATTTGAGGGTAAATTTGTTTTGGGGAATTACGAGAAAAATGAGTATTTAGTCGAAGTCACGAAGACAAAGGAATATCCGCAGTAAGGTAAACCTAGTTGTGTGCTCTTGGGCAAGGCACTTTGTCACTCATTGCTTCTCCCCACCCAGGAGTAAAAAGGGTACCTGTGAGGGTGGAGATGGTTGTTATTATAACGGCAGTGTTGAGCTGTATACTCCCAAGGGAGCTGAGATGGTATTTGGAATGTTTCGTGGGCCCAATGAGCAGGGATACCAATGACACAGCGTCTTGAGTACTGGTATATAGACACGTGCGCTATAGAAGAACTGCATATTTCTGCCTATGTAAAAAGTGATTTGAGAAACCACAATCAATATTTACATAACAATTCCATGCTAAAAACTAAGTATTGTCATAATATTTTTTGTTTTCATCCTTTGAGTGCCAATCTACGTTCTGGACATCTAACTCGGATCATTACGAACGAATAACACGAGTTCAACAAACCGTACACGAAAAGGCTACTGCACTGTAAGTCTAGCCGATTGGAGTCCAACAGTCGACAATTCACGGTCACGATGTAGCCTGATATTTCAACACCTATAGGCATGCTTCTTATAATCTCGTATCAATTTCGTCACTTAAAAAAAACAACTTAATTCACAACCACCGCATCTTTCAAAACTGGTTATATTAGACGACGAACCTTCTACCAATTCTGCCCACAGCTTCGGGGATAGTTAACCACCATTCAACTTTGTGAATCAACTCTGCTTTCGTTTTTGTTTTTTTGAAAAAAACTGGTAGTCAAACGCACTTTCAGTTAAAACTACTCGCCCTTTGTATGCGCATGCTATAGCACGATTTCTTCGAATCCTCAGCAATTCAATTTGCGTTTATTCTTACTCAACGGCATCGCTTCCAAATCGCCATTGCTCTCACAATACAACGGTTAAATTTCCCTAATTCGCGTCTATAGTCTGTGCTGCATTGCAATGAATTAGTAATGAACTCTAGGGAAAAAGCGAGGCCGGAACTATACCCAGGGGATTTAGTTGAATGGTACCACCTTTTGTGTTTGAGCCGCCGCCATGAACAAAAAGCCTGAAGGGAGAAAAACTATCGAGTACAGAACCTAGTCGTAAACAACCCCACAACTCGGCTTTTGAAAATGAATTTGACAACTTTTATGGCTAGAACTAATGTGTTATAACCCCCAAAAAGTGGCATGAAGGGAATTTAATAGAACTGTGAGGTGACTCAACGCCCCAAACTACACGACCGCAGGAGTTTTTGTTGCACAAACTCGATCAAAAAGTGATATTTTCGACCAGTTTTTCAATCAACGATTTGCCTCATCTCGCGACCACCGGGTTGAAATATTTGAGAGAAAAACGAAACCCCGACATTCTTCGAGAAACCGCAGGTCAAAGTTGAGCCGTCCACGGCCAAATTTGTCACAGTAAAAGAGAGAAAATATTTCTCGCTGTAGAAGAAGAAAAAGGAGTGCGTGGAAAACTGACGACGTATTTGCGAGACGTTGGACATGGTTAACGACTCGTCGCAGTGCCGAGCGCCGCGATTTGTAACGCTCGAGTTTCCAGAATAATTACCTCGTGATAATGGTGAAATTTGTTATTGTGAACTGAAGAAAACCACGTACAAAGCAAAGGTATGATAACCTTTTAAGGAAAACCCAAGAGTATCATTTTTGAATTTTTGATCGGGAACGAAATGTAACTAGCCGCTTCCCAGAGCCTTATCTAATGTAAAAGTACATCTACCAACGTTGCAAACTCCCACATCTCCGGTTCTTATTCCCACCCAAAAACAAGAAATGTCCCTCTGAAATTAAGAACGCACTTTCGGCTTCTTGTTGACTCCCGAGGTGTTGCCGCTCGTTCTCTCACAATGAGATCCCGTGAGATTTGGCGAACTGTCAAACTCTATTACCCTTATGATCCAATCGGACATTTTACTATATACCACCTCTGGGGGTGCAAACCGGATATCGCATCAACTAAATAGAACAGCCGAGTTTAGAATTTTGTTTTCACAAAGGAAACAATAATATTCTCGGACGAGAAGAGAGGGGGGGGGGGGGGGGGGGTTGGCCCAATGACGCATTGAACAAGGGAAGGCTGATGGGGAGGGAAAATTCCGCTAAATCGGAAATCAGATTTTCGTGATGAAAATCCGTATATCCTTCCGTTTCGGTGTGCTCAATCCGCTTCTGCTAAACTCTGAGCAAAATTGGACTAGACATTTCTCATCCAATAAAAAGAAATCTGTGAACAAAATAAGAGAAACGATAAAGAAACGAGAAGTTAAATTATAATATGCATCGTTGAATTCAAGACAGATCTAACATATACAGATCTAAACATGCCGTGAATTTATCGATAAATTCACGATAGATTATTCCTAATCTTTAAACATTGCATGGTTACCTTCTTGGTTTTAACTATAGTAGGACGATTATAAGCACATTATTGGGTTAGGGAACCAAACTAGTTGCACCCATTCACGGACGTGTAACCAAATTGAGGCAGTGTTTGAAAATAGTCAGGTAGTTTACAACGATTGTCGGCCGGTAATCGTTGGAAACAAGTTGAAAAACTACAGCACAACAGGTGTCGTGATTCACAGGATGCTTGAGACTGTTATTCACTGACAATAAAGTACTACATGTATTAGGTATTTCCTAATAATTCTGTAGGCCTATAGTTTTTATTGTGGATGTTTGCAAAATAATGGTGCACGTGTACTCCCTTAAAGGGATCGTACACGTTTGGTAATTGGAACCCATTGTTTGTTTCAATCCTATATAATATACCATAAAACTAACCTGTAAAAATTTCATTCCAAAAAGTGGTAGCGATTTTGAGATATTGCCTAAAATCTGGAGCGATTATGTCCACGCGGAAAGAATAATCTGCATTGGAATACACAATCTGAGAAACGTCACTGTTGTAAACGCTTCTCAGATTCAAATTTTTGGGGATAAAAAGTGGTATCTTTTTCCATAACCGCAGTACTTCGAAGTGAATTTTTCTTTTAAATGCATTATACTATCCAAAGCTGCTGTACTTCTTACCAAGTAAGTTTTTATTGCCATAAATTTTTGGAGTAATTACCAAACGTATACGATCCTTTTAATCATATAGGGAAACCTCCAAAACCAGTCGAGCGAGACTCAGAAAAGGCGCTCTTATGCTGATTATTTTGGTAGCCTTCGCCATTGTTAAAAGTATTCTTGGGTGTTTAGGAGCTCAAGAACCAAGGAGGTCTCTGTTTCATGCCTTCAGGAGCATTGGAGCACATGGAGACAAACTTCATTTTACCGAGCTAGTTTCGATTTCTTGTGGATTAATGAAAAACCAGAAAGGTTAAAAGAACACGTATACAGTCTACCCAAAAATTTGATACAGTAGAAAAAATTCCTGAGCTCAGCGCCCGTGGGCACCCCACACATCAGGTGGGCAACGCGGGGTCAGCCCGGGTCACGTTTTGCGAATTTGCAATAGTTTGATTCCAAATGCGATATTGTATATAGCTTTTGTCATGTGATTTTCAGGGCCCGAGGCGGCAGGCCCGTCTTTCGGGTTAATGGTGGTTTATAATTGGTCCTTTTGTCCAAGGTTTATAGTTGGTGAAAGCAACACAGCCAGGTGTGAATAAAAGCAAATGAAATACAAAGAGTCCAATTTACCGCCATTTTTTAGTTAAACACTTCAATAGTTAAACAAATTTTGCCTGCATGGTATTGTTCCCTGGTATCCCGTAAGGCAAACAGCACGAAAAAAAGAACGTTAAGGTGTGGTAACCAACTGAGGGGTACCACTGACGACCAAGTGCCTGGCACTCAAGCAGCTTCGCCGTTACAATGCCGATAGATATTTTGAGTACCAGTGAAAGCAATGGTATCCACTTACAAACTTCAATCACGCAGAATTATACCCGTATTTTTTTTCACTCTTGCGGATTTTTTTTAATTTTGTGCATAAAAAAACAAAAACTGTTATGCTGGTTAATTGTAAAGGCTTCTTTCAATAAAAAAACATCGAGAAATCCTAGACACATTTTCAGTGGGGCCGCAATTCCCTTCGGCCCCACGGGCCTCATTTACATAAATTATTGCGTATACCAATATTCAAATCCTTTTCTTGGCTTCAGAGATGCATCTCTGTAATACTAAGGTCAAAATGATGCGACAATCGACAATAAATAATTAGCACAAATAATTACGAAAATTGTTGAGTGCTGGTGTATATCTAACTTTAAAATGCATATGCGAAACTAGAATAATTGTAATTTATCGGGCGTATGTTGGTCTTTCCTTGGCCCCGTGTGGTTTAAGCCAATTCCACTGCCGACTTCTATTCTGAATAATTATAGAGAATAAAACTGAATCGAAACAAATCACCCACGCGCCTTTTACCCGAATTATAATATACAGGGGGAAAATCAGGAAAAACATTGGTTTTTTTCTGTTGTTTCTGAAGAGAAGGATAACCCAACACATCGGAACATTCCGTCGTAATTGCTTGCCGTACGGTTCGATTTCAGTCGCTGGGTGGGGCCGGCCTACTGAGGATTGGCCATTTATTGAGTTAGAATGGATCTGATTCGGTCGACAAAGTAAAACGAAAAGAAGGAAGTTATGATTTGGAGTTCATTTCCACTCGCAAATCAATGAACTCCGACCCTTACTGCGAGGCGCGCGGTCGGGAGCGGGACGGTGGGCGTACCGCGCCGTAACGGGGCGCCAATTCACGGCAGCGAATGGAGCAAAATTACCGGGGATCTTTTTAAGAAACGCAAGTGCCTTGGAAAACGATTTGTTCGATTGTTGTTTTTGTACAATCACGACACAAACACACACGGAGAAATAAATAACTCCGTCATCTTCGGTTGCATACTTTCACACAATGATATGATGGCTTTACGGTATATTCGGAGGTAAGAAAAACAAAGGTGGTAACATTAAAAGTACAGTCATTGACAACAGAAAACAATTCACAAAACAAGAATACCTAACAATTTCAATTAATAAACGGACACATCAACTGCAATACAATCAAAGGTAGTCTATTCTCGTGTTTTCCGAAAGATGCACCTGTAGTTAGCTAGTCTGTCTACACTTTGCAGAAATAAAGATTGTTTTGGTTCTATAATGATGCTTTGGATTGCTCAATGTGCAGCGCGAATTGTACATAAATGGCAAATTAATCTCACAGTATAATCGGTGCATGACATGACGCAAGTCGCGAACTACAGGTGGCGTGAGACCTATGACCAAAAAGAGCGGGAAATACATGGAACCATGTCGAGAACGAATCGTGAAGAGTTCGGAAAACGGACAACAATTCACTCTCAGATAAACTAAAGACAGAATGGACTTCTATCCCAGCGCATTTTTTTTTAAATTTTGAACTCCAGGTCTAGCAACGTTTTTAAGCACAGTATAAAAAAGCTCAAACTCTTCTCGAAATGGTAGAGTATTTTTTCCAAGGGTTTGCATTTTCTAACGACCAACGTCTGTTGGTAAACCCTTTTTACAACCACAACTTCTAATAGAAAATAAAACAAATACTTCAGATTTAATTTCGTTTTCGAAAATTTACACGTTTGTGTTAATTACTCCCCCCCCCCCCCCCCCCCCCACCCCCCCCCCCCCCCCCCCCCCCCCCCCCCCCCATTACTCCCCCCCCCCCCCCCCCCCCACCACTCCCTAGTGTAATTTACTAGGAACCATACCCGTCTTCACAAATCCCAACACTATATGGCAAAGTGTACACACAAACTGGGGGTTCTGGAGGGATGCCTAACCCAGTGTAAAACTAAAAGACGTATCCCTCCATGGTTTAGGAGACCAGTACCCATCCTAAACATATCCCAACATATGTTGGTGTTGGAGTTTGATTGTTTGGGTTAATGTTTTTTCTCCTTCTTGTTCTTTCTGCTCCTTTTGTTTTGCCCTGGTAGTGTACAACACAGAATTAAGAAGGCAAAACTTAAAAGTACGGAAGACACGATTCCTTCTTTCCATCTGACTACAATTTAAAGTCAGATGTAAAATTAATCAAGCTGTGTTAGTCATAGCGATTCATTTCTTCTTTATTTATCTATAATCTGGTCTTAACCTTGGCACTCCAGCCCACGCACATTCCCCCATGATGCTTATCAGTAAAAATCAAAATCGTTTCAGCGAATCGGGTGACTCAATAACGCTGAAATTTCACTTGTGGCTTCGTCGCCAAGGTTACACATTTTGTGGGTTTTCAAATCTCTCCCTCCCGCTCAATTAGACAGATTTAGGAGAGCAGATCTTAAGACATTTTCCCTCAGAGATAAGCAACCATGTAGTTGCTTCAAGTATTCCCAACTCCTCCCTAAAAAACTTGAATCCAAGGAGACAATCGGATAGCCCAAACTAATTCATTCGACCTTCGCTTTTTTTTTCTTGGACGGACGCCTAACAAACACTTATTTGTTCAGTTTTAACCTCAACAAAAAATAACACTGGCGTTAGTCACGTTATTAGTGAATAGAGGGCGCTATTTAAAAAGGTCGGAATTGGTAGAGGGTGCACTTTATACAATAAAGCAATTTCACTATTCAGTGTCAAGTGTTTACAATAGTTTATTTTGTACAAAGTTGATAAATTAAACTTTTTACATGATACTTTCATCAAATAATGTACAAAGTTATAAACAAATGTTGAAAATCCTACTTTAATAATATCAACGTCTTTTTGGTAAGAAAAGTTAAACAATATTTTTACAGTACAAATAAATAACATGACTTTAACAAAAAACTTTTTATATTAAGCTTGGGGTAGGCTTAACCCGATTCATGGCGTCAGGGATGTGTCTTCCATTTACATCATAAACAAACCCACACACACTCAGAATTCAGGATAGGCAAAAATGAGTTTTTACATTAACTCTAATCCTGGTGAATCTAAACAAATCCAACCAGTTGACATTTCCATTGGAACCTGTTGGATTTAGCGCAGGTAAGTCATTTGATATGTTCAGGTACCCAACAACTTGGTGAGTTGGACTGTGTTGGATTGAGCAGGGAGTCAGGTTGGCGTAGCGGTTTTGTCCTCGCCTTCCATCGCTATGAGAATGACCTGGGTTCGAACCCCGCCTGGGCCAATATGTGGATTGGGTTTTCATCAGTCCCTGCCTGATTTCGTGGGTTTCCCCCAGGATATTCTTCTGGGGCTTTCCTCCCACCTCTAAAAATGTACCTCCTTCTCTCTACAGGTTTCTTCAGGCTTGCGTGCTACAGTGCCTAGAGCGCTTTTGAGGGATCCTTGGTTTCATTACCAGAAAGAATTAATAATAATAATAATAATAATAAAGTCATACTAGTCACAGTTAATATCAACACAAATTAATATCCGCCAGATTTTTCACCCCATTTCAATTTTGACGAGCTGTATCTCGAAATAGCCTATGCTACTTATGTCGAGTTTCGTAAGAGTGGGTCACATATGTGCCCTTTCCCCTCCTCGTACCCTACAAATTGGAACCATTCTGTATCACCACTCAATAGTTAGGGCACCAGTTACTCCCATCACTCGGCATCAGGTAACCGGTGCACAGCAGGACGATATCCACAATCCACCATACCCCAAAGCCGCCCAGCGTCAGTACCTTACCCACGCCCATGCCGACGTAACCCAGACAGAACCGGTCGATTCCAAAGAACCCCAGCAGAACAGAGAACAGGAGGGTGGTCACAAAATAGTGACCGCTGTATCTGTGGAGAGTCGGGGAAAAGAGACGAAGATCAATGTGACCATCGGGATTCATTTTTGGCAAAAACAAAACAAGAGTTTTTGAATTTAAAAAAAAAAGGCAAGAATAGGCATGTGAAATTTCCTCTTTTTAACCCTAACCCTCAAGGGTATTTTGGCTAGAAACCCTGCCAGACGCAACAGATTGCATACTTTGTCACATTGACTTGTGTGTAGAGTCCAGCAAGGTCAGGCAGTCACCACAGATGCACTGTGCTGGATTTGGCAGGGTTAGGGCCCTCCCTCTACAAGGGCAATTTACTTATGGCAGTGGTACATGCCAAATAACTTTAGTTTCACATTGAAAGAACAGAACAAGATGCTTTTACCAACATTACGGTAAGTAAAAATACAATCTTTATCTTTTCTTGAAGACGAGTCATGATTAAATCTCTGTTGAGCTCTGCCAAGTTTGAGAGAATTTGAGTTTGAATTTGAGTAAGGATACTTACTTGATGCAAGGCACATCGTCTTTGACGAAGGTTCGGTTACCATAGCATTCAATGCCATGTAGAACCGTACAGTGAACGGAAGTTGTTTCTACTTCGCCATATCGTTGCTTGCCGTACTGTGAACAATTAATTTAATCAAAGAACAAACAAATTGTTAAGATTGGAACATCTTTTAATTAAACCTAACTTCCTAAGGTGTGTGAAAATATTGAAATTGGAGGATTCTGGATTTCAGAAGGGATTACGAGGCACAAACGTTAGTTTTCAATTTCTGTAGCACCCCCAAAATTGGCAAATGTGTCTATATGTATTAGAATTTTACAATAGATACTCTTAATTATTATCTAATAACAAATAATAGATACCTACATTTTTGCATCCGATTTGTTCTGTTTCTGCCGTAGTGTTTCCATTGGTTGCTGTCAAATCTATTGGCGTCTCACACTTTACATATTCTGACGGCCTAGAAACAAATTATCGGGTGTTAATTAAGTGGGGAAAAACAATTATAATTAAGGTTTAGGCCCCATGAAAGAAAAAATAGATTCATAAATCAAACATAGCCCTAAATAAGGAAGTCATTGTGACATGCCACATGGTGGCAAAAGGACTTTTGAATTATAAAAATAGCTGCAGTGTGCAGTGTGATCCATTTTTGTCACCGGTGGCTAGGCTAAACAAATTGTCAGGGTCAGGGAACCAGACTAGCTTGATATGCACAACCAAAGCTGCTGTTGTTGGAGCTATGCAATCTTGTGCATGACTCCATCTTGCTAGTTTGTTTTTGGGGATAAGTACCAAATTGTGTCGGAGATAATGCAGGATAGCGAGACGGTTTGAGCCGATTGAGGTCAGTACTACCATGGAGGAATAAGAAGGAACTACTACGTGACGAGGTCAGTACTACATGGTCTGGAATGATTATCAAGTGAAAACAAAATCCCATAATCGCGGTTTTTGTACCCTTTTTTCAGGTCCATGTCCATAGCAACGGAATGTTTTCAGGACCTTCAACCATTTTTACAGTCAGAGGGGCCTACGCTACACCATAGCTACACACATGTAATGCCTTGGCCGTTGTGTGGCTCAAAAACTTACACAAATTCACACCGTATTAGCGGTGTCCTAGGATCGTAAGTAACTCCACAAGACTCGTCCCAACACCTCGTCACTTCTGAAACAATTATTTGGTGACTATCTGCCAGAACTTCAGTGAAACAGAACAATAAATACGCCACAAATACAGAGAACGTCGCCAGAAAATTCACCCAGGACGACGACATCTTAGGAATAAATGTCGCCCTCTCGTGTTTGACACGTGCATGAATTCAATTCATATGAATGGCGCGAGTTAAACGTAAATAGCCTCGTTCGGTTTGTAATGTAAACACAATCAAATATGAGAGTATTTCATTTGAAATGCATGTGTCTGAGGTTTTTGTGGTAGGGATCGGTTTTACGTTGTTTCATAACACAGTGTCAGACACGTGCAGTTTTACTAGTTTGAATCGAAATAGCTCAATATGTCCCCATATCACAAGCGGGTGAGTAGAGCGGAGTGCGCGCTAGTCGGTGTACATATGATAGTGTCGACTGTCGGATTATTTTAACATCACCGAGCCGAGGGGCGGGATTATTTTTAACGAAACTCGGCCGATAGTGCCGGGAAGCACACCCACGCATTTAATTTGGGGAAAACTTTGCGTTTATATACGTCATCCGGCGCGAACTGGTTAAGAATATTCCTTTTGTATTTATAAGACAAACAATTATCTTTTTTTACTAATTTAGAGTTACACAAAGATGAAGATGTAATCTTGGTCGACAAAGAGTAAAGTACAACACTCCTAAACCATGACCGAAGTGACGGAATGCGAGAATTTCATCTTGCGCAAGTGGCAGAAATGTTACTTTGACCTCAAAGGGTCGCAGGCCAGTCCTCGTGTTAAAGTTGACGCCATCACTGGTATCCTGCAGCAGGTCTACCAGGCAAACGCTACAGGAAGGTAGGCGGAGAAATTGGTCATATTTCACTTTGATGAAAATGACTTCACACCTTTAAACTTTAGGCCCTACTCGTTTTTGTCAGAAAAATGAAGAAAACAAATCCGTTTAAACCTTGTGCCCATTTCTTATTAATTTATACCTAAAGCCAAGTGTAAAAAACTGTTTCTCGTCCAGGCTTTTTTTTTTTAAGGGAGAAGGAGGAAAGACACTAGGTTGGTTTCTTTTCATCCATTATGTTTGAAATGGAAACAATTCAAAAACATGACAATTTTGGGGGATTTCAGGACATAATTCCCCTTTAAATTTACGAAAAATTTGTTAATTTTTTTTAACTTAGCCTAGAGTCACTACCTAATAATCTATACTATAAAAGATGGAAAATGCGCCAATTTTGACATTTTGGTATGAATTAAAAAAATTGAAATCAATAATTATGAACGATCTGCAATTAGACTGGAAGTAGGCTAAGCATATATTGAAGTAAATTATTAAATTTGCAATCTCATTACTCATTCTCATCTGGTTTTCATCTGAATAATATATGTTTGTCTCACAGCATAAGCGATGATGTTCACTCTAATCTTGCGAGACGCTACATTACGATGCACTCAACAATTGTCGACAGCGTCAACAGTGAAACAGGTCGGTGTCCTCTGTGTCGGTGTTGTACTTTATAATTTCTTGCATCCACATAATTCGTTGCCTTTATTTCCAAAAAGTTTTCAATAATTTGTTTGTTTCTTTTTTTTCATTTTCAGGGCACAATAACTACGCCGATGGGGCACTGACCATATGCGCTAACCATCCAAATGGTAAAATTTCACAAATACACAACTGTGCATATTTTCTACTACTGGTGATTACAATACAACTATAGTATGCAGGGCCACTCAACTACTCTCGGCTTTATTTACCCTAGGACATAGAATGGAGTGACCCTGTATTCTATGGTTATTGGGGTACAACTATAGAATACAGGGCCACTCCATTTTATTCCCTAGGGTAAAAAAAGCTGAGAGTAGTTGAGTGGCCAGCGGCCGATTTCACCAATGTTAGGATTAATCCTAGGAAGAGTAACTCCTCCTAACTTGCAATAGATCCAATGCAAGTTAGGATGAGTTACTCATCCTAACTCGAGATAGGATTAATCCTAGCGTTTCGTGAAATCGGCCGCTGCAGGCATACTATAGTTACTCCGCAATTACTTTGTCATAAATAAACGGGGATTTCCCAATTTTGTCATCATCACAGAGAGTAAAACTTGGACCACGTCCCTAACCACTGAGAACATCAGAGATCTTCCTTGCATTGCGCAGTTGCTTCAATCCTCAAAGGTAAACTTTCTTGTTTAATTGGCTTCCGGGAATTAATTCAGAATGTTGGAGCTCTGAATGTGAATTTACTGACATTTTACAATTTCTGTCTCGTAGGCCAGCGCAGCGGCAAAGAAGCCAGCCCGGGCCGACGAGCCTCTTATTCTCAACGGGAACAAGAAAGTTGCGGATCAACGCAGTTTGCCTGATCGACCCAATCCACGCGACAATCCGACAAGCGAACTGACTAGTTTTGCTTCGTCCCATCCCACCAGGCATTCTACTGCAGCAGCTCCAAGTCAGCGAAATTTGCCAGCATTTCAACAAAATCCCCAGTCGTCACTTCCTCCTGGTCAAAGTTCAACCACGCAAGGGTCAACAGGTCAAGCTTCAGCGAGCTACGGACAGCCACAGCTAATTTCAAAAGATCCGAGAACTCGGCAACAGATTTCTAATCCCAGAGATGTTCACCCAGTTGCTGCCCAATTTCAAGACAGAGGGACCCCCATAACCTCGTCGGACTCAAACCTACCCCACCACCATGCCCAAGCATTTCCCTCCCGGGCTACTGCGAATAGAACCCAAAATCGCAGTCAAATCAACGAGTATCTCGGACCCAACTATGACAGAGAGCAGCCAAAATCATCTGGTTTCCCGTCTCACCAAGGTTATAGACCAAGCGGGTTTACTTCAAACAGTGCCCCACCTCACTCACTAAAAAGGAAAACAATGTTCCAAGAAGGTAGAATATTACTGGTATCTCTTTTTCATCTAGCCGCAATAAAATAGAAAAGAAAATTTGTTTACTAATTTTGCTCTCTCGGTTTTGTTTAAGATCATGAATTTATTTCATTGTTTTTTGCAACAGTTGAGTTTCAAGGTGATGGTCAACTCCCCTTCAGGACATCTGTGCCTGACCGCCCAGGTTTTGCAGACAGAAGATTCAATGAAAGTCAGGGGGCCAGACACATGGGAAATGAGGATGAAAGTTCAGCTATGCCAAGTGCATTTAAAACTGCAAACGAACAACTAGTAAGAACATTTACAAGAAAACAAATCAAGAAAAAAAGTATTTAAGAGCTTTTAAATATAATATAGCTTTTTAATAGAATTTATATGTATTTAACAGATTGAAGTGTTAATAACTTTTTAATTTAATAGCTTACAATTAAGCTAGTTTATTGTTATTCAAGAAATGCAAAATGGAAGCAAAATGGCAAAAATTTACTATAAATTTCTTAACCAGTTCGCGCCGGGATTATTTTAACATCGCCGAGCCGACGGACAGGATTATTTTCAACGAAACTCGATATGAAGCGTGTTCAGGCTGATAGTGCCGGGAAGCACACCCACGCATTTCCGGCCTTGCGCGCTGCTGACATACATTTCCGAACTTGAACTTGGCGTGTTTATGCGTCATCCGTTTTGAATTTTGGGGAATTTTTGCGTTTATATACGTCATCCGGCGCGAACTGGTTAAATGTTAATATCGTGTCCAAAATCTAAGTTTTGTTTTACATTTAATTAATATAATTTAAGGTATTTTGTCTCATACCATGTAGATTATTCAGAATCAAAAAAAGTATGGCAATCGTGGAGGGGATGGTGCCCCGACCTCATCAGCTTACGGAACGGGCAAGAAGTCACTAGGAACCACACGAAGAGGGTTGAATAGCAAATTTGTTCCTCCGGTCGTGAACAGAGAAGACGCAGACACCGATAGGTGGGATGTCATCAATCTGTCTCTGTCTGTCTGTCTGTCTGTCAGTCAGTCCATTTGTCTGTTTGTCCATATTTCGTGACTCGGTTTTGAGTCTATTTGGCTTTCGTAGACGATGGCCATTTTCCAAACCCCAGTTAGCCTCCATCTCTGGCTCGATCACCATTGCCCAACTGCATGAACGAAGACGGAGACGAAGCTGGGGTTTGGAAAATGGCTCAAATCACATCAACTCGTCTCATCATCTGTTCGTCTGTCAGACTGTTTGTTTGTTGGGATGTTTGTTTTATCTGTTTCACCCACAGTACCCCCCCCAAAAAAAAAAACTCTAAATGAATTGCATAATTGTTACCAGAGCTATTTTCCAAACCCTTGGTTTCAGCTCTGTCTTCAGCCCATTGATAAACTGCATGAATGAAACTAAGACATGTCTTTCTTGTTGCTACATGAAATTACAGAGGTCAACGAGGGGTCACAGGGAGGTCAAAGGTTGCTGGCGATGGCGAGGAAGAAGTTACGGACGAGCGTCTGAAAGGAATTGATTCTAAGATGATTGAACTTGTAAAGAACGAGGTATGTTCACAATCGCTGTACAAAACCGTTCGGTCATTTAATGTAGAATTTTCATATTTTAACATCAGTTTGCGTCTTTAGAAGACACAATTTTGTTATGAAGCCTGTCTATTATTAATCAAATGCTATCTTAAAAGTTTGACAGCCAAAGTAAAGTTTGAAACCCTGACTCGATTGCGCTAATTTGCTTTTCCAGATTATGGATCATGGTCCTCCGATTCACTGGGATGACATTGCTGGCTTGGAGTTTGCTAAGACAACCATTAAAGAGATTGTGGTCTGGCCGATGCTTAGACCGTAAGTAGGCACCCTAAATATGCCTTAAGACTAAGCCTAAGACGAAGCCAGAGATTCGGAAAGGCCCATAGAGTCAGAAAATGATAAGTGCATCTTTGACCTCTGGTACTTAGAGGTCAATTAATTTAAATATTCACATATGCAGATTTCGTACCGAGTTCTGCATATGCAAATGCTTGAAAGTTTACCTTTGCAAGGATGCTTTTTGGTGCAACGACACTTCGAAAACCCAGTAGTTGAAATCCAAGAGCGATAATCTCTTCGGACTTCACTTGATAGAGGAATCACTTTCAAAATGTATTCTTTGTAAAAATTGTTATCTAGTGTGAATAATTTTCCTTTCAGAGACATCTTTAATGGTCTCCGAGGACCCCCAAAGGGCTTATTGCTTTTTGGACCCCCAGGTACCGGCAAGACACTCATAGGTATGAACACTTGTCGTGTGTTATCCACAGTTTTAACTAATCTTTTTAAATGACAGTATCACTTGCTGGGATAATTTTGCCATGGTTTGAGTACCCAAAATCACACAAACGCTTTCTGAAGAATTTGTTTCACTTCTCTATAGGGAAGTGCATTGCTTGCCAATCCGGTGCAACCTTCTTCAGCATAAGTGCGTCTTCGCTGACTTCAAAATGGGTAAGCAAATCTAGGAGGTAGTCGGAGCTAGCCAGAGCTTGCCAGAGGTAGATTTGTTATGATTAATTCTTTCTGGTAATGAAGCCAACGATCCCTCAAAAGCGCACTGTAGCTTGTAAGCCTGAAGAAACCTGTAGAGAGAAGACAATGAGAAGAAGGTACAGTTTAGAGGTTAGAGGAAAACCCCAAAATAATATCCTGGGAAAAAGCCCTGGAATCTGGCAGGGACTGAAAACCCAATCCACATATGAGCCCAGGCGGGATTCGAACCAGGGTGTCACAGTGATGGAAGGTGAGGAAAGAACCGCTAGGCCAACATGCTTTATACAACGTTTTCTAGCCTTACAAATTTCTGAATATTTAAAGTCTTCAGATACCTATGTTCCTCGTCTGTTAGGTCGGTGAAGGAGAGAAGATGGTGAGAGCGCTCTTTGCTGTCGCACGATGCCACCAGCCGGCGGTTATCTTCATCGACGAAATTGATTCGCTGCTCTCTCAAAGATCCAACGATGAACACGAGTCATCGCGGCGAATCAAAACAGAGTTCCTGGTGCAGTTAGTAAGTTAGGGTCACAGCATCAAATATTGAGATCTAGGCCGCTTTCCAAACCCCAGCTGAGGCTCCATCACCATTGCCAAAATACAGATCGGAGACGAAGCTGGTGTTTGGAAAACGGCCCTACTCTCATGGGCTACTATCTCATGCTGTCATGACGGATATTATCTCAGAAATTGAAAAATAAAGGAAGTCTAAACGTTTGCAAGAACATGACCAAACTTGCATGATCTTATTAACCTATAGGACCAACTCAAAAAAGTTTAGTCGCTGACTTTTTACGGCTCATGTCGACTCGTCACAAAACTCAGCAACTTGTCACAACACTGACTCAACCTCTTCCTTATTAGGATGGTGCGACCACCAGCTCGGACGACCGCCTCCTAGTTGTCGGAGCCACCAATCGTCCTCAGGAGATTGACGAAGCAGCTAGACGTCGGATGGTCAAGCGTCTTTACATCCCGCTCCCTGAGGCTCCCGCCAGGAAGCAGATTGTTCAGAATCTACTAACCCAGCAGAGTTACTCTCTGAGCGAGGAGGAACTGGATAGAATATGCCAAGAGACTGATGGTAAAAACTCACGGAAACTTGGGACCTTGAAATATAAGCGTGCATCTTTTTCTAGATACTCCCAGCTCCTCTCATGCTCTGATAAAAAAAGAAAAGATTAATTTTAGAAAGACATTTACAAAAAATGTTTAACCTGCTTTATAAAAGATCTTTACATTAATAAAAATCAGGTCGTCCGAGCTTGTGTTCACCTTGGACAAAAAAAAAAAAAGGAAAACTTATTTTTGCCTCTTGACAAAACTCTTAATTATGACCTTTTGTAACAGGTTATTCTGGAGCTGATATGGCCAATCTTTGTCGTGAAGCTGCCCTAGGCCCAATCCGTTGCATTCAAGGCACAGACATCCGACACATCAGTGCAGATCAGGTACATGTCTATTAGTATCACCAGATGTCCATCAGAGAGGCAAACCTCTTTTCTTGAAAGACGTTATGTTGTGGGATTATACGAAAAGAGAATGGGCTGGTGACAAGAGCTAGAGGACCCCCGAGTTTGTTAGCATGCTTTGATCATCGTTGAGCTTTCTTTCTCTAAACCAGTTTGCGTCATAGGACCTGTAAATGGAATTCAAAATGAATGGCGGATAAACACGTCACTAGCAGGCCGGAAATATCTGTCAGCAACTGGCTCGCAGCGAGTGAGGCCGGATATATCAGGGTGTGCTACCCACAGATGCCGGCCTGAACTCGCTGTCTTGGGCGAACTGGTTCAAGTTGTACTCTTCACTGTGCAATTAAGGCTCTCTAATCTTTGTTTTTTGTGTCCAGGTCCGTTCCATTTTGTACGAAGACTTCCAAGGAGCCCTGCGGCACATGAGACCCAGTGTTTCCAAGTCGGATCTCAACATCTACCTGGAGTGGAACAAGACCTTTGGAACTGGTGCTAGTAAATGACCTAAATAGACTGGTGCCTATAGAATACCTTTATTTAACCAGTACATCATACATGTATTTAAATATGTATAAGTTTAATAAAAGTTCACATTTATTTTTGCTAGTTGTCATTTATGTATTGTTACATTATTTGGACACTTAAAGGTAGTACATGTATACACCATTTGCAGATATCAACAATATTTACTATCGAATTATTAAGAAATATCCTACTCATCTGAAAGTAAATGTTGATTCTAGGCATCCAGCAAAATGATTGCGCTAGATATCCTGTAATTATTCCGAAAAATATAATTTTATATTGACAAATTCGCGATGTATGGTGGCAGAATTTAAACTATTTCTAAATTTTCTAAACATGTTTTTTCTTGTTTCCAGGCACCGTATCTCATTAACCCTAACACCTGTAACAGGTTATAATGATCACTGATCAGTAGGGAAATATTAAACATGACCTTTTACATCAGAAAAAGTTTGTTGAAAAAATTATACATCTTTATTGTGATACACATTCCGAGTAAAGAAAAAAGTATTGGAAAGTGGAACATCTTTTGTTTGTCATTATTTTCATAAGTTAACACTTCTCCTAAAAAAAAATACCTTTGTACTAAACAAAGAGTAACTTTTCCACAATGTATAAATAGCATGCTATTATTACTAGTGCAGTAAAACTGTTCAGTCGGTCAAGGTTGGGGCACAAAGTGGCCAAATTAAATACATTATATGTTTCTGGGGTTATTTTAACATGAAATTTGTTCTTCGGGATACATGTACATAGTTTATTGTAGTTAATAGTTGAAAATGATGGATTACAATTTTAAGTGATGTGGATTTGGCGAGGCTGATAAAAGTAAAACAAATGGCTTCACGAATACGATACAATAAAAAGGCTCGTCATTCTACGAGTGAACAAAATGGAACACAAGACTACTATTTTTAATGGCCTGTGGAGACCACTATAAACCGTGGATATTTTACAGGGACCTCGAGTCGCGGGGTAGGGCTACCTTGCTCTATGGGTTCATCATGGAGAAATAAGTAGTACATTGTGGAGGAATAAAAACCTTTTCTTGCAGTATCCGTGAAGTGCACGCATAACCATGAAAGTGCAAGTAAGTACAATAATTTAACAACTATATATTTTCAATATAATGTAATTACAATCATAATTAATTTGAATTGCTTGTTGGGAACAAAGGCATAGGATATGAATGCGCGCGCTCTCAGACTAATTGCGACTAAAATACATAAACTATGGGGGATCCTTTTAAATAGGTTTATAATATTTACTAAAGCAAAACACTTTTTTTATTTATTTTTTTATTTTTAATTTTTTTATTTTAATTTTTTTTTTAATTTTTTATTTTTAATTTTTTTTTTTTTTTTTTGGGGGGGGGGGGGGGAATTTCGGTAACCCGCTGACGCACGTAAAGTCCAAATTACTGGGTGTACTTGATTCTGGTACTTGCGGTACGTATACCGTCAAAGTTATTCGCTGTGCATGTGGGAGGTTCAATCATATTTTGTCGATTTGATTTTGTAGACATGTCACGACATGTCCAACTTTAATGGCCGTGAATCATCCTCCATGAGTGAATCATGGAGGAAGGGTGAAATTGGCGCGATAAAACGAGGGAAATATCGAGAGGGCCATTTTGAACAACTCCCGGGAAAAACTCGAACATGACGAACTGTAACTTGAATCTTTTAATTGATAAATAAAAGGGTTATAATCAGTTAATTTATATTATATTATCTATTTCATACTTTTAATTATTTTGTTTCGAATACAAAATAATTCATTTCAAGTGTTTTTCTTTGTGTAAGCACTAATTTGCATTTACAATAGTCCGTCCAATCAAAGAAGCGAATTGTAAAAATTCAAATTTGGACCCCCAAGGTCAACAGCCATTTATAATATTCTTCCGCAAGTTAACTTTGATAATTTATCGAAAGTTATGTAAAAAGTCAATATGTATTTATTTAAATGTTTACTGAAAATCAAACAGCTGATAAATACACTATATAATTTCATTGACGTTCTTGTTAATTTAAATATTTGAAACAAAACATGCACTACTTTCTTTCAGTGTATGGATTTTTGCAAGATTAGGCACAACGAACGTTGCGCTCGAAAATGTGCACAAATTATGATGAGCCGTTGAATTGAACACGATAGGGTAAACAATTTGAACGCGGGGAGTACAAACTGGGAGTTGTTTCGCGTAAAGTGTACTCCAAATCCTCGCGAATTGTCCATGTATTAATGTCGCTACTTACTTGTTTTAAACTGTTTTAGGGAACAATAAACAAAGGTAAGAAACAACTGTTTTATTGTCAGTACTTGCACCCTGCTCTCTAGTCATGCTAGTCTGCAGTGTTTTTGTGGACGGTTTTGAGTTGGCCGATTGTTGTGAAAATGTGGGTGCCTTGAAATGTGTGCCATTTTCTGAGGTGCCAGACCAATTTTGAGCCCTGTTGCCATTTTGTTTTATGCCACGACTAGTCTAGATTAACCCTCTTTATTTAGACAGGATTTTCAGCATTACGCCCCGACACAGTCCGATTCCTGTTGCCTTTTTGGCTTGCCCAAATTCAGGCCACAGATTCATGTAATTCTGAGTTTTTTTGTTCCTAATCTTATGTCTTTATGTTTTGTGATTTTGTCTTGTAAAGAATGCCAAATAAATAATAATATAATAATTTATTCATAATCATGACAAGCCATGACGGTACTAAAACACTGTGGAGTGTCGTGGCCGAGTGGTTAAGAGCGTGTGTTTTCTGTTCCACAGAGCGTGAGTTTGAATCCCGGTCGTCGACGCGTGTGTCCTTAACTAAGCAAGGCAATTAAACCACTATTGCTTCGTCCTTCGGATGGGACGTAAAGCCGTTGGTCCCGTGTGTGTGTATTGTGTATATATTGAACCAGGACACGCATGTAAAAAAAACCAGTTACGCTTATCGCTAAGACTAAGAGAAGGGGTTCGCCCCGGTGTTTCTGGCATTCCGTTCATCCTCCTACTCGGGTTTCTTCAGGCTTACGAGCTACAGTGCCTTGGGTGCTTTTGAGGAATCCTCGGTTTTATTGCCGAAAAGAAATAATAATAATAACTAAAAAAAACTAACTGTTTTTCACTTCAAATGTGTTTTTGATAATTTGCAGAAAATGCCACTCTTCGGGAAAATAGTGGTGATTAAACGGAACGAGTCGGACGGAGCCAACTTTCCCCTCACGCTCAAGCAGTGCTTGTTTGGAAGGCGAGTCTATTTTATGAAACTTCATTCGGAAGTGTGTGTAGCTGCATGTAATTAAATTATTCTCGCGGTCGGCATGACGTCACGAAGGGGAGAGCCGTCCATAACAACATGCGTTTAACCTCAAATTTTCCCTTTGCGCTAAGTGCATAAACAATGGGAAGATAAACGAAGTTCCCGGATGTCCGACCGCGAGAATGCCGCAATTTAATCTTCTAGAAAAAGTTGAGGTTTTTGCAGCGCATGTATTATTTGTTCTCATTTTTAAGCCGTACACAAAATGTTAACTTTATAAATTATAATCTTGTTTCTTTTAGAACGAATGAGTGCGACATCAGGATCCAACTTCCAAATGTCTCCAAGGAGCACTGTCGTATCAAGGTTATTGATGCGGTTAGCGTAAGTGACACTGACACTGTTGTATGATGTAGTATAACCTCCATAAATCCATTAAATCACATACCTCTGTTTTTGAAGAATTTCGGCAGTTTAAGGATCCTGTAACGTCAACCCGACTTGGTGTCTCCCCCATGCCTGAGGAATTACCACCAAGACACCTCTTTGTGAGGTTCCTCATGCTCTAGACTAATAATCATAATACATGTACAACTAAAGTGGTACAACTCGGGGGAAAAGCACACCGTTCTAACAACAAAATCTGATAAGTAGAATGCGCAAAATGAACCACAAGTTCGTTTCTTGATCTACTCTTGGATGTGCCAAAATAAGAAAGTTATGCCTGTTTGTTGATCTGGTCCCAGTTATCAAACTGCAAGTCATTTCACTACAAGATCAAATGGCACTCCATACCTTAAATTGTGTGTGAATACTTATAAAGCCTTTTCCCTAAAATTTAGTAATATCGATAAACTACACGATTCGATTTAGAACGATAAAAAACTCTCAGCTGGACGGCCAAACATACCAACATGCCAGCTTTCTGAAACTACTCTGGATTCTGTGTAAACCTATCCAACATTTTTTATATTTTCTTCTATCTCCCTTGCAGGTAACACTGACCAATCTGAGCTCGGTGAACCCAACGCGGGTAAACGGCAAGACCCTGACCAACACTGTGACACTGAAACACAAGGATATTTTCACAATCATTGATCGTTCTTTCAGGTAAACATACTTTTGGGCTCCAAACCTGGGACTATTTCTGTTGACTTTGAAATGTTACCAAAACAATGAATAAAAAGGTAGTTAAATTTATATTCGCCCATATCTTGATTGGTGTCATTCTAACGCTTGCTCGTGATATTCTCCAGGTTTGAGTTTCCACCAGGCCACAAAAAACGTCTGTCTACATCGGGGAAACCAGAACCGACGGTGCAGAGTCCTGTGGTGTCGTCCACCAGTGGCAGCAAGGCAAAAAGTAAGTAACTTCCATTTTGTAACTTATCCATTCATAACTAGGCTGGCGGCTTAACTTAACTTGCTTTTATTTATTTCATTTTTTTACAACAAACTGCATCTGTGTTTTTCTTTGGAGTTAGGAATGTGTTCAATAAGTAATATTTTAATTTTACAGCTCTGAAAAAGACACCATCTAAGAGCCCTGGAAAGACTCCGGCCAAACCCAAAGCAAAGACGCCTGTCAAGACACCAGCCAAGAGGGCAGTATCACCATCCTCTATCGCCATGCCCAAGGCATCATCGTCACCTAACGCCAAGAAAGCAGGCACTCCAAAAACTACCCCTGCTGCCAAGAAATCTCCCAAGGTTTCCCCCAAGGCCTCGCCCAGGGCCTCGCCCAGGGCCTCCCCAAAAGCCTCGCCCAGGGCCTCCCCAAAAGCCTCGCCCAGGGCCTCCCCAAAAGCCTCGCCCAGGGCCTCCCCAAAAGCCTCGCCCAGGGCCTTCCCAAAAGCCTCGCCCAGGGCCTCGCCAAAAGCCTCGCCAAAAGCCTCGCCAAAAGCCTCGCCCAAGGCCTCCCCCAAAACCTCGCCCAAAACCTCACCCATTGCCTCGCCCAAGGCAACCCAGGAACCACCTGTCACGAGCACCACTCCTGTTAAGAAGGAAGATAAGACTGGAACACCAAAACGAGTCACAGCTTCATCGGCAAAGAAGATTCCAAAAAGATTAAGCGGATCTATGAAGGTGAGAACAAGCTCGAGTGAGTCGCAGTTAACAGTTTCGACTTCATTAGTAGCGTTTACATACCCCTGAGGACTAGGGTCGGTTGATATTCGATAAGTTTGAAACAGCCCTACTGAAGACTAAAAATCCAGTTTTGGTATTCTGATTTGAAATATCACAGCCAGTTCAAATTCTTAAATTTTGCAGAAGACGGCAGTAGACAGCCCTAGAATGCCAGGAAGTACCAAGTCCCTGAAAAGAAGCATCGGTCAACTTCGACGAGTCTCGGCACCACTTAAGGAAGAGTATGAAGGACCCTCCCCGAAGGTTGCTACTAAATCCAAGACCCCACCCAAAGCAGTCGCAAAGACTGCACCTAAAGCATCGCCAAAAGGTAGGCACCTTATTAAGTATTTTGGTTATTAAAAAAAACCAACATTTTTTTACAACTTTTGAAATACATTTTCTTGCACTCCGATACCTGGGGTGCTTCCCCTAACCCCCTAATGCTTTCTCAGGACTTGCCTGCTAAATCCAACTCGGTAAACTGAACTCGTATGACTTTACTGCTCAATCCAACAAGGTCCAACTCACAAACTTGTTGGGTACTAAAATGACTTGCCTGCTAAATCCAACAGGATCCAACTGTTCCTTTTCTTCTTTTTTTCTTTTTTTTCTATTGGATCCAACAGGGTCCAACTTGGTGTTATTACACTAATAACCATGGTAACCCAAAAGTTCGCGATTATGATTGTGTTCCAAAAAAATATCAAATGACTTGCCTGCTCAATCCAACAGGTTCCAACGGAAATGTCAACTGGTTGGATTTAGAAGGGTAAGGGTTATTAAAAGTGAAACTATTTTTTATTTTTGTTCACAGTAACAACACCTGCCAGCAAGAAGAAAAACCCTGCATCCAACAAGAAGCGACGATCCACTGATGACATAGCACCAAGCGCCAAACGGAAGCGAGTGTCTTTTGGTCCTCAACTTAGCCCTGAGCAGTTCGACAAGCGTCTTCCTCCACTAACACCTCTCCGGCGAGGTGCAACACCTAGAAGTAGGCGTTCATTTAGTGGATTGACAGAAAGTCCCAATGTTTTTCGTCTGAAAAAGCATCGTCACTCCCTGGCAGTCATTGCAATCTACGAGACGGCAGAAGACGCCAAGTCACCGGCCAAGTCGCCGGCCAAGTCGAAAAAGTCTCCGGCCAAGTCTCCGGCCAGGTCTCCGGCCAGGTCTCTGGCAAGGTCTCCGGCCAGGTCTCCGGCCAGGTCTCCGGCCAGGTCCCCGGCCAGGTCTCCGGCCAGGTCTCCGGCCAGGTCTCCGGCCAGGTCTCCGGCCAGGTCTCCGGCCAAGTCTCCGGCCAAGTCTCCGGCCATGTCTCCGGCCAAGTCTCCGGCCAAGTCTCCGGCCATGTCTCCGGCCAAGTCTCCGGCCAAGTCTCCGGCCAAGTCTCCGGCCAAGTCTCCGGCCAAGTCTCCGGCCAAGTCTCCGGCCAAGTCTCCGGCCAAGTCTCCGGCCAAGTCTCCGGCCAAGTCTCCGGCCAAGTCTCCGGCCAAGTCTCCGGCCAAGTCTCCGGCCAAGTCTCCGGCCAAGTCTCCGGCCAAGTCTCCGGCCAAGTCTCCGGCCAAGTCTCCGGCCAAGTCTCCGGCCAAGTCTCCGGCCAAGTCTCCGGCCAAGTCTCTGGCCAAGAAGTCCCCTAAAGCCACCCCCAAGTCTTCCAAAAAATCACCTGGAAAGACTACCAAGTCTGCTAAAAAGCCCCTGATGAAAATAAAGCTAACTATGAAGCCACCATCTCCAGCCAGGGCAGATGCTGAAACAGTCACTCCAAGAGCAGCTACACCAAAAGCAAAAACCTCAGTGAAAATTGCTACTCCTAAACCAGTTCCAGTATCAGAAAAGAAGACTCCAAGAGCAAACAAGCCCTCGGTGGACGAAAGCTTTACTGGCCTCCCGGAGATGTTTAGTACACCGTCACCAGTCAAACAAGGAGCAGTCGGTCAGAGTAAGGTAACCAAGCCAACTCCAAAATCGGCCCTAAAGAAGAAGCTTTCAACACCTTTGAAGAAAGCCATCGTTCAAGCTGCTAAAGAAAAAGCAAGGCCAAGCCCAAATAAGATGCCCACTCCTTTGAAAGAAGCCATCAAGACAGCTGCAAAGGCCCTGCCCAAGAAGGTTACACCCAAGAAAATGGCAACACCACTGAAGAAGGCAATAGCCAAGGCTGCCGCTGATAAATCTCAAATGCTTACACCCAAAAAGATGTCGGCACCTTTGCAGAAAAGCATCAAGGCAGCGGCTGAGGCAAGACCCAAGGTTCCTACTACTAAGAAAATGGGGACTCCTTTGCAGAAAGACATCAAAGCTGCAGCTGCAGCTAGACCCAAGATTCCTACCCCCAAGAAAATGGTGTCTGAGCTGCAGAAAGACATCAAGGTTGCTGCTGTGGGTAGAAAGGCCCGCACTGTTACCAAGAAGATGTCACCAGCACTCAAGGAAGAGATTAAGAAGGTGAGGGTGCACTTTCACAGTCAAGCACGGTTGGGACGAGAACACAGTTACCACAAGCATTTATTTTGTCAACCCTGACCAAAATGTACACATTTCTAAAGGAGGACATTAGCTTAACCAGCTGTATTAGCACGAAAACGTGGTTACAATTGTTTTCATTGGCCCGGCTGCAAAAAAGCATTGTTATAAACGAGTACATTTTGAAAACGTCTTTTCAATTATACTCAATTCCACTAAATCCTGAAGAAATGTGCTAATAATTGTCCGGCTAATGCTAACCCCATTGGTAGCCCACACCTCGATTGGTCTTGTGATGGGCGATTCGCATGAAAATAAACTGCGTTGTAGTTTTAACAATAAATGTTTAGAAAATTTTAAAGCAGTGATTCTTGAATTTCCAATTTACCAAACTTTTCAAATCTGAAAATACATGTATACAACTTGAAAACCAAAATTATATTACATTTTTGCTAACAAATGCAAACCGTAGAAAACTGGTTCTTTTTCTGCAGTAGCTCTTAAAAATTATTTAAATTCTTGGCGGAGAACATTTGCAAGAGTATGAGTATTTTTTTCTTGCCAGTATGAGTACAATTTCATGAGTACGAGTACTAAAAAAAGTACTTGAGTAAGAGTACAATACTGATTGAACGTATATAATTTGTTATACTTTTACAGGGTGTTGCTCTGAAGGAGACTAAACCAGCATCGCCCAAGAAGCCACACACACCGAAGGCCAAGACCCCTACCCCAAAGAAGGCAGGCAGGCAAGCAACCCCAAAAGTCAAGACCCAAACTCCCAAACCAAAAACACCTGCTGCAAAGAAAGTGGTTACAATTGCTGCCAAGTCTCCAATGCAGACACCATCCGAGTTGACGCCTAAGCCCGCGACCCCAGCTCGAGCCAAGACCCCTAGGACAAAGACCCCAGCCCGAGCAAAGACCCCAGCCCGAGCCAAGACCCCAGCTCGAGCCAAGACCCCCAAGACAAAGACCCCAGCTCGAGCCAAGACCCCAGCTCGAGCCAAGACTCCACGTCCGATGAGGTGGGCAGACATTGTCAAGAAGGGAGCTTCCAAGCCCTTGGCTGCTTCCAAGGTCCTTGTTGCAAGAGCTCTAAAGACATCTAAAAGCAGCAAGGCCAAGATACTTTATTTAAAGGCTAAGACACCAAAGGTATGTCAGTCCTCTATTACCATTGTCACAAATCTCCCAAAATTCTTAAATGATTGTGTGACCAAAATTAAACTATGGGTTCCAAAGTGATTGTTTTCATTCCATTATTTTATTGTGTTGGTCCTAAATAATGATCCTTGCAAAAAGTGTCTGTAACTCATTCAGCTCTTCAACAAAAAGATTTTAAACAATAGACAAATTTATTGATGTATTACATTATTTTTGTGTCTCAGAGAGTATATGGTGTTGGAAGCACTGGACATGCAGCCTCTCCAGCAACCATCTTGATTGGTCGTTCTAAGCGTACTGCCAAGACACCTGTACGCCCAAAGAAGGGCAGGAAGACCCCCTTCAATAAGGCACCTCCCAAATTCGAGTCGGCTGCCAACACCAGTTTCACAGGCCTGGCAGACATGATGAAGACTCCGTCACCAAAAAAGAGATCCAGGCAGTCCCTGCTGGATTCCACCCTGGACATGCCTACACCAGAAGGACCTGGTGTCATGACCGTATCACCTCTGACATCAAGGGACCCCAGCCCAAGGAAGAGCACTTCTCCTTACAAGATGGTGTCTCCGCTCATAGCTAAGCAGACACCCATGAAGTCCTCAATAAATGTGACTGCCTTAGCTGCGGTCAAAATGTCAGGTAAGAGAATGTCAGAGAAGTTTGTGTCACCGCTGAAGGAGAGTAAGACTCCCTTGAAGATGGGCAAGGTGGTTAAGGCAAAGGCCAAGACGCCTGCGAAGGCCAAGACGCCTGCGAAGGCCATGACGCCTGCGAAGGCCAAGACGCCTGCGAAGGCCAAGACGCCTGCGAAGGCCAAGACGCCTGCGAAGGCCAAGACGCCTGCGAAGATCAAAACTTCAGAGCTTGTAGCCAATCAGACACCCATGAAGTCCTCAATAACTGTGACTGTCCTAGCTACCGAAAAAATGTCGGGAAAGAGAATGTCGGAGAAGTTTGTGTCACCGCTGAAAGAAAGTAAGACTCCCTTGAAGACGGGCAAGGTGATTAAGGCAAAAGCCAAGACGCCTGCGAAGGCCAAGACACCTGCAAAAGCCAAGACACCTGCGAAGGCTAAGACACCTGCTAAACCTAAAACACCTGAAGAAAAGACACCCAAACTCTCTGGTATTGCTTGTCTCATGAAAACACCCAAGCCCCCCACTAAGTCTCCAAAGTTGAGTGGCATCAAGCAACTTGTCGCATCTCCCAAGAAGATTGACCCTTATGATGACTTTGAAGGAGTACCTGAACTTTTTATCACGCCTAAACGACAATTCCCATCCCCTGTCAAGGCTAGTACTCAGAAGGCATCCAAACGTAAGGCTTCTCAGTCACCAGCTCCACCCGCTAAGCGCACCAAAGCTCGAACTCCATCCCCTAAGGCCAAGAAAGCTGACACGCCTGTAGAGGACTCTAAAGTTGCAACACCAAGTCCTGTGAAGCCCAAAAGACCTAGGAGAGAAGCTGCCCCTAAGCAGATCATGGCCAAGAAAACAAAAACACCTGCTAAGAAGACACGTGCTGCCAAGGCAGTTATAAAACCATCTCCCACTCCAGTCAAGAAACGGCCCAGCAGCAAAAGAGCAGCTGCTGAACCTGTTGAGGAGCCACCTACTAAAAAGCAGGCTGTTACTCCGGCAGACGCTTTGGTAACAGTTGCAACACCAGCCAAGTATGGACGCAGAGTAGCTGCAGCCAAGAGGGCTAAAACCCCACCAGCTAAAAGAAAGACCCCAAAGAAGCAGACAAGAGGAAGGAAAGCAGTGGCCGCTCCAGAAACTCCAGAGGTCTCCCTCGAACCGTTGCAGAAAAAGACTCGTGGACGATCTAGAAAACAGGCAACTGTTCCAACACCCAAAAAGACAGTAAAAATAGTGTCGCCAGTTAAGGTTGAGACTCCTGCTCCGTCAAAGAGAGGTAGAAGAGCAGCAGCCACAAGTAAGCAAGCTAAAACACCAACTAAGAAGGCAACCCCTGCAAAGAAAGCAACCCCTGCGAAGAAAGTAACCACCCTGGATGTTAAGGAAGTCTCCTTTGAGTCAAGTCCCAAGAAGACTCGATCTGGACGTGGAAGGAAGACTGTCAGATCTCCTGTGCAACCCGAGGTAGCCCCCAAATCAGCACCTGTTCAGAAAACACCTGCCAAGACGCTTCCGGCTAAATCAAAAGCAGCTCCCAAGAAGACTCCAGCCAAGACGACAAAGACTAAGAAGGAAGCTGCAGCAGTTGTACAAGCACCAACTGCCTCCCCTAAAACTACCAGGTCTGGACGGAGCCGGAAGCAGACATCCCCGGCCAAGTCACCAGTGAAGAAGACGCCAGCTAAGAAGAGTACACGCAGTAAGGCAAGCAAGGAGGTCGCTGCATCACCGGTCATCGTCGAGCCAAGTCCCAAGAAGACCCGTAGAGGGACCGTCAAGAAGACTACTGCTACTCCCAAACCAAAAGCCAAGGCCAGTAAGCAAACTGTTGTGGAGACCATTGTCATCGACTCGCCCACTCCGAAAAAGCAAAGGGTGACAAAGGGCAGAGCAGCGTCCAAATCTAAGTCGCCAAAACCTACTGCAAAAACCTCTAAGGCAGCCAAGAAGGTGGCATCTCCAGCCGTCGCCAAAAAGCCATCTCCTGCTGTAACAAGGAGAATCACAAGGGCTAGAAAAAATTAAAGCAAGTCGTGGTCAATTGATGCTGATTTCAGACTTGTTAAAAAAAATCAAATAGTGCAAAACCGTGCATTTATCGCTTAGAAAATTGTTTGCTGCTTTTTAGATGCTTAATTAAGTTTTATTGGTCTTCACAAACAGGAGTTCCTACATGTACTTTGATTGTCGCATTAATCTACTGGAGTAGGTAATTCATTAAATCATTGTCGTTTAAATTTGATATTTTCTTCAGTGTCCGAATGTTTTTGAATGTTTTCATATGCAAATGCAATGGACCAATCTTGGGGTTTTTAAAGATCCATTTTTTGTATAATTGGAGTGACATTTACCTCCTGGAATTTATAATGATATTTTTAAGATAAAAAATTCGAATAAATAGAATAGTACGTGTTCAATTCAAGTAGAGATAAAAATCTTTCACCCTCACTTCGAGATATTGTATTGTAAATAGAACTGGTTTCGCCTACTGTACATATTTGTACAAAGTTCATAGTTTTAGCCGTAGGTTTGAAAATCATTTATCCACTAAAATGGCAGGAATGGAAAGGAAGCGATACATTCCTATTAGGTATTTGCGTGTGTTTTTTTGGGTTGATTTTCCAGAACTACTTTTTTAGTGCGAGTGAAAAATATGAAGCACTTGCTGTTTTGTGACAGACCCTTTATATTACAATGTATAGCAAGACCTAGTGGGGCCGATTTCATGAAAATCAAAGATCAATCTTAGGAAGAGAAACTCATTCTAACTTGCATTAGATCTATTGCAAGTTGAGACGAGTTACTCTTTCTAAAGATCGATGGATTGGTGAACACTTTGTCTCATTTTTATGACTTTTGTGCAGTTATCTTGCAAGGGAAAAGGTGTCTACAATGTACATTTTGTTTGTGATTCAGTAAATGCATACTTTTTTTTGAATGATTCAGTTTATTGCATAGAAAGTAAGCTTTTATAGCGTTTTAAACTTCTACAAAGTGTACGAACCTGTTTGAATATGCAGTGGTTTTTAAATGCGTTTTGTAAAACAACCTGTAAATTGGGAAATTTCTATAGTGGTTTCCTATTTAAAAGTGTATTTTTCAAACTTAGTTTCTCACTGAAGATGGCATGTTAAGAGTGTCGAGTACAAATGTAGTCTCTAGAACCGAGTTGTAAATATGATGGTTTTAAAGATTTTTCAGTTTTAAGTTTCATTTGTTTGTCGTTTTTCTTCTAAATTGTCACAAATTTATGGGAGGTAGATCTCAGGGGTTGTACAATTGTTATTTCGTTATACATGTAATTCGTATTCATAGTTTTTTTCCTTGTCAATTAAACAAAGAAGTCTGAGTAATTGGATAATGACTGCTAGAAACTGACCCAAAAAACACTCAAATTACAGTAAGTACATGTACTGTACATCTATAATTGCTTTCATAGAAAATTAGGTTCTGCATAATGGTTAACACATTTTCTCATCGAGGCAAACAATTTGGCACACAGCTAAACATTATGGAGTTCATTTATTTGAATCATTTCCATAATAGCAGTGGGGGTAATTCTTTTCACAACTGCTTATAGTCGACTTGGTTAAATTTTTGGATTTGGTTTGATTTTGCTCAAAAAACCTGCTTCATTTTTTTGTTAGTATAAATTGTACATTTTATGCATTTAATATGACGGTAACCGTGAATAACGTTGTTGGGTCCTGTGTTTTGTAAAGCACGCCCTCTATAGCTAAAACGCTGTCTAGGCTGATATGTGCAGAATACTGTACATGTAGGCCCTACACGAATCTAGTTTCTCTGAAATAGCAATTCGAAATTTTGTAGGAAAAGGTATAGGAACGAGAACACAATTGTTTCATATCGATTGATTCACCTTTGGTAAGCAGATGTGGTAGAGATGCAAGTTGTACAAGTAAAAACAATTATGTACTAATTTTGTCTTTCCGAAAAACAGAACTCTCTATTATAAGTAGTCTGGTGCTTCATTACAAAGAACATGATAAAGATGGCACCTTGGCAAAATGAGCTACTGGTCCTTTCCAAAGGGAAAGACTTCACTTTTTTCTCCACTAACGGTGCTTCCTTGTTGAATTTTGATCAAATACAATGAAAGAACAGAACAATTGAGTCATTGGGAAGATAGTGGTCTTATATTCAGTTAAAAGTAAAGCTGCAATTGTACAAGTACATGTACAGGAAGTTTTTACAAAACGGTAGTGAATACATTTTGTGTACAGTTTTGATTAAAACCAAGCTGAATTGATTCCCTTTTGGATAAAATGTTGTTTTCCTTCCCCAAAAACGTATTGATCTTTAATCATAATTATAATCCAGACTTCCTAACTTGTGACGCCCAGAATTTTACTGGAAAATATCAACTGCCCCTCCCCTCAACTGCTCACAATCTATCGGTTCGCGCTTGAAAACTAACCCGGGCCAATTTCATAGAGCTGCTAAGCACAAACATTTGCTTAGCACAAAAAAGTCTTGCTCATTAAAAACAGGTTACCAGCCAAAACTCTACGTATTTTTCATGCTAAGCAAAAACTAGCTGATTATCAATCCAAAACAATAAAGACCACATGAAAATTTGGTCTGTAACCTTGTTTTTGCCAAGGACAAAATGTTATGCTAAGCAAATTTGTGTGCTTAGCAGCTCTATGAAATTGGCCCCTGGTGAAGTTTTATCTCTGTGAGTGTGATTGTATACGTGTGCAGTGTACCAGAATTCCATAAAGATCTCGATTTTAATTCAAAAGTTGTCGACTTTGTTTTAAATTAGGCCTACTGATATCAGCAATCAGCTGCGCGATGTCTGTTAAAAAAAAGTATAAAAAGATGCTCAAAGGCATCGTATGAATGGCGACCTTTTCATCTGTTTAATCCTCTCGACAAGAGCACTACCGCCTTCTGTTTCAATGCAATCCTCTGTAGTTCTACCGCAAAATTTTCACATTTCGAAGACATCATTTCAAAGCCCTTTCTAGGCCAATATCGTAGTTGGTTTTTTTTGTTTTTTGGTTTTTTAATTCGATTTTAGTCGGTAGAATAGGAAATAATGTGAGATGGATGATTAATTTGGATTGCTTAATGTAGATGTCATGAGTCATGATCTTTCCCCGACATCCACATCTTGAGTTGTCTTCAACAGAAGAAGCTCCAGTAACACCCATAGTACAACAAAAAAACGTTAATTTCCCCCGTTCCCTTGGAACAAAAAATAATAATCCTCGCTTCTTTTGCCGATGGCACAGCCGGGCGGGCGTATAATAAAACAGCGCATTATTTTACTCATAACCCGAGCGTTGAGAGATGCGCAGTAATGATGGAAGGATGATGATCATCACAAGTTGCAGAGAAAAGGTTAAGACAGAGAAAAGGTCTCTAAATGAAAACCACCTGCCGCGACTAGCGACTAGCAAAATAAGATGGCACAGGTAGAACTCTAACAGATGACTCAATGCTCTAGAGGGCGGGCATCCATCCAGGCACGCCGGAACGCGCAGCCAGCCTTAAGCAGGAACGACAGGTAAAAACTCGACTCGAAGACATTTCTGGTAATCCTTTGTAATCCTTGACGAGTGGTGGCGCCGGGTTTTAGGCCCTGGGCTATTGTTTTTTGTTCGACATCCACTCAATGAGGGCCCAGAGCGCGGGTGGAACCCTAGGCCTGGCATAATTGGGACCACTGGCCGATTATTGTGACATTTTTCTTGCGGAGTTGTGTGACAAACGGAACAATCATGAACATGTGTGCACAATCAGGCCACGATTTTGCTTAGCTGTGGTCTAATTTAAAAACCTTTTAAATACTTTGTACCGCGTTGTGCAAAACAAATACTAAAAACTAATATAATATACATGTACATGTGTATATTGTGTATGGTCGTCAAGATACTACAAATCTATAGCTGAGTTTGAAGTCAACTTTATCTTGTTTCCCCCTGTTTTACTGTAGTTTAAGGAAACCAAAAAGGAAGATCTCTCTAAGGTGTCTCTTTTGGTTGATTAGGAAGGGGTGACCTAACCATGTCTTCATATTTCCTTGGAAATCCTTGGAAATCCCTCGCTAAGGCATTTTCACACTTAAAAGCAGTGTACAAAATAAAACAGGAATAATCGGTCGCATAGTCTGTTGTGTTGGCTTTAATGCAAATCGCCCTCACAAGACCAAACTTTAAAAGGCCAAACTTTAAAAGGCCAAACTTTAAAAGGCAAACTTTAAAAGGCCAAACTTTAAAAGGCCAATCAAGGTTTGGGTACAGAAAAAAAGTGTAGGAGAACCAGGCCCTCACACTGAAACAAGACAAGGCAAGCTGATCTCTTCACAGTATGAATAGGGTTGGGATGGGTAACTAGTCCTCTGCGAGGCATCCTCTGCAAGGCATCCTCTGCGAGGCATTAATAATACTTCTATCCATTGTTAGGCATAGAAGTGCCAGAGCCTAGGCTGGGCTCGAACCCCGAACCTGCAGAATTCACCCGCAGACCACGAAATCAACGACGCAGACCGCGGCCACCATGGCACTTTTACACGGTGTTGTGTTGGGGTGAGCCGTGAGCGGGGTGGGGTCATGTAGACAGACGTGTTAGTCTGAAACTGGGACAGGAACAATGCATTGTTAAACTCCAATTTTACTGCACTATAGTTGTAGGCGTGTACATGTACATGTACATGTATATGTGATCGTAAGCCTCGATACCTGGCTCCAGCAGTGCAAAGGTAGGTCAGGATTGCGTCATACACCATACTCTTCGAATTAATCTCCGACAGAGGAAGCGAAGCGTCAGGGAAGACAATAGAACCATCCTACTGGGAGACGGCATGATGAAGTAGCCTTCAATTCAAAGCTGACATTGATGACGTGCGACTTGAGGTACAGACTAAGCCTGTATATCATCAGTCTTAAAGAGAAACTCTGAGCAATCGTCCGTGAACTAAAATTGAATATTATTTTATAATTCCCCATAAGTCACAATCTTTTTTATATTAAACCAAGCAGGAGGAGACAAACCGGTCACAAACGAGGTTAAAACATTAGTTACATCACTTCTACTATCATTAAATTTAAACAGCGCCATCAATGGTGACCAAAAATGAGATGATTGTTCGGTTATATAATCAGGTGGGTCCTCTACTTCAAACACCACAGATTTTGTCTCAGTAAACACGTGGAAATAAGAGACATGTTTCGAAGTTTAGATTTTCGGGGGTAAGTTTTGTCCATAAGACAAAAACAAAAATCTTTGGATTACTTGTTATTTATTCCTAAGCGTCTTTGAAAACGTTTTGGGAATCCACCAAGAAGAAGTTGTTTTTGTTTCTCACTGTTGACTGTTAAAAAAATTTCTTTTCGCTTTTAAGTCCGATCGGCAATTCCTTAGGGCAGCAAGCTTGTAGGTTGTGTTACTATCCAATCAGGTATCCCGTTTTAAAGTTCCGACTTTTTGAAAAGGCGGGGACCTGAACAGTTCGAATTTTTCTTCTTCCTTGCTGGCAAAAAATTGCATTTAAAACACTCGGTTGAATTCCCTTGTTTATAAAACTTCTTCACACATGCACAACTTTCAAGAAGCGTGGAAATTTTAGAACCGCAAAATGTTGGGTTTCTGTTGAGAAAAGGACGTCGGGAAGAGGTTAAAGAAAATACCGAGGCGTTTGAAGTGGAAAAGAGCGCGCGAGGAGAGTGTTTTTCCAGCGATTTTATCGTTCCGCTTGCTTGCGAATTGCCCATCAAGAGCCCGAGTCTGAGCTTCGGTCAGCGTATAGGGTCCGGACAACGTGATTCCCCCGGAACGGTTTAATTGAGGTATCGTCAGTTGCTTTACCCGCCGTCCCATCGAGCCGTCAGTCCCCCTATTACAAGAGTCCTCGACACGGTAGTCTGTCCCCCCTTGTGACTTCCTGCACTGCACTCCGCGTGGGACTCGGCCAACTCCCAGAAGCCGGGACACTTCAGCCGTGGGGGAAATTGGACCCATTTCCTGGCCCGGCGCTTCTCTCCGCGCGCGCCCCACGCAGAAAACCCCTCGTTTCCCGTACCACAGGATCAAGTTGCGATCGCGGGTCAAAACCTTCATAAGCAAGATAGGAATTTATATTTCTCGGCAGTCCGGGTCAGTTTTCCCATTTGACTCTCTCATAAGTGCCTTCCAGCACGTTACTCCTCATTTCGCCTTTTTAAATCCGAGATCTGCGATATTTCACGGTGTTAAACGGATTAATACTGAATTTCCTTCGCGACTCCAATTTTTTTTTAATAAAGGCCGCCACACCCCCAAAAATATCATCCCAATTTACAGGCTTTCGATTCGTGATTTCCGAAACTCAAATAATACCAAGTATTGGTTGCATGAAAACGGAAGTACTCCTCGCTGACTTTAATTATTGTTTTTACAACGAAACTAGGGATTACCACTAAAACTCCACCACCTCGGCTCAAAAAAGGAAATTGCTAGCTAGGCGCGCGCATAAATTTACAATAACATCTACTTTCGGCAGATATTTAATCCTGGTTTAAAATCTCCCTGACCCTTCAATCACAAAATAATCATTTCGGAAACGCTCACCCTTAGCATAATACCGTTTGGTAGAAAGACCGAGATGATTATTAATATAACAATACGAGTATTTACTTACTTTACCGGCGAAAGTAACGTTGGTGGCGCTATACCGAGCAACCGTCACTGAAGCAACATTTCACAATTCGCGCCTCGTCACACGATATGAGTATTCAAAGATGTAAAAGACGTGTTGGAATTTGGAGAGTCGTTTTGTCATATCATTGTAATACGTTGGTTTTAGAGAAGGACATTATCTTATGTTTGACGCCCTATGCTGGTTAACTATGAGGTAAACAAAAAGATACAATCGCTAACGGGCCAAGATAATCCAACCATTAAATGGTCAGTTTCCACACTCTAGAATCGCAGGAACATAATATGGATAACCAGTGAAACCATGTCACAAAAAGTCGACGACCCCTCTCCCGAAGAATGTTTCCAATTAGGAGGCCCGAGGACCGTTTCGCAATATCTGAGTCAGTGATCAGTCCTGGTAGCACTAGTGTGTGTGTTGTATGCTCACCCCCCATGCCAGGCTATTCCCAAATGGGATCTAGTCGCACCTGGGCCGAGTTATGAAAAATGATATCCCTTTGTCGAATAAAGTAATGTGATTGGTATTGCTTGGATTGATACCGCAGTCACATGAGAGAGACATTGACAAGTTTATGTGTGCAAGAATGAAGGTCCGTTTGACACAGATACGCACCTAAGTGAAAGTTCATAATATCGATTGGGAATTTCATCAGCTGTCTACGAATCGGCACTTTTAATTGAAGATGTTTTCTATTTTGAACATTTTGAAATTGAAAATTTTACAAATAAATTGACAATCTGGGCCAGAACCAGCGACCTCCGGAATGCCATTTTAGTTAATTAGTTAATTATTATCAATGTTCGGGGGCGCTAGTCAGAAGTCATAAATATATTTTCGGGTCGAAAAGTTATAGGGGCCTCTACTTAAAGGGATCGTATACGTTTGGTAATTGGAACCCACTGTTTGTTTCAATCCTATATAGTTATAGGTATATACCATACCTGTACACATTTCATTTCAAAAGGTGGTAGCGATTTTGAGATATTGCCGAAAATCTGGAGCGGTTATGTCCACGCAGGAAGAATAATCTGCATTGGAATACACAATCTGAGAAACGTCACTGCAGTAACGCTTCTCAGATTCAAATTTTTGGGAATAAAAAGTGATATCTTTTTCCATGACCGCAGTGCTTCGAAATGAACAGTTTCTAAAAATGCATTATATTATCCAAAGCTGCTGTACTTCTTACCAAGTACGTTTTTATCGCCATTATTTTTTGGAGTAATTACCAAACGTATACGATCCTTTTAAAGCCAGACACAATAAAAAGTAACGTTGAATTTCGATCACAGTAGCAAAAAACGACAAGCATTTGGTCAGAGATGCACATGGGCAAATCGGATATAATTTATTAAAATGTGGAAAGTGAACTGGTCAGTATTGAAAAATAACCCTAAAATCGTCGTTTATTTAACCCTAACTCCCTACCCATTTTTACTTACACATAACCTGATCCTGCAAAATCCTCCAATTCCTAAATTGTTAAAACTCCAAGTAACCTGAATCCTGCAAAATCCTCCAATATTGGTCACTGGTGACCATACAGCCTGTATCCTGCAAAATCCTGCAGTCTTGCCCTGGCTGCAGTCAGTAAAAACCCAAGTAACCTCAATCCTGCAAAATCCTGCGATGCATCAAACTCCAAGTGACCTCAATCCTGCAAAATCCTGCATTTTGCAATGAGGAATATGGAGGATTTGGGAGGGTTAGACCTTTCACTGCAAAAAACTTAGGAATCATGGCATATCCCGGCGTGGCAACAAAAATGTGGTCATTTCCCCCGGGATTTACACCTTTGTATTACTTATTAAGATGTATAAGAGAATGTAAAAATATACAAATGACTTTGTGGTTTAATTAGGAAAATGAAATTATACTGGAACATAAGCAGATCTCAATTCTCCAATAAATTGTTGTTTGTTTCTTTTTTATTACTTTGTTCTTTAAAACGAGACGATCTGTTTGATCCATTAATCCAATCATCGATCATTATTCATGTATTAACTATTTTTTTTTTGCTTATAGATGCCGCCTTTCTTGTTTCCATCTTCCCCTAACCCCAGCTCTTTCTTAGATGGAGCAGTGAACCTTTCGCGGTCATCATAATTTCCAAAACCCTACTGATAATCCATCTCAGCGGGAAACATCCACCACAGTTCTTCTTCTTCTTCTTCTTTTTCTCTAGTTACGTCTTCGCTTGAAGAGCGGGCTAAATCGGGCGTGTTTCCTACATATCTAAGGTCATCATCTTCATCATCATCTCACGGAGTTTCGAAACGGCGGCTTGTTGAAGGGGCGGATTGACGGTGGAACGCGGCGGCGGGCAAGCTGTGATTTCTCCGCCGCCGCCGCCGCCGCAGCCGCGCCATCGCCTTGCACCGCGCGGCACGCTCGAAACACAGAGAGGGTTTGAAACACCCTGAATCCATGACGAAGCCCTGGCTTAGTGGAGGTATACGGTTGGGGGGAAAGGCGGTATAAAAACGGAACAGCTGGTGTGTCTTGCCTGCAGCGAGTCGCGGAAGAGCCGCGAAGAGGGGTTGAAATCACGGGGAGAACGGCCGAGGCCGACAGAGCGCGCGGATATACTGTTGTGTCGACTGTGAACGTCGTCGGTTCATAATACCATTTTTTTTTTACTACGATTGATCATTGGGCCAGTGATTTTTGAAGTGATGTACGGGGAATCGAACGCAATTGGCCCGTGGACATTCATCCTCAATCACGCTGCCTTCTCTTGACTCTTTGAAGTCTCATTCAACAGAGAAAATGTTCCGGCATTTTAAATTGTCTTTTATTTTTGCTCTAAACAAATCTTTCTAAATGTTCATACCTTACATTTTCATTTGTCTTTCATTTTAATGGTAAAAAAATATAAAAATCGTTGAGATACAACAAGGTAAACAAATAAGACTCAAATGTTTTCGATTTATCTGTACAGGGAGAACAGTTTCGATCAAAGAGTTTTGCCTACAACATAAATGCCAACTGCTTCCTTTTACTCCAAAGCAGATGCCCGATGATCAAGTAAATGCAATTTTCTAGAAGGTGTAATTAATTTCCTCTTCAGAACTTTGCATAAAGGTGCAGGGCAAGACTTAAGACGTTTCTCTTTGAAACTGCCGCCTTAATAAGCGAAGGAAGACGAGAATTCCCACGTTACCACTGGCGGCGAAATTAAACACGGCTATAGCATATTACGTGCTGATGGATAAATCACACCAAAGTTAACTTAAAGGTCCACACATACACAAACGAACACACACATATATCACAATTATGCCGGTGAATTATATTTAGTACCCCTGTGGACTCTTGGTGGCGTTGTGCTATAACGCAAAATAATAAGGCGCCATGTTTTTAATTTTTGTAATTTCATGTAGTGACCTCCGCGTCAACAACAGTAAACCGTTAATTAGGAAGGGATCAGCCCAACTAATTACAAATTAGTAAAGTTAGAAATAATTTACATCTTTATTAGTTAACCGAACGCATTCTAACGAACGTAGACGTTAATAAGTCGATGGTATTCGTCATATAATTATTATCTCTCTCCAATTGTACGGATTATCAAGAAATACCAGCGAAATACCATGTACAAGTACGAATCCCTTTAAGCGCCTATAGGGTTCGTCTGGGGATTAGACCGTTGTGATCAAATGAAACCGACAAATTGCAACGCTGTCATCTTTTCGGCGGGATTGGTGCCGTTGACGTCGCAATATACCTTGGTAATAACAACAATAGTCCAGTCGTGGTGGGTCTGAAGGTAAAACAGCGAACCGAAAAATGTATTAAAATGTATTTAAAAAAAAAATACCATTTGATTGCGATGGACGTAGTGGCTATCGTTACGGCAGTCAGCGAACTGATTCCCTGACATGCCTATAGCCTCGACCATTCACTCCTGCAACCTGACTATAGTCTGGTTCCAAGAGCGATATCCAAATATTATTATATTATGAGAGAGCTGGTATGTCGGTGAATCAGATCGCTGACTGTCGTAACGATAGCCACTGCGTTTTATGTGCCATTGGGTTTTGCTTAAAATTATCTTTGCAACTATTGTTGATGTCCCCTGACGTGGCGCGGCCCCTATAATGTGGCGCACTGTGGTTTTTTCGCCTCTAGTTATGAGTTTCCTGGAGTTTCCCGTTAGTTGATTTTAGCGTGATTTTTCGATTGTATTTTGAGTGCACAATTTACCTTTAAAATGCTCTCAACAGAAAAAAACAACTTTCTGTCAAACTTTGTTGGAAATGTGAGCGGAGGTAATAACGGTTTATCAGAATTTGTGAACTTTGAAGATTTTCTTTTAAATGTACTTGCCGATATTTGTTTAAGACAAGTGCACCACATTGGGGAACACTCGGCCCATACTGTGCCCACTTTCCGGACGCCAGCCACCATTTTTTTTAAATTTCGGACTAAATTTCATGAAACTGAAGAGGTTCAACAGCAAGCACTATAGGAGAAATGTACCAGATGTATTTTTAAGTTGGAAGTTGGAAGGAATTTGAAGTTTGTCAACAAAGAGGTTTGGCAACACAGTACTGCATTAGAACAATTTGAAGAAAACGTTGAAGTGCACCACGTTATGGGACCCCACTAGACCACGATGTCGAGTCAAACCCAATTTTATTGAACATACCTTATTTCAGAATAAAAAATGATGAAAAAGAAATTCGAGCCAAAATAAGATCACAGAGTATGAATATCTATGAATATCTAAAAAAGGCAACAGAGAAAGTGAATAGTTTATGCCTTTGTGAATTTGAGGTTAATTTTCTTTATGGCTGATGGAAGTCCACTCACCTCTCTATCGTGATTGACCTTTGATTTGCTAATTAATGTCAACATATTCTTCCTCTTTTAAAACCACTTGTTTGTAGTGATACTTATCGAATCAGTTTCCTTGACTTTTTAAAAAAAAACGACTGCTTCAAATATAGCGTTTCTTTTCACAATTGCCTTCAAGTGTGTATCGTGTAACACCCAGCACAAGTATACCAATCATTATCTGAGATTTCCTCTGAATCAGGCCCTTATTTTTGCTCATTAAAGCCACTATTGCCATTCATTTGCAAATTTACGGAGTCATTGGAGAACATGAGTTGTGATTTATTGTTTTTTATTCATTTTAACGAACCGATCGTCAGTCACGAGGTGGTCGCGTGTCTATTTACAACTCGTTATGGTTTTCCCGTGAGGAGATTACGTAAACGCAACGACCCTAATTATTCGCGTGTCTACACGCGCGCGTCTTGTGCGTGTTGGTCAACCAATTAAGAGTCTTATTAGGGGTCGCGAAACACAGCTATCGCGACCAAAATGAATCTTAATTGTCCTTTCAAAGCTAAGATATATCTATCCCTGTGGTACACTTAGAGAGGAAAAATACGGGTATGTGAGAGAAAAAATACGGGTATGTTCTTTGATGGAAAGGGAGGTTGTGTTGTGGTTTATATTATTTCCCAAACAGGTGTTCCCCAGTGACGAGGGAAGATGAATAATTAATTAGGCGTGTTAATGAGACTATGAGCGAATCGTTAGCTGTCGTGTGCTTGATCGGGGCAATTACTGATAGCGAAATCAATAGACTCGGAAGTGCTCGATAACATTTTAACACAAGTTGTATTTATAAGTACTGTTTCTTTGTCTTGGAATTTCAAAATCTTCCGACAAATGTTGTCAACAAACAAACTCACCACAGACCGAAAATCGTCGATTACTCCTATCACTATGCATTCGACAATGTCTGGCTCAACTTTTCTTCAGTTCTCTCCCTTCCATAAAAAACAAATCACTCGATATTTTCTAATCCTGTTTTTTTCTTCTTCTTTTTTCTGGCTGACATTGTCAGGATGCAGCGACCGCGTGCAGACCTTTCTCCGAGCGTGCTGGCCTACCGTACGCAAGTCACAGACAACAGTCTGACTTTAGCCCGACAGATGGGTGCAACGCCGCCGGCATTTTTCGCTGTGTATGCATCATAAACTCGGTGGGGCTTTCGTCAGAAGGCAACGGGCGTACAACAAAGACTCGACAGGCCGCAATTTAGCAACTATCCTCCGGTATTCGGGATTCAGACAAACGAGGTAAATATCCTCCGACTTCGGACAAAAAGAAAAAGAAAAAAAAGAGCTTTGCCCCAAAACGCAACAGATACATGACGGATGGGTATAGCCTTGATAATCCCCCATACAACTAATGAGCAGATTATGAAAATGATATGCAATTTGATTTCTTTTCAGTGTGAGTTGAAGAAAGTCATGAGTTCAGTGGGGTTGTGCGAGACTTCCTTGACCTCTTGAAACAAATTCAGCGGGGCACGGTCAGTCCTGGCCGCCGTTGAACTCTTCCAAATTACCCGGTAGCAGATGCCCTCATGCTCCGGTGGACCTTGCGGTAAACCATGTTTACTTAAAAATCACTTGGTGCCTCACAAAAAAGAAGAAAAAAATCTGGACAGAATTGAATGAAAAAAGGAATAAACCACTTACGGGACGAATCGCAAGCAAAATAAACACACCATAAACACGCACCACAGTCGTGAATTTGTCTCCGATGTCAAATCATTGACGCCCTTCGCCGCAAAAAATTCAATTTAAGACCCAAAATGTATTGGTATTTTGTAGGTATTTCAGAAAATTACACCCCAACAAAATTCGAATGGATCTATCAAGATTATAGACACGTAAATTTGTGGGAAATTATGTTAATCATTTTTTTTTAATTTTATTTTTTTAAATTTATTGACAACTTCCAACAGCGGAGGAACCGCCAATAACAGGAATGGGATAAACATACAAACAATATCTCTATAATATAAAACAAGTATATAGATATAAAATGTATAAACTGTATTAAATTAAGAGAAGCTAATAAGTGATGTTTAAATCTTAACAAGGTCTTAACAAGATCTTAACTTCAGAGGCAAAATCACGTTGTTAGAGCGTTTTGACCCGCAACTAATATTTTCTATTAACATTTATTGAAATTTCAACTTTCTTAAGTGAAAAACCTTATTCTTTGAGTATGCCATGTCAAACATATTAAATACAAACACCTTTCTCGATCTAAAGTTGTCGTTCAAACAGTTGCACATCTGCTTAAAATATTGTGTGCGTAAATTTGGTAAATATCACCACGCGCTTCCGCCTACTATAGTACCAAAACGCAAACACTGTCTTGTGTGAATTATACCAACAACACACTGGCGATACACATGGGGGATCGGAACGAGATGGCGATGTACAAAATGTATTAATGATATACGCGTGGAGGATCAGGGGCGTGGTTTGAGGTCTAATCCTTTTATCTTTCTGAGGGGGGACGGTGTCCCACATGCCACCCCGAAGCCCCCCGTTGAGAGTGCATGCATTGTTGCTAACGCACGCCGAACACTTCAACCCATGCTTCAAACTGAAGATCGGGCCGTTTAGCGATAAGCACTCAATAAACCATGAAGGTAGTATAAGCCACTACTCAAGGAGTGTACGGTAAACAATATTGGAAGCATGATAGAAGTGAAATGGCCCCCGCTATAATTTGGCAGACATGAAGAGAACAAAAAATATAAAAGCACAACTTTTTTTTTCAAACCCTTTTCTTTCTGCGTTGGCTGAATAAAATCAGAAACCATCTTAATACGATTGTACATGCATGTAAGCTTCTGGTCATGAGCGTGAATTATTGAAAATCTTGGACAATCGGGTAAATTCGAAACGTGGTCTTTGGTTTTGTAGTTGGCGATTGTAATTATACAAATCAGTGATTTGAAAGCGCGCCAGGTTTTAAACTTGATTTTACCAGATTGTGTGGACCAATACCACCGCCCATCAATAATTTGTGCTAATAATCAAGATAAAAATAAAATGTAGAAACCATAGTTGACTGGAAAGATAACCTTAATTATGCAGTCTTAATGTATCGGAAACAACCTCAAATAATTATGTTGTCTGCCTAATAAAATAATGAATTCAGCGGAATTTATAATTATGCTAATTGGTATTTGTGACAGACACCCCTATCTCACTAGGGTACTGCGAATCGTCGATTAGCGCCGCAGCGAATTGCTTCAGACCGTAAAAAACATGGAAGGGCCTGGTCGACGGGGATGACGGCCCATCCCAACGGGGGGGACACGGCGGGATTATCGAGACGGCAAAAACGGGAGCTCGGCGCACATATCTTGAAAAATACCGATGATTGTGATGACCAGCGTGTCTCGTGCATCCACAGGGCTATAGGGAGGCACGGTATTGTTTTAGCTTGTTCAATATACTTCTGAGACGATGGGGGGGGGGGGGGGGGGGGGGGGGGGGGGGGGGGACGGCCCAACGACACGCAACGATAATAACAAACGTGACATAATGCTTTTAGGCTGTTCTCTTTTCACTGGGAATGATAGGTCGTCAATTAACACGAGCGACTTGGTCGAGTGACTACGCGCGGCCGATCGGCAGCCCGCGCGACCCAACGCTGACCATATGGCACCCAATTTCTGCACAAAACCCGTACCGCGTTTGCAGTCCAAATGTTGTACGTGCGTGCGTGTGTTATTCGGAGACATTCATCGGTAATAGGCCAAAAGGATCATTATTTGCTATACAAGGAACACAGGCCAGTAATGGCGAAATGAAAAAAAAATTGGCGGAATAGCTTTAGCATTTTATTCTGGGGTGGAATTTATGATGGATGATTACGCAGTGTTGCCGTTAATGCGCCGTATATACACGGGGTCTGCAGACGCGCGGCGCATGGATGCAGGGGATTTGAGAGGGTCCGACTCGCTCGGCTTAAGATGAAAAAGAAATTGACAAAAAAAAACCCACCCCAAAACGTTCATTGATCAATATTGCCTGATGCGCCCGTGGTCGTGAACATGTGTCAGGGAAAATACTAACAGATTCAGACACAGTTGGAAACACTTTTCGGCTTGCTTGGGTTTTCCCCCGCTCTCGCTCTCTGCTGTGTTTCGGTGCATGCCTGCTGCGCGCGTTAGGTTACTTGAAAGTCAAGACGTTACGTCGGAAGTTGTTCTTCATGCAAGGATGATTCTGGAGAGAGTGTAATTGCCTTCAGATATTTTCGTTATCACCGCTTCCGATAAACCTGGCGTGATTAATTACACAACGAGTTTTTTTCCGGTGCCACGGACAAAATAACTGATCTCCTAGGGTGCTTTCAAGAACTTAAAACGAAGGCAACAATTGAAAAGGAATTTTAAGAAGAAGACGAATAAACAGGAAAAAAACACAGATTAAAATTAATACAATCCCGCAATCGCAGTCCTAAACATTCCCACAACCTTAAACTAATATCGTCTTATTGTTTCACAACGCAAGACAAAACCTGTCAAATTAAACGTTTTTCGAGAGCTCTTTACTAAAAACTCAATCCCGACTTTTGCAACGGTAGTCTTGAAGTGCAATCGGAAGAGTTTAAGCTAGAGCGTTGTTACGCTTCGGGCTCAATACTCAAGTGCGATTTCCGATGCCTGTCAAAAAAGCTCTCGCAAGCAACTAAACCCGCGCCTTGTATAGGAGGCTATATAGTTAAACGTCTGATTTATATCACGTGAAATGCTAAACGCACGAGATAAGTGGTGATTATAGATTGAGAAGATCTGAGTTTTAAAATTATTTTGCAAGCCTCATAATTATGGCTATTCTCTGTCCATATTTGTATAAAGGCTTGGCAGTTGGTTATCATGGTTTTTGAAAAATGTAAAAATAAAAATGAAGTCGGATTGAAATTTGATTTGAAATTTGATTGAAAAAGCCAAACGTGATAAGGTAATATTGAGTCGGCTGGGATGGGATCGTGTTCGTTATGACCGGGAAACCTATATAATTATACAGTGAATGGTGTTCGAAAGCTCGAACAAAATTTTAATAACACCGGGCAATGAATATTCCGTATTGCGACGAGGTTTCATCGGTTGTGTTATTGTCTTTATTCTTGGTGTCGGATTGTAAATTGACCCGCCCTAAGTTTGTCGTACGTATTCAGTAGGTAATATCTAATAGGAATAGGTTATTATTGTATGGATGTGTAATGTGTAATAAGTTAGTTCTTGGTATTATTTCATTACGTAATTTGTCCATGTAGTTAATATGTACAAAATTATAGTGTTAAAACAGTATATCTTTTCTCTAGAATGACGAGCAAATGACGTAATATCCAAGTGAAATTTTGCTATCAGAGTGTACACCAAAATTGGTGTTCAAATAATTTGATCTCCAAACTGGTGTTATTCAACACCCAAATCCTTGCCCAAAATAAACACCAGGAAATAATCAAATTGTACACCATTGGTGTACAATTTAACACCACAGTTTATGCAGTGTAACTTTTTTTTTACCCAAAGCCAGTGTCGACAAGCTTGAACAACGATGAACTTAAAAAAAAGAAAGGAAAACGGTCTATAGATTTCTCTTCACATTTTTTTTCCGGTCGAAGCCTCGGAATCATTTTTGATGAGAGAACATTGTTTTTTAAATTTTCTCGTGAAGTAAAGGATACCGTTAAGACGGTGGTGAATGTTCTAGAGGTTAGGTGCTCCACCCTTACTTCAACTATTGTACGACAAGGTTTTGTGTAAATACAAAAAGTAGGGGAAAAAACACCAAAGATAAACACTTAAGATAGGTCTGCAAATATCTATACACTGTACACATGCATGCACATTACATGCACGGCAAAATGTCCTCATTTAGTAAACAAATTAGTAATTAAAAAAAATTACGGGTAAAATTTGTCTCGATCTTTGCTTAACTGTTGCTGCTTGACAAGTTCATGTTTGTTTTCATTACAATGTTCTCCATGGGAACTGGCTCATTTTCCCGTGCGCCTATAGCGCCCCCGCGAACTCTCAGACGGTTATATAGCGGGGCCTGGTTCAGATCAAAGACAATGAAATACGCATGTCGCGCCGTATATAATCATGAAAAATGACATGAAGTGTTCGGTTTCACTAGTTCTATTTATCTTAAATGTTTAGCCTGTACGCTGAGTGTTTCAGGGTTATGGGGCATGCAGTTGAAAAGCATTACCCCTGAAAAATAAAGAAAGAAGCGGACAGGTTTAACCCATTCACGTTTTAGATGGAATGCCGAAACGATAAATTATTTCACTGTAGCAGGTGTGGTGTCGTGGGGGTTAGTGTGGTGGGGTAATACTATAGTCATGAGATGAAATACTTTCAAAACAAAACATTGATTTTTCCCATCTTTGATTGGACATAATTATTAAGATGTCAAACAATATTTGGTGGTTTTTTTTTAAGAAGTGGCATTTACAACTAATCTATGGGGATGGGGTGTGGTTAACAGTCGCTCTGTGTTGTATTTACAGAAGAAAAAAATTGGTCAGAAAGGAATTTCAGAAAATGCTAAAATCTACCAACGTTTTGAAATTTTGAATTGGATATTTTAATGGTTATTATTTTAAACGTCTAGCCGTCTATCAATGTTATATCATGTTGTAAAACTGGAGAGAAAAGATGTTATTCTTATGATATTGGTGTTACTTTTGGCGTTACTATATATATGTAAAAGGCCGATACAGTTATGATGAATAACTTTGATTAATGTAGGCCTAATTGAACGTACACAAATTACTTTTGAAATGTCTTAATGGCGCTAATAATGTTTCGCAAACACTGAGCTTGCGCGCGCAGAAGTTTAGATTGCATTCATAAAGTATCTCAAAATGGTATTTTAATAATAGTGACTGGTTGCTATATCAGAGTCGAGCCAGTCAGCCCCTGGCCTGCTCAGTGGTCGAGTGGTTAGACGTCTGCATTGGTCGTGGGTTCGAGTCCAGGTATGAGCTCGTGAATTAGCCTTGTAATTGTATACTGATACAAGTGCGCTTTTTTGTGACACTACGAAACCGTCGTCCTGAACTGACTCCCGTATTATATCCGTGCACATGTAAACAAGTGTGACGTCATCAGTACACTATAGGTTTATTGTTCTCAGACAATACCGAGTATGCACAGTCCGTCGGTGAATGTGCACGAACTTCAAAACAATACGTGCAAGAAGTTTTCATTAAGTTGAGCAAGCGATTTGTTTTCAGCTTTTATGCTCTCACCCCTTCGACTCGGTAACATGGTGATTGGAACTTTGAAGACTGGCTTAGATATGGGGTCTTTTGAAACGACTGTTTCGTCACCAGAAGAGAGGTACATGGTACGGCACGCCAAGCGCGCGTCGCGGGTATTGCACCCCGTGAGGTTCCCGCTAGATGCGCATCGCTTGTCATCGCTAAGGAATCATCTCGTGTGTGGAGTCCGCGCTGCGCAAAGCAAGCATCATCATCGGCAAAACACCTCGATGAAAGATGAACAATAATTCTCGACCCTTTGTCCGCAAAAAAATAAGTACAACTGTCAAGTTTGAACGGGTCAAACAATAAAGATAAATCTGTTGGTTCTTTTCGACTGTTTTTTTTTTCAACGCTCGCTTTTGGTTTTGTTTAATTTGTGCTATGATCTGTTGGAAAGTTTGTTTATTTATATTCTCTGAGTGTGGAACCGCTTGGAGATATATCCAAGATTTGCGCTGAAAACAACAAAATGCTTTGGTTTTCAGACTTATTGTATATATTTAAAGCGATGAGCTTTTATGAATGAACGAAATTTTACAAAAACAAAATTCATGATTCCGCTAGGCGTGCCAAATACGAGCTTCAATTTGAAATCCATTTCGATAAGATTACCTTTTGATATTTAGTGGATCAATCACTTGTTTTCAATTAGGTTCCTATCTTGATTCTATCTTGAATCTGCGCTGCCATGCATCAATCGGACTCAAAAGGTGAATTCATTTCTGTGTCAATGGATGCTTATCTTAGATGTTTGGGAGGAAATAGTGTTTGTTTTTTTAAAGAATTGTTCTACTTTGGAACGTTGTGCTGCACACAATACGGTTGGTTTGAATGACAAAACATCACACGTGCTATAATGCGTTTCATCTTATTTTTGTCCCGATAAAATTGATTCAACAGTTCCATTCAAAAATATATCTTTCCAATTGGGCGTTTCAGCGGTTTCACATGAGGAATAGGTATAGAATAACCACTAGGTCTTGTACATCATACATTACACCGATTGTTCAAATCACATGAATGGGATGGACATGCAATACGGCAGTGCGCACTATAACACGAAGCTATGAAAAGTGAGACGAACCACACGCTGTTTTGCTAATATTACAAACATGCACACGATTGGGTGCATTGCATGTGGTGTCATACCGCGCATGCAGAAGATGTGTTAAAATGTGCTGAGTTGAGGCCTCGTGTGTACGTGTTATACTACATGAGTAAATTCACTCGCATGACAGTGGTTCTTGTCGGTTTTGTTCGCGGTCTTGTTTTGTTTCAGAGTGCATAGTGCGAGGACCCCTCTTGCTTGCGGTCGACCGACAGCGGACGGATTATGTTTGTTTATCAACAAATGTTTATTTACTATTCAAGACTGGCTCAATTATGCAAAGTATAGGCGTGAAGTTGTCGGGATGATCCAGACCAAGGCGCTATGCTGGAGCCACCAGAGCGGCGCTAACCGTGTGTCATCATCCTACCCGTAGCCAGGACACCGACTTGATGATATTTCGAGTGAAATTGATCAGAATAAAAAACACAAGCGGTGCAGATTGACGCCTCCTATTGGCCGCAGCGGGCATTCCAGGCATACCGCCTTGCCATATTTGGGTACGTGTGGGCGTGGCCTGGCGCGCTGATTCGCTGTCGTGTTTCCACGCGGGATCGGAGCTGGCGGCCTACGGGGAATGAGGTCCGGGGGGAGGGCGGTGCGCACGGTACGCACGCTCAACAACCAGCACTCGGTGGGAACAAAAGGGATCCTCAAGAGAGTATCCTCAACCCCCCCCCCCCCCCCCCCCCCCATACGCCACTAGAAGTCAGCTTGCCCATCGCTGCTAACTGAATCCTGGCCCTGTGACTTGAGGTGTCCCTACGTGTATACACATCGTACAGTGTGTTGTATACAAGTATACACACGTTGTGTGAAGCAACTCACGTGGCCAAACCAACGCATAATAGGCGCACAGTCGTGACACATTGCACGGGCGCTTGAATTTTCTCCGACGACTACTGTTATCTGTCCCATTCACATTGGGTCGTGCACTATTGAACCGTCAACATTGTATTAATATAAATATATATTTTCTCGGTCAGTGTACATATATATATGCAATCGGTGGTGGTAACAAGTTCACCAGTGTACACCCTTCGTCTCTCAGACCAAACCTACTCTTTTTGTACATGACACCTGTGTGATAGTTTGTGGAGCGATCAGACACTACGACTAGGGGATGCTTGTAAGACGTGCCAGTTTCCAGTCACGATTCTAACTTACCACGACCATTCCCCACTTGCCGGACGAATGATGATAAGTCTAGGTGTCCCACTCTGAGTCTGATGCCGATGTGAACTCTGCCGTGCACTGTCAAGTACTGAAGTCATTCAACCCCTTTGGAGTGTCAACTCGAAGCTTTTGGTCTTCGAGTCTCTCGTAGAGCGAGGCACGCGCCCTCACACCGTCCACTGTTGACCCGGTCTACACGGGCTTTATTACTTCACCTCATCATCCCTGGATACTTTGCCCCTTTCTCCCCTCCGAATTCCCCCTCGTACCTCCACCAGTAAACTAGGCCAGCATCGTGTTTGTGCGTGTTTGTGTGTGTTATTCCTTAGTACCAACATCTCGTCACCCAAAGCGCCGGTCGAGACCACTGGGTTTCTCTCTGGCTGTGTTTCTGCCTGGCTACGGTACACCCCAAGTGGTCGTTCATGTTTGGAATTCAAGATTCCCTCACAAGAGGCACAACAAACCTCAAAGAAGAACCCGCCTCGGGGACTGCTCAAGTAGGATCCATACGAAGTTGGATGCAGCCGAGCATGGTGGAACAAGGATCCAGGTAAACGCACCTCCCTCTCTCCCAGTTTCAGTCTTCCTCCTTCTCTCCCGATCCCTGGACACCTAACTCTTTTCTCCTAATTCTCGTCACCTTTCTGTCTCTTACTCTTAATTTTATCACTCCTGTCGGTTACTCCTGGGATGCTCTGCATCGTGAAGGAAAAATAGATTTTACTGTCACTTGTGTGTCCCCCTTCACTTCAGTTTGTCAATTCACGCAGCGGTGACGAGCACGTAGCTTTAGTCGAGTCTCTCACAGCGCGTGTTGCAGCGCGCGTGCTCGCCCGTGCACTACTCGCGATGATCCCGTGCAACATCGCAAACCGATTACCGAAGGGAAAACAAATTTACCCAGGCGACCCGTTGCCAGGTCCTTGGGACCCAGGCAGGTAAGACCCCCGACTTAGGTCACTAACTCGCGGTAATTTCCCCTTCCGCACTTTCTCCCCAGCGTTCATGTCTGTGTCTAGCTGTGGCTGTGTCGATCACTAGTACAGACTGTCATTTTTTTCTCCGTATCCATTTTGTGTGTTTTCCACTTTATATCTTCTCAGCTCCTCTGGGCTGGCTCGGGCCCACTTTGAGAAACAACCGCCCAGTAATCTCCGAAAGAGTAATTTCTTTCATTTTGTCATCGCTCTGTACGATCGTGCCGGACAACCGGTGGAGATTGAGCGAACACAGTTCCTCGATTTCATCGAGAAAGAACGGGTAAGTTCGTTTTTTATTTTCTGAAAATATCCACAGTCATGATGTATACACGTAGTTCACTTTCACCATTTGACATACTGCACATGACGCATGGTTTTCCTGACCTGTTCTGTGTAAAACACAAGCTACACGATTGAAACCAATAGCTCTTTTTTTCTGAATCCCATTCCTCTTCCAGATTCCTTATCGATATCCAAAATAAACCTTGGTTTCTCTCCTGATTATTGTGTTTTGTTTTATACCAAATGTTGTCCATACCACGTTAGGTAATCATCATGATTTCTATAACAAGGGTCGCATGTGTTACAAACCACGATCTTCATTCCATCTTTGTCCCTGCATCTTGCCGCCTGATCCCCACCGTAATGGCCGGCCGGGCAGACCCGCTCGACGACACACGCTGCCCTAAAAAATAAATTGGGGAAAAAATCCCTGTTCCAAGGACTCCTTGTTGTATACTGAATCGGTTGAGTTTGCGATCTTTCGATCTGAAGTCTCGTCTTGCGACTAATAATCTCCAATATTTGGCAGCTGAGAGCACATAGACCACGGGGCATGTCGATATTAAATGCTCTTCTATCTGTCTGCCTTGCGCTGGCATGCACGCCGTGTAATTTTATTTGACCCCGCAAATTAATTTACTCCACTTGGAAACATGAATCCTTGATTGCACCGATGCTCGTGCTCGCCTATAATTCCCTGGTTTTTGGTTTTTTAGGAACCGGATAGTGGTAAAACCAACAATGGCATCCACTACAGACTACAACTGCTCTACAATAACGGTATGTCGAACAATGGTTTTTTTTGTATTACTGTTTTCAGAAATTGTTATTTTATTCAAAATGAAATGTATAGATTCGTGAGCGAATGCGAAATTAGTTGCGAAAATTCACTGGATTGTGACATTACAAATACTTGTTCTCACCCAGAACAAGGTTTTGTTGCAGTTGTACCGTATGAGACTGCAAACTATTTCGAAAGAAGTAGACTCGTTTGATATAAGCGTCCGAGGCGAATACATGAAACAAGACATGCAGGATCTAAGAACGTCTTGCATAATCATTGGTGTGGTTGTTTCATCGTCATCGACGACGGAAAAGGAACGAATAAGATAAAGAAATGCTGACAGCAGTGGGATGACATGTGCGACTCCTTAGATGTTCCACCGTCACATTTCGACGATCCTGAGCCAGAAAGGAATCAGAAAAAAAATGAGAAAATCAAGGCCTTTCACTTCCCGCGTTCATAGTTCGGGGTTTCCCTTCCCCCGACCAAACCGTGTATAGCGCATATAGTGACAATTTAATCACTGGCCGACCGTGGCTAGCTTGTTATTCAATTTGGAGGCGAACGGGGCTCCCATCTCCCGCCAAAATAGGATTAGCCAAACACCGATACAACCATATTCAGGGCACTCCACGTTGAACACGTTCATCATACTGGTTATGTTCTGCTCCTCGGTCGATTGACGAAAGAAACTGCCGATTTTGTTTTTTATATTTTCTTTTTACCGGACAGGCGTTAACCGCTCCGGGAAAACACTCGCCGGACCGTAAATCTTTGGCATGGCCTGCGGGGCTCGAGTCGCTCATGGCCGGCCGGCATCGCTGCTGCCGTACCCTGACCCACTGCGTGTAAAATAAATACTCCACAGCAACACAAAACCTACGAATATAATGCAGTACATGTGATATGCTTATTTTAATAAGTGCACCCGGTCGAGTGCGAGTTGCCAGGCCGGGCCATGGAGATCGGATTGTATTTGATGCCTGGCTGAACTCGTTATCATCTGATGTGGGAAGGCGCATTACTGCTGATTAGAAAAATCAAACCTCCATTAGAAGATTGCTGCTGTGGATACAAACGATAAAAAAAACACACCAAAAAACAATTAAATATTCAATTAATTCCAAAGGCATGCATTTGCAAAAGAAAAAAAACCACCCACAATATTTACATAAACTTTCGAATTATTAACTTGCTCAGTTCGATTTGGACTAAATTCGGAGTGGTGATTGTAGTAATAAGTTTAAACCGCAACAGTTAACGAATACTGTTTTTAAATGGAGAATTCTAGACATTTGATAGCGTCGTAGTTTTTATCTGTATCCGTATTATTACCTACTAGATCCACACACTGAAATTATGCAAGTAGGAACAATCAACAGGTATTTGAAGACCGTATTTTTTTTGGATTTCAATAAAATGTAACAAAATTGAGTATGAACGTCGTGAGTTAACACTAACCAACCACGCATGCCCCACGCGCACAAACCCAAACTTGTAATCGAGAATAAAAAAAGATCAAAATGCCTAAAAATGACGTGAAAGAAATAACTTTAAAGTATACCTAATCAATGTCATGTTTGTGTTTATAACAGGCGCCAGGGCGGAGCAGGATTTGTACGTTCGACTCATTGATTCCATGACAAAACAGGCAAGTAAAACAAATCTTCCTTTCATTTTTAATTGATCAAATTTAAATGTTTGAGTTCGCTTTTCGACGTTGTCATGGCGCGCGGCGCGTTGCACTAATCACTGCCCTCGTTTGATTAAAAGATAAGACCAAGGTCCCGATTGGCCTAGGCAGATATATATCTCGTTTCTGTGCATGTGATCGGCCACTGTACATGTAGATCCAACCTTATTACTTTCTACAGCCTAGTTCCTTGGTGTCCAAACTAAATCGCATGTCTTTACATACAGGTATAAATGATTATGACTGTGTTTAAAAGTGTCGATGGAGATAATTGTTCCGTATCTGTTTGTTCATTATGTGGTTATTTGTTTCAATTATTGATTTCAAATTCAATACTACATTGTGTATTTCTGAAAGTTGTGAGAAAAAGTATGAAAGTTGATTAATATGTATCCAAGTTAAACATAATACATTAACTATTACAATTACAGGTCAAATAGTCTCAATGTATATAATTAGCTTATTTGCTTGCAACTTCTGTAGAACTACCATTTTATACTGATTTCTTGCAAAAAATCAGCATTTGGTACCGAGGAATTTTTCTAAAACTGCAGAAAAAACAACAAAAATACGTTATATTGTGTGGGTGCTTAAAGAAAGTTCCATGGTTTTGGAGTGTTGCGATGAATTCCCCGTAATTCACTGCCACCACCACGAGTGGCTTAATCCACCGTACCGTTTAAATCGCTCATCACACGGCCTAAACCTTTCACGACCACAAGGGGTTGCATTATTTACCCCCGTATAACAACGCCGACTCAATCGAGCTGCGCTTTAGGGTCGGCTCACTGCCCACAATCGATATATAATTAGATGTTAAACAACTTTTTTTTTTTAAAGAGACACTTTTTTTTCCCGCACAGGTCTCTTGTGTGTCAATTTGAGGTGTACTCCATATTCGGTAGCTTAATCAATTTGTGCTGTAGTTCCTCCTTTTGTGTATAGACTTTTGTTTGTTTGAAATTGAAAGCCAAAGGTTGATAGTTTGAGGTTATGAGGATAGGCCCTGTGCGTATACACCCTCGTCGTGTGTACCGCTATTAGACTACGGCCCTACGGGCAAGGGTATATATCCGCATGCACTTGTATCTCGCCCACGGTGGGCTTTGGTTGAAGACAAGACGACTTTCAAGGATCAAGCCTCAACTTAATGTAATCTCTGCTTGGAGTAGTTTTACCGACAAAAAAAAAATCAAAAATCGAGTACATTGGCACGAAACCTTTTGGAAAAGGTACATTAGGAGTAGAAAACTCGCCTCTCAAAAGGTCAAAAGCGGACTTTCCCCCTGCTGGCATTGTAACATCTGACCTTTTCTATATGAAAAAGAAAACATATTTCCATGGAAACAAATTGGATTTAACTACGTGACACATAATGTCATCAAAACGGAAACAGTATTCAAAGAGGAATTATATTTTGTCCGACTTGAATTAGACATGTCTCTGGATGATGATTCTGATGATTTCACTTACATCGTCTTCAACCAATTTTTTCGAATTAATACCAAAACAATTGATGTTTTAGCCAATTTGATAATGGCACAGACATACTGGATCATGTGATCCTAAACAATCGGCCAACAAATATTTAAACGGGTTTTATATATATTTTTTTACTTGAGAGTTCTATTTAGAAAACATATATTAAACCACATTATATCTAAACTACATTATATCTAAACTCAATTCAATTCTAGTTTATTCGATTAAAAAAACCACCAAATAATAAAGTCATTTTTAAAAATAATTTGATTTACACCATTTTTAAATCTAAAGCATTTATTTCAGAATTCAAATTAAAGTTAAAATTGAAGCTTAAAAGCAATTAAATAAACAAAAGTAAAAAAACCAAAACACCAGAAAACTAATTGACGTTTACATGTATATAATAGGTGTGTGAATCCAAGACTGAGTGCTTTCACGGTGTGATCATGCAACCCTACGTTATCCCATCAAATTGTACTTCTTCACTTATTCAACTTTGATTTTGAAATCAGATTTCAAATGTTGTAATAATGCACATGCCGCTTTCGTAACATTGTCAATCGTTGGACCACTCGGCAGTTAAACGCAACGCGCGCTGACGTTGCGCGCGCTCGACACCAATCCTAATATTTGCTCGTCAGTTGTCCCGCTTTTATCCATCCCATCCAAATTTACAAACACAACATCTCAATTGCCCCATCTTCTTCATCGTCATGATCGTCACAATCATCACAACTAGTGTGTCCATCTCACGTATTGACACGACCGTTATCGCTAGCCGAGTGCATCACGCACGATAGATAGCAATTTCAATTTGCCGCTCCACGCTAACAATTACCAGAGCTAGAGAGATCGCGCGCGCTAATACCAATACTCCCGAGAATGGTTCCCGACTCTCCTCTAGGGTCCAATTCCACGCGAAATTGGCCGGTAAACCAGTTAACGAATCTACGGAGACCAATCGCACGCGTTACGTCATTATGGTTTCTGTAGTTGGCGAGACGCGCGTTTTGAGTGGCTCTCTCCTCTGGAATCCGCGGTCCGTGTTGTGGGTAATTATCCCCAGCGCGACCGCTCCGGAATCACCGGGGGACGAACGGCACGAGTCGCCCGGTCGCTTTGGGATGATCGTCGCGGTCGACTTAATCGTCAGCGAATGAATCGAGAAAAAAAAACCCCCACAAAAACACCAGCAAGTGTAAGCATGGGTGTAAGCAATCGCAAGATCTGTCAAGGCCACGTCAGAGATACAACGTGAAGATGTTTTAATAATGTATTTTCCGATTTGTTTTTAACGGAACATTGATTTCTGTTGTAAAATACTTATAATTATCTGGTTGCTTAACTTAAATAAACAACTCCAACAGTCTACAACAAAGGTGTAAGTGGGTCAGAATACAGTTCATGTGGTGAACTCATCAAAAAGGAAATCAACTTGTCAGCAGAATTTGAAGTTAATTACTCGATTTCCAAAGTACCTATCCGCAAATATTACCGCGTATAGTGATGCAGAGCACGCAGGCGAACCACGGAGAGAGGTCAAAATGGCCCGCTCGCCAGAGCGGTATTCCCGGGGTCGTTCACTGGCATTTCACCGACTCAGTCTTCATGTTGTTGTCGTTTCATTAAAGTTTAATGCGCATGTAACAGCTAAACAACGTACAGTGAACATCACAATGTGGAACCTGATGATAATTAAAGAATTATCCTAATCAAATCTTATAATATAAAGATAGATAACTAATCGCAACTTGTACCTTAGAAAGTTTTAAAATGGTGATTTTGTTTGCGGATTGGCTGTTTTCCATTCTCTTCAACGTACAGAGCTATTCTGCACAGAAAATTGGGACTTGCGTTTCTGCGTTTTATCGACCGAAGTGTCATATTTTTATGAGGGAAAATAAATATCACTTTAAACCGTGTTTGGACGGAAAATACTGCTGTTGTATGTAGCACTAGCAGTGCTGTTGATGTTGCGAAATAAATAAAAAAATTGTATAAATAAAACAGTCACGGGGTAGCATGTATTGGCGAACAAAACCAGGGCATCCTTTTTTGCCTGTGGCGTCGCTATATACCGGGGCCCAATTTCAAGACTATTTTCACGCGTTTGTATGTTTGTTTATGTTTTCATTCTCAACCGAGGTCTGGTGAAATTAAAAAGATAAAAACAAAAAAAAGGCTTACATTCTGTGCCACAGACTGACATTAGTCTTCAAAGAAAAGACGAAACAAAGTAAGGAAGTCGAAATGTATTCGAGCTAGTAGTAGTATACTCACCGTAGTTCACAAAAACAAATATCACTTGAATATTAAAATAACAAGTTATAATTTTGTTGCTGCCACTTTTGAGCCAAAGATCAATCTCATTTACTCTCCTTCAAGCTATTGTCTAGTTCAAGACCATCACAAATTGGGTACACCTGTTTAAATTCAATTAATTATATCAAGTACTCTAGGGGTGCTCATATCGCGCAAACGTTGCCAACGTTTTTCAGGTGCGTGGACAAATTTCCATTGGTTGGATGTGCACGCCCAACAATTTGCAACAGCCCTGCATGTAGACGTCCTTTCATCTGATTGGCAAATGTTTTGTTTATTAGTACATCACATTCGATTAGCTATTCCAAATTGAATAATCAAATGTACTTCGCGAAAACATTGACTCTGTACGTCTAGTAAGTTTATAACTTAGTAGTTGTACAATAGCAGCTATCTCGGCCTAAACTTACGAAAGTTTACTCAAAATCTTAAAATCCGTGTAAATTTCTAACCAATCACTGCGGCTGTACGTTAGCATTTTGTAAATTGACATATTACGGAAACGGCGAAACTTAACTAAAACTTGCAAAGAGAACGGCGACGCCACAACTCTTAAAAACAGACTTTCGTCTGAGGTAAATGTTTTACAAACTTGCAGGTATCGTAATTCTAAATCTTTGGAAACACATGCAGTCTGAAATTGTTCGATAATAATAGGAATTTGGGACTTGAAATTGAAGAAAATATATTTGTCTGGATTCGTGGATTTGCCGTTTTTGCTTTGGTCTGGTGACATGTTCCTGTTCATGTGTTTTTTTACATGGAATACGTTTAAGCTCCAGATTAACGCCTAGCTAGTGCAAAATCAGCCAAAAGCTTTCCCCTTATCTTCTAACGGGGTGTACTTCAATAAATCTAGGGAAATATCTCGTTAACATTTTAATAATTACCCCATTATTATCTCTATTTACATACCCAACTATAATTTTTCAGAAAATTATTTTCTTACGGGGCATTTTCATTTTAAAGGGTTTACTGTGCACTTCGAAATAAAATCGAAAAGTCATGCATATAAATTATCGTTTAAGTTTGTAATGGGTAGATAAACTCAGGATTTATGAATATGAGTGTTTTATAAAACTTGATGAAATGTCACTTTTTGTGAAATCTCAGTTAAAACCTTTTCTCTAGATAGGGGCTGCACTATGTTTGGGGTAGGCCTACATCACAAAATAAAGGAATTCTTTAATTTTACATGTTGCATTTTTACTTCCATAATGAGTTATGATAACGAGTTAAGAGACCAAAACACTAGAATGAAATAAATGAAAAGCCATTTTCGCCACGAAATAGACTTTTTTTGTGCTTTGAATTTTTTGAGCATGCATTAAAAAAACAAAAAAAAACCCCACAAAAGTCAAAATTTGCATTTGAGGTAAAGGCCGAAAGGTGAAAGCTACATTTTGAGCAAAAGATAAACGGGAAGAAGAGCTATCAATGCATTTAAATTTGATGTGAGTTTGTAAATTTGTGAGGTGATTTTAAAATCAAATACATGGAAAGCACTAAAAATAAATAGGCTTTAAAATGCATGCCGCGCTCTGTGCTTGCCACAACATTAGCACTGAGGAATAAATTAGTGCAACAGCTCCTTATAAAAGCTTTATATTTGCAACTCTAAGGATCTAGTGTTAAGATTTATTCATCCGAGTGAACTATGCTAAGTTGTTAAGGATTTCCTTGTGAAATTGACTTGAACTGCTTTATTCGGACGATCAAGAGGATTTGGTTGACCAATCTTTAAAGATTGACATTACTTTACTGGCACTAGTAATAAGAATTGGTACAATATAAAAAAATAAAAATCACACAGTGATTGCAAAATTATATTATTGCATTATTTCGCAAAAACTATTGCGTTATTTTGAAATACTATTGCGTTATTTCACAATAAAAATTTACTTTTTCACTTTTAAAACCTGGCATGAACGGGCTTCCTATCAATGCCCTTTATATGTCAAGGAAATTTTAACTTTTAAATTTCAACAAGGATTCTCTGAATGGGCCTGAATAACAAAAATGTGTTCAGTGTTTTTATTCAAACTAATGCAGTGCCCATTCAAAATGTGCAAATTTGCTTGGCCCCGCTAGACCTGCGAATGTGGTGGTACATGTACATAGAGTGTATTCGAACAACATCAGTGCGAGGCGGTCTATACGGGTCTGTGTTTGCGGGTCTAGGCCTCGGGTATTGCTGGTTTCTTTGCAGCTTTATTTTTGAAAACCACTAATCCAACAACTTCATAATCGACACTACATATTCTTGGGTCCTGAGCAATACCCCTGCCGATTTTCTAGTTCATCCAGTGCCTGGATCTCAAGATAACCGAAACATGGACAGACACACACAGAGACAGACAAACACACGGAGCGCTCTAGAATTATAGATAGTTATGTCAAACTTCATTTGTTATCACGGATTTAATTGTTCTAAAATATAAATTTTATGAAATGTATGAAATGTTATAAATATAAAGTTGCATTGGGGAACATTGACACAGTGTACGTACGGAACTACAAACCGTGCAGTGCATTGTAGTGCAAGACATCCCGGTCTGGTTTCTGCGCTGCATGCATGCTGGGATGCACATTCATGATGGATTAAAGGTCTCATGGATCTGACTGATCCCCTAGCTCTAGACCCTATATAGTGATCAGCATGCTGAGGGTTTCCATTGAGTTACTTGACCCGAACACAGTCTGCCGACCTTAAGATGCAAGATCAGGGGGATCTTTGCAGTACAGAGAGGAGCATTTACATGTACCGGTACACCATGATGGGGTATTCCTTGCTAGGTGAAACAGTGGACATTATGAGCAATGCATGACTAAATTGGCCAAATCAAATGAGACTTCAAGGGAAAATATTCCGCTTGTTTTGGTACAGTTGTTTGATCACTGTCCCATGTATGTTTGACTGTATACCTAGTGCACATGTCCAAGGCCATTTTTGTTTGTTGTGTATTTGTTTTAGTTTAAAGGTAGGATACACCATTGGTAATTGCCTAAATTATCATGAATGGGTAGATTTGAAGGGTTGTATTTTATAGTAAATACTGTTTAACTGACCTGTCCAAAGTTTTACAGTCATTGATGCCGAGAAAAGCACGAAAAACACTGTTTGTTTTCAACCGGCGTCGAGCACTAGTTATTCTTATGTTGTTTTTGCCGGACGGCGATCGCGAATTTTTCTTTATAAAATTATATTTATTGGAATAATTACAGGATATCTAGACTAGAGCAATCATTTTGCTAGATGCCTAGAATGATTATTTACTTTCAAATGAGTAAGATATTTCTTAATAATTCGATAGTAAATATTTTCGATATCTGCAAATGGTGTATCCTACCTTTAAGACAACAAAAGTGCTCAAAATCGAACGAAGTTAACGTGCTTGACAAATAACCTCTTATGAGGTTTTATCTCCGTGAGTGCTGTATGTTCCGAAGAAACAATATTCTAAGATTAAAATTTTGATTTCAATTCGAAATGTTGCCCAGTCACAATTTAGATTGCCCTTGAATTCGTCATTCTGGGTGCTGTTTTTATTCAGCTATGTGTGTGATGCGCATTGTGACCAATAATAGCGCCCTCGCATCTTTCCAATGCTTGCACGGAACATTCATGGATTCATGGAGAACATTAATTTTGGTATTTTGGTATTTTGGTGATGTTATTTCACTTTTTACTTTGCCATTTGCAATTGTGATCAATAAACCATTGTTTGTTTATAATTGTTTGTTTTCTTTTCTGTTTTGTTATTAGGCTATTGTCTATGAAGGGCAGGATAAAAACCCGGAGATGTGTAGGGTTCTTTTAACCCATGAAATCATGTGCAGGTGAGTGATCTAACTATAGATTTTGAACCCGAACCCGAACCCAAACCCAAACAAATGAATAAACAATAACAACTAAATAAAATTTAACAAAGAAAACAAAAAAAGCTCAAGAAAAGTCTAATTGGGCAGGAGATTTGAAAGTAAAAAGGAGTTAAAAATGATAACAGAAAGATGGCAGTTTGAACATCTTAAAAATAATTTTGTAGAGAAATCAATATAAAAAAAATATAAAAAAAATAGGCAATTTTTATTCCAAATTTGAGCATGCATTTCGAGCTTTCTGCTGTTTTCCCTTTTTAACTTGGTGGGCCTTATTTACGTTTTTTGAATGCTTGAAAGTACAATTGACTGAATTTCATTGTGTGCAACTGCAAAGGGTTTTAGTTCTGAGGCTTTCTGCATTGTCCCCCCCCCCTTTTTTTTGGTGGGTCTTGTTTGACATGTATGTATGCAAATCCCAGTGGAGATGGTTGGTACGCACTCCAATCCATGGCTGGGTTCCTTAGATAGAAGTTTCAAACCATGAAGAGGGGGCAAAGACGGGGCGTTTGGAGCCAGACCCCAGTAATTGGATCCAAAATGGCTTTTCAAGCACCAGGTTTGTTTGATTTGCTCATTATGCCCCCACACCCCCCGTCCCGCTGTTGTCTGACGCTGGCCGGTACAGATGGAGTGAAGGGGCTGCAATTGTCCCAACGTTCTTCTCACCGCGTATCTTCTTTTTTTCTTTGCTGAATAATTCACGGGGTGCTGCTGTGTGTGTGCACGCATTGGCACTATACTTGACCCCATAGTTTGCTTGGGCTATATGTACGGTGGGGAAGGGGGGGGGGGGGGGGGGGGGGGGGGGACACACGTCTCTCCATTGCGCAGCAAGCAAGCAACCACTAGAGAATGCATTCTAGCTTGTCTGATGGGAAAAAGCGGGCGGAGTGTACAAGATGCGCCATCTCCTCGCTCGCCGGGGGAGGATTCAGAAGCAGCCCCATGAGAGACACTCCCGAGGTGTCTTCGCGTGGAAAGAGCAGGGTTCGTTCTGCGCTTCAGTGGAACCAGAAGTGGTTCTTCCTCGCCCCTTTTCTTGTCTGTGTCCCCAGCGGATGCGAGCAAGCCGTTGTTTGTTGGGACTGTACAAACTTTTGGGTGATTAACCTGTGCAACAGAAGAAAGGCGAGTGAGTGGGGAAGGGGGGGGGGGGGGGGAAGTGAGTTAGACTGCCCTAATGTAAGTCGTAAAAGCGGCATTTTGACAGCCTCAACTTCATGCTCTATTTGTTTCCAGTGACGACAGATAGCCACTCATAACTTTGAGAAAAGACAAAAAAAATTGTAGGTGCTCAGAATCTCAATCTGATGGAAAATGGAATGTGATTGCTGCTGCTAAACAGATCTCTGGTATATTTGGATTGGCATGGCAAAGTGCTAACAAGTTAGCATTGCAAATTTGGCCTGTCAACTTGTCAGCTCTTTTATTCATGGTCACAACTTGCTGTCCAAACAGAGTTTAAGAATAGGAACACTTTTTTTGTGTATATGTCCAGTTGGTCTTTCAAAACCCGCCGATTCTTCAAAATATTCAGCTTTCCATCTTTTTTAATCGAATGTCATTTTCGAGAGTAAATATCCGAATCCCTGTCAAGCTTTTTTTTTGGGGGGGGGGGGGGGGGGGGGGGTCAGCATCGTAAATGTAGATTAAAGACCATTGCTTGCAGGATACTCTGGAATACAACATGTACATTAAGTTTAAGTGCTCTTTGTTCTTTTATCAACCTGAAAATGTGATTACGTAGCATTTCCATTTCACCTGCCCTCAATATATTGATGGCAAAAACTGGAGTGTTGGCAAGGGGCTTATTACGCTCAATTTGTGTCATCTTTAAAGATAAATTGAATGTCGCTGTGCACACAAAAGCATCATCAATGCTTGTATCTCTGCGCTAGCTAAGCATTTCGGTAGACCGATACAATCTCTACATCACGATGATTGCTTTAAGCCGGCCTATCATATTTTATTATCGACCATTCAAGTGGCAATTCAATATCCATTTTGTCGTGGACGCGTGGGGTGAACGGATCTAATCCCGGGATGCTGTTTCTCGCCTCGAGACTGGAACGCGATTAAGAAGCTTAAAGCTGTGCTTATAAAAAACAAAGAACTAATTCCTTGAATCAAACAAGCAAGACCCCCCCCCCAAAAAAAAAAAAAAAAAATGCAAGAAATAGCATGAGGCTTTAGGATATTGTACACTCAGGTATAGAATCAGTACGTACGCACAGCTAATACCGGCTTCGGGCTAAATATTAGCGAACAAAAATAAGTTCTCTCCAAGCTGACTTTGCGATGCGGAGGCTGAGGATCGACATGCTGTGATTAATTTGTCAGTTTCCTCTAATTATTTATGTCTTAAGAATATTTGTATTAATATTTCATAACTGTTAGCCTCTTAAGGCAAAAACCGTACTACTAATTACCCCTTTGCACTATTAATTGTCCAATAACATTGAGAACTTTGAATTGACGACTTCAGGTTAAAACCGTTATTTTTTTAAGTGGTGAGGCTGACTACGACGAGATTTGTTTGTTCTATATTGAGGGTTAAGATCCCATTTTGTTTTTCATGCTTTCAGAAATGTTTTTTAACAGATTTTATGGTTTTGAATGGTAAGAGAGAAATGAAGAGTCTTAATTGAGAAGGTTTATTTGTGAAAGAGCTTGTGTCATTACATTAAAAAAACACTTAGTTTTGTTTTGAATTGTATTTCTTGTATTCAGTCGTTGCTGTGATAAGAAGAGTTGTGGAAACCGAAATGAAACTCCTTCCGATCCTGTCATCATCGACCGGTAAGTCTAGACATCCTGAATAATTTATTGTCTTTTATTATCCATGGTTATTAATTTTGTGCATTCTGGTATATAATTTTCTCCCCATTGGTTAAATGTATTTTGTCTTCTGTATTTGTCGTACAACAACCCAATCTGATGGATTCAGGATTGTGTAAGCCTAGCATGCAGTACTGCAGGACTGTGCAGTCCTGCCATATGGATTTTGGTGGATTGTTTATAGATTTATAATGTATACTGGTGGATTCTGATGGACTAAGGACACCAGCAGTTTTTGCATGACAAACCTGATGGACTTCAGAACATGTTCTACTAGTAAAAGCACTCAAGGGGCTAGGGTTAATAGGGAATTATGATTTTGATTCACAGTTGTATTATTCCTGCGTATCTCACTTTTGAGTTCTGTATAGAAGATGAATTGGAAATGTTCCTTTTTTTTAAGAATCAGAAGGAATCCTATAGGAAGATTGTAAAAAAAAAATAAAAAATTATCACGGTTGTATTATTCCTGGGTATCTCACTTTTGAGTTCTGTATAAAAGCTGGATTAGAAATGTTCCTTTTTTTTAAGAATCAGAAGGAATCCTATAGGAAGATTGTAAAAAAACACCAAAAACGCCATTTTAAATTCAGTAAAATCAATTCCAGATTTTTTTCCCCTCATAATTTGTTACATCGCCTTATTTGGAATTAACTCCTCGAACCATTCTCATTGTCGTGAGTAGATTTTAAAGGTCTAAAAAATCACGTAAACATAATCACGTAATAATATATATTTCTATGGCAGCTTCACTAGTGCAATTTCGTGTATTTATAGGGACACTTGAGCACTGGTGAAAAAGGTGAAGGTGTAGTGTAATGAACAAAAAGGGGTTTCATGCTGACGACTTCATAAAAGTGATATCTTTTTGAGAAAAAAAATAGGTTGTGATTGTGTGTATGATACAGGATTTAAGATCACTGAGAGAAAAACAGTCAAATTTTACACCTTCGTTTACCACTGTCCCCATTTTACATTTCTACTACTACTAGTTTGGTGATAATGTCTTCGACCTTCAAGCAATTTATTTGAATATAGGAGCATTAGCATACAATAACACACCAACCTGTTTCTGGAATCTGTTTTCCCCTTCCCTCTGTGTTCTTGAAATAACCTAGGCATAACCCTAACCCAATTCTTCTGGGTTCATTGAACCAAATGTCACCATCTGGTCTAGAAAAAAAATAAGTCTTAAAACATCCCATCAAAATAAAACCGTCTGCAACAAGGTCTCAGAATGATGATGTTAACAGGGCTGGCTCCTATATAATGCAATCCTAAGATGCTAAATGGCAATTTTTTGAAATGGCCACAAAAAAGTGCCTAAAAAATCACAGAAACCACTTCTGTAGTTTTGTTGTTAGTAAACAACTTGTAAATAGCCATAAACTTATTAGTATTGTGAGTTTCTGAAAAGTAGCCCAGCTAAAATTGTTGATTTTCTCGACATCAGATTTTTTTTCTAATTGAAACTGCAGGAAGTTCCTATTCCCCATAAAAAAAATACTGATCATTCAGAACCCTTATGATTTTCAAATTGTCCCATATATTCCATGCACTTTGCACCAGCCCGTGAACTTTCTCATTTCCCAGTCAGCCAGCTACTGTTTTGGCACACTAGCCAACAAACTGAACAAAAATGACAGGAACAAAAATGACAGGAACAAAAAAACCTATACACTGTGTAAAAAGGCCATGGAGGTTTTAAGTTGACACAGCTGAGGGCATACATTGCCCCAATAATACCAGCCAGCGTTTTCCCCCAGCTTCATTGGTTGTTAGTACTCCATGGCTGGTTTGCCCTGCTGCTAAGTCTTTCTGCTAAGGTCATCATTTATTTTTTTTGCCTTTAGCTGTCTTTGGTCTTTGTATCGGATTACACCTCTCTGATCTGGACAGGCCATTCCCAGCAGTTAAGAAATAAAAGAGTAATCGTTTACACATGAGGAAGTGAAACAAGATTAAGAAAGAAAAAGCCTCTTCATTAACGACTTCATTTAATGACATAGTCACAGATTGAGACAAAAAACTGCAGATTAAATAAATGATTGCTGTCTGATGCTACTTTCACAAAGTTCCATTGTGAGAGGGATGCAATATTTTCTTTAACCCCCCACCCCAAAAAAAAAAGAAAAAAGAAAAGTGGCTACCCTTTTTTTTCTAAGGCTGATGGTTATATTAAACTGTCGTAGGTTTTCTCAACTTTTCAGTATTGCAGGGGAACACATGTCTGTCCGAGTTGTAATCATTGAAATCAACTAGTACCTCCGCAATTATGGGTTGAGATGTAAAGTCCTCCTGGCAAGCAGATTACCACTTATTAAACCCTTCAAAATAATTTAATTCGGTCCAAATGGGTCAGGTCATTTTAGGTCAGTCTGATCATATAGCTGGATCTTTGCTCTGACTATTGGGTGCTTTTACGGCTCACGAATGCATTGCGAAAAAGTAGGATTCTGGTGGATAGATACTGGAGTTCATTGATTTAAAATTCAAATGTCAAAGTAGGTCAGGTCGGGTCAATAAAACCAGGTCAGTTCCTGTGATTTTTTATATTTTGTTTGGCTCTTTTGCACGTACATGTACTTGTATAATGTACCGTACATGTCATGTATAATTTAAATATTTCCTGTCTGATAGAGTTTGTAAGAGTTTAGAGGTTTACTAGCCGGGTCAGACCAGGTCAGGTCAATCCAGGTCAGGTCAGGTCAGACCAGACCAGGTCAGGTCAGGTCAGGTCAGGTCAGGTCAGGCCACGCTGAAGGTGTTTTTATTGGCTAGTTGATATCTCGTGCATAATTGATGAATCTTCTTCCAGTTGATGAACTCTACTCCCCTCGGTCCGCTTTCCCCATCTAATTGAATTGCTTGATTGGCAATCTCCATGAAATTGCCTTGCTCTGCCCGATGCTTTACTAGTGCATAAGGCAAGGCCAGGCACTGCCACTCTCATTTGCATCAGAAAGCTAATTGTACCATAAATCTTTAATTGGTAACATGATACCGGAATTCACAGAATAGGTTTAACATAATTGTTATGGTTATGTGGCTTTTGATTTTTTGATACAGTTGAGTAACTTCAGCATTATCATAATCGCGAGCTGATTTTTTGTTATTGTCTCATGTGAAAGTGTTTACTTATTTATTCTCTTGATTATTTAATTAACTGTACTACTAAATAAGTCACAGTGCTTTGTGAAATTACAGTGCTTTGGAAAGGTTGTAGTAAGAATCGAAACCGTGGCAGATGCTTTCCTGTTGATAGTTTGGCGTTACTTCAAATCCCCAAAACTCAATGAGATAACCAGATTGTTTTCACCAAAGACATTAGAAATGGCCAAGTAGTCAGGCAGATTGTTGCAAAATAGGATAGAATTGTTCACTTGATAAAAGCATGAAATTTGGCACACAGTCGTAATATTTCTTGAGAAAGAGGGCCATCGCAGATTTTACCTTTGAAAAAACACAGGTAGAATATAAACATGCAATGGCAGCCATTTACAAAAAATAATGAACATTTCTTGTTATACCTTACTACCTATATTTTTTTCAAAGGACAAAATCTTCCATGCTTGTATCATCAAAGGCATTAATCCCATCACCTACGGTATCTGCAAAACCAGTTAGTCTTAGCAGAGCCTTTTTTTATGAACCCCTTCCAACCCCCCACTGTGCATGTTTGGCTTTTTTGTTCCTATCAACTCTAGTCAGACTCTTGCTATCACTCACAGGTCATGTTTCATGTTGCTTTCTCACCTGCATTTAATATTTCAAGGACAACCTGATACCTACATGTACAATAAATTCTCACAGTTCTCTCAGTTTTGATATTTTTTTCGGGGAAAATTAAAAAAAAATCCAGTGTTTCTGTCAGGATTTTGTCATTTTTGAAAATTAAAAAATAAGTAAAGATGTACAGTTGTCTGTATATTTATAAATAAATTTAGGGTTGCCAAGTAGGAAAATAATTTCAAATCTAATGCTTATATACCAGTACTTAAACACAAGATCCTGGATTGTGAAAATTGTTGTCTTGTGTAGTTCATTCAATGTATGCTGCTCTGAAAAGATTACATGTATTTTGGGAGGGGGGGTGCACACCTTGTTTTTTATTATGCCGGCTTCCCTTGTTTGTCCCATTTTTGGTTAAGATAAAGAAATGTAGCAAGGCTAAATTTATTTTGCTCATTATGTTGTTAAATTTTATCAGCTGGTTTCCCTGACCTGTGACCTTCATAATGTAGTCTCTTGTCCTATGTTGTAAACATCTGGGAATGCCATCATCTAGCTTCAGCAAATAGCCTCATATATCAGGGCTAGAATTAATCTTCTCCAGTCATAGTCCCATAAGATCTGACTAGTTGTAGTGTAGATTAAGTGAGTTAACTTAGTACTTTCTTTTTATAGTAGGGCTCTGGTTTTACCTTTTGACATCTGACCTTAAAGGTCAGTTTTGTATACCTGGATCTCAGGCTGTGTTTTGTTGCACCTGGAGATGGGAGGATATTGTCCTGGTTTAGTTGAGAGGTGACATCATAATATCTGGGTCAACCTGATGACATGTGTTGCTTGATGATAAATCTTAGATGTTTAAGATAAAAAAAACTAAAACAGTTGGAACCAGAAACAAAGAAATGTATCAATTTCAAATTTCCCCCTCACAAGTACATTTCTCACGCACACATGCTTTTTGAAATTTAAATGCACAACAAGAGTATTGTGTTTCATTGTTCCTTTGGAAATTATTGAGCGGGTGTATGTACACAAATTTGATCAATGACAATGAGCATTTAACAAAAGACGTCCAAGTTTTGGGAATTGATATTGCTGACCGACTGAAAAGACCCAGAGGCCGAAGCACTCTTGTGAAGGATTTATACAGGAAATGAATTTTTCAAATGGGTATTAGATTGAAATAGTGGACGTATTAACCCAAAAAAAAGGGGGGGGGGAATAAAAATTGAAAAAAAAAAAATTATAAAATAAAATTCTAGACTGGATTGACAGCGGTGTGACACTGGCTCCAACCAGCACTCAACATTTATCTAAATTCTATGAATACAAGAACTCTAAAGTGCAAGGCACCCTGGTTTGATTGTACAGAGATCTGCTACGATGGGCTTTATAGAAGCTAGGACCGGTGAGGGGGAATCTCAAACAACGCATAGTGTGGGTGGATTTCGTGGTGTTGAGGGGTTGTAGTCCCCCGGGCCAGGGGGGAAGGGGGTGGAGTAGGGAAGAAGAGGAAGTAAGCACCGGTGTCCATGTAAGAAGCGCCAACGAGGCGCGATATATAGCTGAAATGTCTTAGCGGACATCAGACTGGATGCAGAGATTGCGGTTAGAGTGCAACTCATCATATCTTTCCATCGGTTGTTTACCTCCTCAACAAAGTCACTCCTTCAGCTGATCGTAGTTGAGATGACATATTTCTGGATACTTTGTCATGGGGGGTAAGGGGGGGGGGGGGAGAGGGTGCAAGATGTGTTTTCAGAAAGGTCGTATTGATCCAGTCAATATCTAGATAAATCAAAACAGAGTCTCACCTTCAGTTGATACCGTTTGCATTTATAACGATTTAAAAAACAAAAACAAAATCTCCAAAACTAAATTTGAGGAACTTGCCATAATCACTCATTTTAATGAATTGAAAAAGATAAACAAATTATATCTCTCAAATTTTGTGGTGTACGTGATAGAACTTTGAATGTGACATTTTTGGTTTCTTGTTACCCAGCTACGATAATTTTTTTTTAGAGGGTCAAACTACATGTATGTGTGCTTTGTTCATTGCAAATGCCAGAGTGCCCTGTGCCAGTTTTGTGTCTACCCCAGTCATGTACTCTCAGTCTCTGGATAGTAAGTGGTCCTTAATACCAGTACACTCAGTCAATTTACATCGCTGATTAGGGACATTTTAAGTTCATTTCTGCCTGATTAAGTCATCATAGCCCCAACTTTTGATTCTTTTTCTCCTCCCTTTTCATCAGAGAAGGGGCAGGACTCGTAATTCCAGTGTCCACAAAACCTATTGTTCATGAGAAGAGGGTCGGTTAAAACCAATGACTTACAACCTTGACTGGACTGTTACCCAGTCAGAGAGACTGTCAATGCCAAAATAGCCACTGCTGCTTCAATACGGAAGACGAGGTATATCTGGTTCCCCGTCTCACTAATGCACTGGATTTTTTTTTAGGCACCGTTCTATAGTTGGCCCCCGTCCTTTTAAAGCCCATTAGCCTGCGCTGAGCATGTGGCCGCAGCGTTGCAAATTGACGCTGATGATGAAATTGACTCAGGCAGAGAGATGAGCCTCGGTCCGTCGGCTGCGCGCTCCGTGTTTACTTTTCCTGTGCCATTCTTTGCTCACCAATTTGGACGATCTTCTCTCCATCTGCCATTGTGTTGTATTGTCTTGCCATCCATAGGGCTTTCTGATGTACAGCTAATCCCTGTCCTAAGGGAGTTGGTTTCCTTGCTTCTATTCTCTTTCTCTTTCTGCTCATTCTTCCTTGTCCATCTTTTACATGTACCTTTCTTTATTTCTCCCCATTTTTTGTTCAAGTCCTGTAGTAAAACACTGTAATGATACAGTAGAAGCCTTGCAACACTGGCTAGTTTATCTAAAGTGGCTGCCATATTCCCCTTTTTATTCCCAAGGTAGGGCCTTTTTTGTGTTCTGTATTGTGCAGCCCATACTAGCAATAGATAATAGATTTTAATTTATGAACAAAAAATGCAACATTGTGTCCCACGATGTATACATGTGAGGTAAGCTTGTAATTTATTAAGTTATAAATATTGGACGGCCGAAGTAATGACATTGCTCTTTGATGTTATGAGAGAAAAGGAGCGGAGATGAATTGGAATAATATTATCAGTGGAGGTTTGCGTTCTGTTAGCAGTGATTGAAATACAATTATCTTTGCTCTATCAATGACGTATTTGAAATCAAACTTAATTCATGTCGAGATCTAACTGCATGTGAAGCTTTGACCAGTTTAACAAAAAATGACATTTGTACTGGCAAAATCCAAAGTCGTAAATTGTACCTCGCTTGTAGACTCTAGGGCGCTTGAATAATAATTCCCCCACATGGTTGGCATTTGCTACAGGATGACGCAGAAATTTAAGTTGTCAGCAAATTATTTGATACATATGTCACCGGAGGAAAAAAATTGTAGGCTTTTGAGCCTTAGTTTTTGTGAGTGGCCTGACTGGGTCGGTGATCATCGTGATGGCATGGTTTGTGCAGTACTTATAATCTGAGTAATACACTTGGTAATAAACTCATTTCCGTTGACGACTGTCTAACTGGAGTATAGGGCAGGGGGGAAAGCGAAGTGAAAAGGTGGAAAGGACAGATCAGATTGGGCACTTTATGGTAGGAATCATTGTGTGAAACTGCGCCATTCATCATTCCAATTCATCAAGTTGTCAATCACTTGGTGATCTGTTGGGAATTCTTGAAAAAAAAAAGAGTTAAGGTTGTTGGGATGTTTCTGAAGTGAAGTACGGTATTTCATAATCCAAGTGTTGGCTTCCCCCTTCCCCTTCTTATTTCTTGTAAAACCTATCTAAAACTGAATATCTAAAACTGAATAAAAAACTTTCATATTAACTAGAGTTTTATGCTACATGTACCGTACATGTAGTTACTGGAATTTTTTCTGAGTTTTGTTCAAAATCAGATTTTTTAAATCTTCGAGAAAGATGAGTAATAAGTATAATAAATATTCAGATCTTCCATCGAATTTTCTAACTTTTGTTGTTTTTGATGTTTTGATGATCTAATCATGCCTTGCCAACTTTTCCCTTTTTTTCTTCTTTTAATTTGTTTTTTTGAGAATGCCCCCCCCCCCCCCATTGGCTAGGAATGCTGTATTCTGGCACAAGAAGGGGGCACAAGAAAGGGGGTCTGTGTCCTAGGAAAACTGCAACCACTAGTTAAGAGGGTTGTGGTGAGTGAGTTGCTCAGTTTTCATGTCCCGCCATGTGCTTTGGCCAGCCTGAGGTTTGAGCCTTGCCACATTCTTCTGCAATGTACAAGCTCCAGGTGCCAATTTCATGGGGCTGCTATTTGTTGAGCACAACAAAATTGCTTAGCACAATAAAGTCTTGCTCAGTAAAAACAGGTTATCCTCCATGTGTTTTTAATGCTAAGCAAAAAACAGCTGAATACCAGTCACAAACAATATATACATCACCAGAAAATTTGGTTTGTAACCCTGTTTTTGCCAAGGAGAGGATTTTCATGCTAAGCAATTTTGCTTGTGCTAAGCAGCTCCATAAAATTGGCCCCAGGGGCCAATTTCATAGAGCTGCTTAAGCACAAAACATTCTTGCTTACAATGTCGTAAAACCAGCTTACCAGCAACAACTCCATGTGATGTATATTATTTGTGATTGGTATTTAGCTGTTGTTAGCTTAGCATAACGATCACGCAACATTTCCTAGAAAATTTTTGTGCTTAAGCAGCTCTATGAAATTGGCCCCTGGTCTCGACTCTTTAAGATTTCATCCCTATTAAAAAAAAACCCAGATTTGTATTATGGAAAATAACAAGAAATTCTCATTGAAATGTTAACCTTAACAAATGAATCCTCCAATTTCAATACGATTTTCCATACACTCTTGGGAGTTACGGTTTTAAGGCAAATTTCTAAGAAATGTTGTTTATTGTGTTCTTTCATTATTATAAAATTTGTATTTTTTTAAGTTAAATTGCAGTCCCCTACTGATGATAAATCAATGCTTTCATAAATAAATAAATAAAAAAAAAAAAATATCAGAACCAGACAATTATTATTTTTATTTTGTGTACATAAGTGTGTAAGTCTTACACAAGAGTAAGGCACTTTCGTTGTAACGTGGATCATGGCATGATGGCATCTGCCTAATTTCTTTCCCCTTAAAAGCCAAATTGCTCGGGCCTAATGTGTTCTTGCTGCGTGGTTATTGATCATGCTCGATAGACGGCGCAGACGGGCACATTGCATAGGATTTCCCCTCTCCTCCGCTATAGTCTGTGTTCGCTCAAGCTTGCTCCGCACTGCTGTCAAACCCTTCAAAGCGTTACCGCGTCTTTTTTTTTTTTTACCCCCTTGTTCTCCTCCTTGGTCCCCATCATTGGTGTCAAAACGACAACAGTCGGTTGCCTCCCTGGGGCGCAGGTGAACGTTCTAATTGCGGAACGCATACTCTTGATGGTTCCGGTTTTTTTTACGACATCAGTGGCAAAGATTGAATCTGGAATCGCTGCGGCTTTGGTCAAACTGCTATACACACCATCCTTCTGTCAAGCGTGACTTTACTGGATGCAAATTACCTTGGCTAACAGTAACAGACTGCAAAATACATGGCAGCCGGCAATGGTCGCTGGCTTGTATTGATGTTGGTTTTAATGGTGTAAATATGGAGAAAGATCCATGGGAAAGACCGCCATTTTAGGAGTTGATTGTAGACAGATTTTTGGCTGTGGGTTTAGGGATTCAACGCTACCGACATTTTATTTGTACATTTCCATTCATCATGTAGAATATGATTTAAAGAACTGTGTAGATTATGATCTGTTTAACTAGTTCCCAATGAACATTGTGCAAAGAATAATACAAAGACTAAAATCATACCTTCGTATTTAGGAAATTTTTATAAGCTCAGCTGTTGTTTAGGTGTCGTGTTTGCCAGTAATTATTCACAAACCAGACAGTAACCACAGAAGACATAACCCTGATTAAATGGAGACGATAAAATACAGACTTAAAAAGCAAAACTAGACTAAAAAAAAAAAATAATCCAATTTCAAACAAAATGGAGAGAGTAATCTGCGTCTGCATTTTAGCAAACAATGCATGTCCGTGCGCGATGCGTTTGATTGATACACATATGTTTTGATTAAGACTTATCAGATGCTTATAATCTCGAGGAGATGCTCTTGCCGTTCATCCATGCAGAAGGAAGAACCCTTAGAGATTACAACGATAATAATATGGACAAAAAATTACTGCCCCAGAGTACGCGCACACGGCTTTGTTCCTTTTATTCACGGTAAACTTCAAGCATTTTTGAGAATCCCGTTGTCGCGTTTGAAAGAGAACGCTCTTTGCCATTCACAACAGTTCTCACAAATTACTGGCCATTTTAATGATTATCAAATTTTGTATATTTAGACAAATTGTAAGCGAACGTTTCTTTTTTCTGTTTGGCTGAATTGAATGTAAATCGTACTTTACGAGATCATTTTGCAGTATTCACTTTCAATATCTTTTGTTCTGTGTTGATTTTAAGCATCATAAAAAAAAATCTGTACAGTTTTTTTGAATGTTTTTTCTTTTCTCCCATATTGGCCCACCCTCGGTTTATCAATTTAAAAAAAGTTCCCATTAAATCTTTTGACAGATCTATTTCCAGTCGTTTTGAGACAATGAGTTATCATTTCCCTTCCCCTCTATTGATTTTTCTCCAAACAAATTACCGCCGAGTTCAACCGGTCCCTATAGTTTTTCATCCAGAGTTGTCCAACTCATTATAAATGGCGCATCATTATTGCTTGTTGAAATTGGCATTGATGAGTCGAGTATCGAATCACACAAGGAGATGGTTACCGGAGAGCCATATCGGAGTACAAGTCTCCCCTAATGGCGCAGGGGGTTACAAAAAGAGATTGTCCAATACCGAGGCCCCAACAAACGGCAGCGTAACGGCCTACTACGGTGCCATCGCGCTTTTTAAGTGCCACGATAAATCACCGAGTGAATAAATAGCATCATGTTGGCCCGACTCTTCTCTGCACTAGGATGAGGCAAACGAAGATAAACATAGATGACTTGGGTAGTTTACCATTAATGGCAGTCCAAACGAGGATGTTGCTTCCCCTGGACAATCCCAGCCTCATCCAAGCTCCTCAATCTCCTACCGTACCTTCTGCCGTCCCCCTCCCTCTGTAATAGAAATAAAAACAATTAGCATTAATAAGGCCATAAAAAAGACAATGTTTTAATTTATTTCACACCTCCTATAAGTAACTAGTCTTCTTTCAGAAATTTACGATCAATTTTGGTCGAACAATATACTCGGTCTTTTGCATATAAATGCAGCCATCTGCAGCACATGCACCCTAATGGCTTGTGTGTGTGTGTATTGTACATGGGTCTTCATCGTATGCTCTGAAAGAACATACAGGGGCTGATTGAGTGGCTGAGATCCTAAAACGACACGCTTAAGTTGTTCAGGATATTGAGGCTTGATGGCAGTCTGGGCCAATTTGACATACCAGTCTTGGCCCTGTGTGAGGCGCTGGCCCGTAATATCCTCGTAATATCGGGGAAATGAGAGTGATGTTAACGTTTTCCTTCCTGAATCTCGAGAATCACTCAGCGGTGTTTGTCTTGCGCTTCACTCAAATGCTTCTGGGCATGCTTGTGTCTGCAGACAAATTCATAAAAAAAATTGACAAATTTGGGAAGAGAGTTGGGAATTGTTTGGCCATTTTCTCTCTAATTTCTGTAGAATTGGTAGGTTTTTTTTCCATAGTGTATAATGTAAAACAATGAACTTTAATTGTTAATTGTTAAAAAAATTATTAATGCAGTATTCAATAATTTTTTTAAAATCAAATTACTCAATGAATAAATGTCATATTTAAAGGTAGGATACACCATTGGTAGTTGCTTGAATTATCATGAGTTGGGGGGTTGTATTTTATAGTAAATATCGTTTAAGTGACCTATCTGAAGTTTTACAATCATGGATGCCGAGAAAAGCACGAAAGCAGTTATTCTTATGTTATCTTTGTTTTTTCGCGATCACCATCCGGCAATCGCGAAATTTTTCTTTATGAAATTCAATTTTTTTGAATAATTGCAGGATATCTAGCGCAATCGTTTTGCTAGGTGCATAGAATCATTATTTACTTTCAAATGAGTAAGATATTTCTTAATAATTGGGTAGTAAATATTTTCGATATCTGCAAATGGTGTATCCTACCTTTAACACAGGGTTGATAAATCATCTCAAACAGGGAATTCTATTGAAACCGATAAAAAAAATCCAATTACCTGTAATATGTAAATTGTTGATGAAAAATGTTGAAACAGTAAATAATTAATGTGTATACACTTATCTATCACTAGTACTAGCAAATTTGATACATTAGTATGATCTGTCTGCAGTGGTGTTAACATTTCCACAGGAAAAAAAAAAAAGCTAAGCTTATTTACAGTGAGTAAGTCATGTCCCTAGCATTCCTAAAAGCTTACCACAAATGGATATTGGCAGTGCCTTAGGTCAGGTCTCCGCGGGTGTTAATTGTCGTGCCTTCTTTAACATAAAAAGGCCCAATCAAAATGCAACGGGGGACACCACTCTAAGTGTTAGCCTCACATACATCTCGCCTCCGAACCCCCCCCCCCCCCCCCTTTTTTTACCCTTCCTTTTTTTTTACCTTTCAATTTTTTACCCTTCCTTCAAGAATGACCTCCTCGGTCATTGTGCGGAGGTGTGAAGCAGTGTAATTTTTTTTTGTACATGTACTTCACCCGGCCATCTGAAGTGATTGGACGAGGACGTGAACAACAAAACAAAACAAAACTCCGCGCACCCCTCTCCTTCTAATGAGTATAAAGCCGGCATTCACCCGATCCCAGTGGGACCCGATTACTGTAGGGATTTTCAATCATGAAAATGACATTAAGAATGCATGCACAATTTCTTGTGGAAGTCCTTTCACAGCTCTTTCTTTCTCCCTCACCCCTCCTTTTTAACCCAATCTTACCAGCTTCGTACCAGCTCTATTTCCTATACAAAAAACCCCCACCAAAACCAATCACTCTGAATATGACATTTTACATACAGGTGTGTTCAAATCCCCCTACCCAGTACTCCCTTTATTTATTTTCCTCTCTAATGGTTTTAGTTTACTGCGGTTGTGCACTGGGAATCGCCAAAACTGCCCTGCACCGTCCCAAGTCGATCATTACCCAAGCCTATGATATCTCTAATTTGCCAGTAATTGTGGTCACATGTACCGGTACTGCTGTGCCTCATTTGTTAGTACATCATGGAGGAATTCCTCCTTGGATACATACATACTGGTACATGTACCGGTACATGTACTGCCTGTTATTATTATGCTTATTGACACCTACTAATATTTTAGGAATTGGGCGCACTGGACAGTTTTATTATTTTCAGAATATCTGTTGTTGATTCCTGCATGGTTGTACTGAAATATTACATACAATTGCCCTCAGTTGTGTACCGTACGGTACATGTTGCAAATGATGAATATTTGTATACGAATATTTATACATTTTATCTGTGCTCTATTAAAAATATAAAAAAAAGGTGGTGGTGGTTTTTGGGGGGAGAGAGGGTGTATACCGGTATATTCTTTTCAAAAATAAAAAAATATTAACTTTACTTCAAAATGAGTACGTTTTCAGAAACACTCAAAATAATCAAATTTATGTTTTTAACTCTTTAGCCAGTAATTCACTGCATTTTAATGTTAAAATTACTTATATTAACTAAAGCCCGGTACATATTTTCATGCGAATACATGTGAAGCAAATTCCTTATGTAACCGGAGAATATCACAATGAAACAATAATTCTTGATATTGACATTTTGTACGCATGAATTATGAATTGGGCTGAAGATTGCCTTTTTAATGCTAATACATATAAAGTAGAATTTGTATTCAAATTTGTATTCTTCTGTGAACTTTGGTAACTAAAAGGTCAGTATTAAAAGTGCGTACGTTTCCCCAAAGTGTGGAATTTTATACAATGATGGCATTTATACAGCTAGCTACCGGGTAGGTTGGATGGCTAGCACAATTGACTTTGTTCCCTCCTACCAGACAATACTTCTTAAACCCCGTGCCCTTCCTGTCTACCTCGCACTGACTGACTCATCATAGTAGGCCAGCTCATCACTAACATCCAACCTTTAAGACGGTCTCTTGATCCTCAGCCCAAGCCGCAGGCCTACGGGCAGGCGGGCGGAGTCAGCACCAAGCCAGCTTTTCTCTATTTTACCCCATCATTGTCCTGGACGATCGTCCCTCTATTGGTCATCAATCACAAAAAAGTAATCTGGACTTGGTAAAAAGCTCTAGTTCTTTTTCTTTCTTCTTCTTTGCCATGTCCAGTAAGTGATGAAAGCTTTACGTTAGTGATTTGATCTGGGTGTAGTGCTTGCGTTTCATCATGTTCCATCTGTAGTCTGGTCGGTCAGTCTTGTTGGAGATGTGGACTGGATAAAACCGGGTTATCATGTTTGGCAAACCTGAGTGAGAGGGGAGTCTGGATGATATTTTTGCGAGAGAGGAAAACAAAACAGCATGATGCACACGTGCTGTGTTTATCACTCATCGGTTGCTGGCATAATACTGTGAGGATAAAAATAATTGCGACCTACATGTACATTGTAGATACCTGGTATTTAAAATGGTGTTTTGATAAGATCTTGTGCATAAATGCTAAAAATAGTTTGATTTTGCTAATTTTATTTTTATTTGTAAGATGGTTCTCACTCAAGTACATGTATGTTTTAGTATGTAGGTAGGTTTTTGTGGTCATTTTCGGCACATTAAAACTTGTTGTGTGTTTTTGTATGTATACATGTACACTGTACAATGTACATGTACATAACCTGTACATGTACCGGTACGCATTGAACCTGACAGGAAAACAAACAAACAAAAACCGATATTTTAATCTTCAAACAGCCCAGAAAGTGTTGACATTTTGCAGCATTTTATGCTAATGTACTGTGACCTGCCAACAATCACACGGAGGCAACTAACCTCCACAGCCAGATAAATATTGCAAAGGGGATGACCTATTTCCGTATTTATTTCCCCATTAAATATGAAAAGCGAAATCAGTGCGGCAGAACGGGTCCCGGCCACTGTGACTCAGACCACACTAAGAGCGGTTCCTTGTCATCATCAGGGGTGATGGAAGACGAGACTTGCCATGGTTGGTTGGCAGTGCAGTGGCAATAACATTCACTGAACCACCTGAGCTCTGCCTAAGTACAATCAATAACAAAACAATCGCCTGAAAATAACCGAATTCCATGAAAATAATGGCCTTTACTCAGTCCAAAAATGGCCCTTACTAAGTCAAAAAATGGCCTTTACTCAGTCAAAAAATAGTATGGTACCGGTACATCTTACCCTCTAAGTTCTTTTAACGATGTAAATTAAAGAAAGTCCTTGTTTACCCCATGTAAATGTTTGTATACGAGAGGCTTAATGTGAGGTATTTTGGCAAAATGAGATGGAACTGGGCACATGGCATTTTGGAGAAAACTGCAAAATAATGAATAATGGTCATCCATTATTTAAATTTACAGAATGATATTTGTAATCTTTGATAAACCTAATAACTATTTTGTAAAAAAATAGTATGAAAGTAGTGGAATAAAAGTGTTTTTAAGAGAGAACAAAAAAAATATTATTTTTTTTCATATCACACAAAACTACAAAACTCAAAACTATTTTCTCAATATTTTACTTTTGCGACATTGATCAATGCAAACTTTAACCAGCCATAACTTGTTAATGGAATGTCTGATTGAAGTACTAGAAACAGCCATTATAAGGACAATTGTATCCTTAAAAAAAAAATAAGATCCGTTATTTCAACCTGTGCCCAGTTCCGTCTCATTTTGCCGGAACCCCTCACCAATGTAAAATGTTTTATCTGTGGTCGGAGAGGAAATGTTAGCCACATTTTTTGTGTCAATTCAGCTACAGATGTTTTTTCTTATAACGTCAACTGATATGAAGTGTCCCCAGCTTGATCTGCAATAATTCAATAGAATTCATATTCAGGTCAACGTCTCCCAACGCTGTAGTTAAATGGGCAGATTATTGCCCCGGTGGTGCAGCATAGCCGGGAAAAAAAATGGAGAAGCCAGGGAAACAGACACCCTTCTCCTTGTCTCAAAAGTTTTTTTGATTTCACTCACAGTCTTAACGAGTGATCACTCTCGACTGGGCGAAATTATCACAAATTGCGCCCGGGGGTTTGGACCCAGACCTACGGTGCCATTTATTGTAGGGCTCGGCTGTGTCTTGGCACCTCCTTCATTTCCGAGCAGTTACATGATATCGTTAAGTTACTGCCTTGTTGTAGTCGGCTCCATACCCCTGCTTTAATTTTTTTTCTTGCCCCAAAATGCCACTGGCTGGGTTAGCAACGGTGATTGCCTCATCTACGTTCAGCTTGATATCCCAGGATTTTTTTTATCACAACTTTTATCCCCCCCTTCTCTTTTTTTTGTTTCTTCTTCGCTGATGCTAAGTGAGACTCACGAAGCTTGTAAAACTATGCGGGGGACAGCTAAAGGTGTATGTGACACCATCGTTGCTACAGGCAGTAGTGTAAGCTGGCCGACCTGCTAGTGAGAACCAGACAGGATTTCATGGCTGCAGGGAACTAGTTGATATGGTGTTCATCTCCCATTCCTAGTGCTATATGTGTACACGTATACCCTGAGTTACAGTCGGGCTAACCAGCTAAGGTCACCGCTGTCCCAGCTGATGGTGGTTTAATTTTGTTTTGTCGGCAGTCAAGTTGCCACTGGGCAACTTCCCCCTGATTTGTCCCATCCTTGGTCCTTTTTATAAAACCACCAGTCTCCATACTTAGGAGGCCTTGGATACACATTCAGGACCCCATGATTTGGTTTATTATCACCAAGTGGCAGGTGTCCCATATTGCTTCAAGCCATAATGTATGCCATCATTCCCATGAATATCACTTCTCCCTTGGCTCATGGAGAACCTCCAACTCTTGAAATTTTTGAAATGTGCGAAAATTTCAATTATTTTATGCCCCCAAAGTACGGTACATGCCTGTTCATTTGTTGAAAACACAAGTGTCTGATTTGTACGGTATGTATGGACAGTTTGCGTACGTGTGTTTCGCGAGCATACAAAAAAGGCACGTGGTGCCCATTTAGAATGACTATTATGGTTCCTGTAAAATTTAGCATCAAAGCACTAGTGTCCACCTTTCAATCATCATAAAAAAAGTGACTCATTTGTTTTATCAAACTGTATTTGACCAAAAGTTCACTTTGTGGTTTTTCCTAACAATTCAGCTAAATTTGTGGTTTGTGCATTTTTTTAAATGAGGGCGTATAATTTGTTTGGGTGTATTTTGTGAACCTGCTCTAAAAATGTCTGCACCGTGGGCCCTTGCATGCTTGGTGTAACTGTCGGGTGTATTAGTGGTCAAACACCTATGAAATTGCTGTATTGTTGTGTGTTTGCTGGAGCGTTTTCGAGGGGTGTAAAGCGGGGTACTTGTCTGGTGAGGGACCCGCAGACCCGCACTGATGAATGGCCCTGTTTAGCCCCTGTTGGGGTTTGTTTGTTTTGCAAAAGATTCTTTAGAGTTAGCGACTGCCAATCCACTACAGTGACACCTAGACCTTGCAGGGGGAAAGCTTCAGGGCTTTTTGAAAACTGATTTCTCAGTTTGGAGTTTAGAAATCAGATTTAGAATGAAATAAGGAATAAACTAACTGAATTCAGTGCTTGGAAAGGAAGATACATTAGCTGTTAATAACCATCAACTTCATTCACTTTTGACTTTATTGAATGGAATGTTTGAATTTTTATCGCATTACAGCTTGTTGGCTCAATACCATTTGAAAACTTTAGCGTACATCCTGGATCACATAATTATTATAAAATGACGCTTTACATTGTTTTGTGTGGTGTGCTGTTGCCTCAACACAACCTCAACCGATTGCGTCATTGTCTCTGCAATCATAACAACCCCGGTAATTGCTTTTGCTATACGGCCCTGTTATACAATCCAATTCCTACCTATTAATAAGCAAGTGCTGCCTTCCCAAGATTCACAAGTCATTTATCATGCACCTCACCCCCTCAACCAAAAAAAAAAAAATTCTGCCAATGCAAGCATCCTCTTCGCTGAATAAACAAGGTATCCACGCATGGCAGCCTTTTCATTAGCGTCGAGATGGTGTAGTTCATTTGTTGAATATGATATCAAGGCGTGTTGACACAAAGTGGCTCATCTGCACTCCACTCTGACGCTCCTATCGTGTCCGATCCACGGCTGGCATTTATAACAAATGATGAGATATTTGTTATCTTTTGGGCATTTGCCTCTCACATACCGTACTGCTTTTCTTCCTCGGCCTGCGTGCGTGTTTCTCTGCTTTTTTAACAATTAGATGAATCGCATCATTTAGGAAGCATCGTTCGTAGTAATAGGCCGCAGTATTTGTTGACTTTACATGTACATGTATGAGCTCGGGTTCGAACTGTGCGGTCATTTTTTGAGGCCGATTTGGTACTATATTTGGTTTTATTTTTCTTTATTCTGTCTGAATTGGTTTTTTTGGGGGAACTCGAACCCACTGTGTCTGATGTCGGATTTGTTTCAAATTAAAATGTACGTGTAATTATAAATTTGGTCATGATACATGTAACAGTATTCAGTATCCAACATATTAATAGGAACCAATTTTCTTCTGTAGCAAATGATACCCAGTTGCTTTCAAATTTAACAAAATCAAACAGTCAAGATATTTTTTTCACTGCTTTGATATAGCTAGATTTAGCAAGAGTCAGGATTTAGAATTATGTTTTACAGGATTGCAGGAAGATTTTGCCATAAAAAAAGACGCGGTTCTCTTGAAAAATTTGAAGTGTGTGAATTCTGACTGGCTGGAATGAAGCGGTTGATGTGATTATCATTATGCTGGTTAGTGAGATTTGGAGTGGTCTGGCCATTGATATGCTATCAACCCGAGCCCTGTCTCGGCCACTGTTCTCATATTGTGATGCTCCCGAGTCAATGTTGACCGAGTACTCGCTGTCCCCCATTGCCCTGATGAAAGATTACCCAAATTCACCAAAAGCTGGGGAAATTAATTCTCGGTTTTCCCTCCCGAATTAACTCCCCCCCGCCCTCCCCCCCACCTTCAACTGTCTTTAGCCTGGCGTCTCAAGTATAGAAACCAACACGTAGTGCCGGGCTAACTGATATCCTTCAGCTTCGCTGTTCCCTCGGAGCTGCTGCAAATGGTGCATGTGTTCGTCTTTAAGACTTCCGGTCCCGTTGACGGAAAGTGCACACGTTGAGGGAATGCAACACTGTTAAAACAGACTGGTTCTATGGCGGGGATGGTCTCCGTTTCACGTGGCAGTGTGAAGCGTAAAACCTATTGGCTGAAGACTGGAATAAGAGGGTGCATACCCAATCAGTGGGAAGAAAGGGTATGTGAAGAGACGAAACAGAGGGCTATAGCATTTGCAGAACCTACTTAGGCAGCTAGGTGATTGTTAAGTCACGTTTTGTTTGCCAAGTGTTGACCTCTTGGATAATTGTGGAATACAGCCACAGCAAGTTGTTAAGAAGGCAGTAAGGGAGTTAACCCATTCCTTACCACCAGTGTCAAGTTTACTCGACTGTTGAGCATATAGTGTTTAAAGAACGTGTTAAGTAGAAGGTCAACGCTTTAAGCACTATGTTCATAAACCACTTTTGAGAATCGGAGGTTATGTTATTTCCTGCTTTGATGTGGACTCTGGGATCTGTCTCAAATTCTCATTCGAATCACCGAGATCTTTGATAAGTCGGAGTTAAAGCATGAGAAAAATAAATTTGTTGGAGACAAACAATTATTAAATAATTAAAACACATTTTGATTTGCTAATTTCCACATCTCGGCCTTCTGTAATAACGCAGCATGACCTAAACGCAACAATCCGTACAATATTTGGTGAATTTAGAACAAAATAAAAGACACGAGGAATCAAATGATGAAAGATTTTTATTTGAGACTTCAATGCATCATTATACTTTCTGCAAATGCACATTTTTTTAAAGATTTGAAAGCAAGTCTACTTCAAAAATTGCTTCTAAGAATTGGATTTGGAGTTTCTTTTTCTTCATCTTAATCTTACATCCATCTAAACATCAGCTTCGTGTCCATTTTTCATCTCATCTGTTTCCTTTTCTTGAAGAAGACGGTCGGACAATTTCAAGACGTCATTAAGACTTGTAATCTCAGGAGTAGCTCTGAGGAGTACAATGGCTTTTGATGGCCGACTCTTGCCCTCAAGCATCGCTGTATTGATTGCACTTGATACGGGAGATGCCAACGCTGCAAAGTCGGACTGTTTTAATTTGTTAATTTCCTTGCCGTCCAAGCTGGAGCACAAGTCTGAGTCCAAGTCTTCTAGAGTAGTGGTAATTGCACCTAGCCTATAGGCGTTAATCAGCCACACTTTCCCCTTCCGTGACTGGTTAATTTGCTTATTGCTCAGAAATGACGTTTTTAATTTCTGGAAAACAAGCCGGGTTTCTAAAGTCTCTGTCGCGTTGTGGTACCGGACAAAACCCTAATGACTCTCTGATCGGACTGGATAGAGAAGCGCCGCTCTCCTTCTTTTACTCTCTCTTTCATTTTCCAGTGGCAGATTTTAATTCGTTTCTCATTGGCAATCGTTCTGCCCAAGAGCCAAGGAGATCGAGATTGAGGTACATCCAAAGTTGGGTGGCCTGGGGGCCCAAGTTTTCGGCTTTGTGAGGGGAGTTCAATTGACCTGTCCCAGAAACGTCACTTTGCAAAAAAAGTAGGGACGGCACAGACCACAAAGAAAAGGGGGGGGGGGGGGGGGGGGGGAGGGGGGAGAAGAAACTACTTGTTATTTGATTGGTTTCAGGTTTTAGCCGACTACAAGATCAAGAAGCAATGACCCTCTTCCAAGTCAAGCGTGTAAGTACTTGCTTCTGGGGTCCGGACCTCTAGGGGGATCAATCCTTCCGACTCTTGTGCTGGGATCCATTTTAATAAAGAACCCTCCCTTTGTTTTGGCTGGCAATAAAACAAATTATGGCCGGACTTTGATCTCCGGGCTAAGAATGACTATCATGTTGCAGTTTCATATTGGAATTTTGGTTCCGATTCAACAATCCAAGCTGTCTGGAATAAAATATAAAAAAAACAAGCTTGCAAGTCGAGTGGAACTTTGGAAATATGAATTCAGCCGGAGAAATATTACCAAAATTGCCCAAGCAAGGCACAGTTATAAACCAAGTCTGCCTTTATTACTTATTGGGCGAGAAACAAGAAGAACAAAACCCATTTATTTTAGACATTAAAACAAATTTTAAATACAAAAACAAAACAGTTGTTTCATCAGTTTCCAATTTCTGGAATGAAAGTTGTTCGGAGGGTTTATAAACATTCTCCTGACACCTGTCATCATTTATATGTTCGTAAAAAAACCCCAAAAATTGTGTTGTTCCCTTCGCTGAGTATAGAAAAACAAATTGACATCCTGGACAAAATATCTGAATAAGTGCCTGCTTTTATGAACATTTATTTGAATGCTGTCTGGTTCCTACCGTTGTTAAAAACCAGTCAACACTAAGGTCAAAATGTCAGAAATCCCATTTAAGAAAGAGTAAATGTGGAATTTGGTTGGGTCGAAGGAAAGAAAACGGCCTCTGTTGGCAACAGAAGGTTTTTATTTTCTGGGTGATCTGTAGCAGCTATATATCATCATCATTCATGGCTTAGGTCACCCCTAATGGATGTGTTGCCTTCAAAAACCAATAATCGTCCCGGAGTTTTGAAGCTTGAAAATGCTGAATTGCCTCATCGCATTTGAAGTCGTTAAAGGGCGATTCTAAAGTATCTTATTTTAGAGTTGGAAAATCTACAGTTTAAGGTTTTTTGTTCATTAACAGTCCTCAAATTCTGAAATTTTATTAGGAATTTTCACACACTCACTTGTATTACGTACATTGTAATACAGTGGAATTTAGAAAGAAGCGAACATATTTAAGTTTGTGTTGGAGCAGAAGTCTTCATTTTTTGTCTTGATATCTGAGAAAGACAATGCTCATTGTGAAGACTCGGGTACAATTCATGAAAATACAAAGTTGAGTACAGAAAAAATGGCACACAAGTCAACATATTTCTTGTTGAATTGTAGTGAAAAATCGAAGCAATTTTGACAACAACAAAAAAGGAAAGATTCCCAAGTTGACTCACTTGCTGTGAAACTAGTCCTTTTAGTTTAGTAGAAAAAACCCCAAAAGAAAATCTGAACACCTACATCAATGTACACTGGCATCAATCCAGTATGTGTGGAATTTAGACTGGCCAAGGCCGTTTTCCCTACAGCCACACTACTTTCTTTCCACTTGTTTACACATTCATATTAGTTGTGTAACTGGATAGGGCAATGTTAGATTAACAGTCCATCTGAGTTGGCTAGTTCCATCTTCAAGCTGTAATTAATTTATGGAGTGTTTGAGACAAGTGTCCCTGTGGGGTGCAGTGGTCATAAAAATGCCTTGAAATGTTGTCAATTTCCCAATGTGCCTGGCAGTGGAAGATTGTGATTGTACATAATTTGTAAAAATTTGTATTGGATGGATTTTGGGGGTTAGTATTTTATGGCAAGTATTGTTATCATATGCCGACCTGTTTACAGATTTGTGTACACAGATGCTAGAAAAACCTAGACAAAGTTTCTTCCTGTAGTCTGGTCCCCTGATGCTATTTCAGACGAAACAAAGCAATGTTTTAAACATTGCAAATAGTCAGGAAACCAGACTAGTTGGTTTGTGTTTACAACTGATCTCAAAGATTTGGGGATTTTACCATACCGCGGTGTGTACTGGTCAAAGAACGTTTCATTTGTTTCAGAAACAAGAAATAGTCACTGTGTGTTAAGTAACGTTGTTACATGTAGTTTGGCGGTTAAATCATTAATTTAAGAAGTCCTCTAAGTCCAATAAACAGAAAAAACTCTTTATACCCAGTGTATTTTTTGACTCGATTTTATTCTCCAGAGGTTATGGGTGTGTTTATTTCTTGGCGTGGTAATAATTGCTGGGTGTACTGATACTTAGGTGGGCGGTTTCTCACATCCCTTTTCTCAATCATCTCTCGGGATTTAGCATTAAGGACACTAGGACTAGGGGGGACTATCCACCGCTATGACTGGGCCAGACCCAGGCCGGCCCTCTCCAAACTCCAATTACACACCAAATTGAATCCTTTCCACATGATTTCCTCGGCCGTTCAGCTTTCTGATGATGGGAAAATCACCTTGCTCTCTCAGGGCGAGTGCTTGTTCAGTTCCTTTTGTTGGCTCCTGGGGCCATCTTGGACTCTGCGAGGAGTAGGAGATGCCATGCCACCCATAGGTTGACAACCTTTTACCCCAGGTTTGGTGGGAGAAACTTTCTTAACCCCCAGGCCCGAGAATCAGTGATATAAACTTCATCTTGGGCTTGAAGCTGTCGAATTAACTTCAACCAACTTTGGATCAATTTCATGTCATGTGATTCAGGAAGTATACTTTGTGTTGAACGAAAGACAATTTACTGTCTCCATTAACAAAAAAATGTAGGTTAACTTGATGCCACGATTAGTTGCTTCATTATTAGTGATCAATAAAAAAAATAAAACATCTCGGGAGTTCTGTGGCAAAACTTTGCAAGTCCCCATGTTGAAAAATGTCAACAATATTTTAAGACTTAAAATATTCTTGGAAATTTCTTGTAGGTACCGGTACTTTTTTTTTTCCAACCTGAAGTGTTAGACAGCATGTACAAAATTGTGGTTGTACCCAATTTTTGTTTTAATGCAAGACCCCAAAACACCTTTTGGCATTTTGCTGGCCATCTAGAACCCATGGATGCTTGCCGATTTTGCGGTTCAGCCTCCACTGTGCGGACAACTTTAGAAATGAGCCACCAACTGGGTTAAACACCAGTCAAGATTCCATTGAACAATGTGACAGAGGGGAAAGCCCTAGATGCCAATTAATACCAAAAAGTGTGACGACTCAGAAAATTAGTTGTGATCTGTGGTGTAAAAAACACTTGGCAATATAGCTACATTTATGTTGGCAAAGTGGGGAGTAAATGTACCGGTACATGACTTGTGTGCCAATTTCACAGAATTGGGTTTTGACACACTTAATTTCTAGGTACATGTAGCAGCTGTTCAATTTTATCTCTCAACCAATCAAAATCCGACTGCATGTTCTGTTGGCGGAATCTGTTAGGATAGGTACTTCACCCTTAAAACTGATTGTCCTTTGCATTGAACTTTTATTTATTTCCTTCTTTAATGTAAATCTTTCAAGAGGGTAGTCCTTTTCAGTTAAACAAACTGCTTTCAAAAGGAGCCCTCTATTTATAAGAATTACTGATCACTGTACCATTTCATAAATAAATTATTTTAAACAATTTGAAAAATTGGGGCCTAATTAAAAATTGATTAGACTGTGGTTAGGCATACCACCAGAATCAGGGTCTAACAGTTTGAGTGTAGAATTTACGAGCATGGAGAAGGTTTAATGCAAATCACACTAAGGGATTAGGGTTTTAAAATAGCGTTACAAAGTGTAGTTATTGTGAAAATTACGATATTTTAGTGCACCTCTCTTCAAAAGAAATTGATTCTGAACTTTTCAGATTTTATTTGCTGAGCACTTTTATTAACCCTAACCCTCTAGGGTGTTTAAATTCATCGCTGTTAGGGTTAAAGGTCAACTTGGTTGTACTTGTAAGTGTACTTGTTACTGGTTGCCATGGCAATATTCATTAGTGCTTGTCGTTATCTTTGCAAATGTCAACACAGTAACCAGAGCTATTGTAACCAAACCTCGTGTCCGTCCCCCCCTCCCCCAATCCATTTAATCCCAGATGAATTCTGAAATTGTGTGGACCAAAATGTTGCCAACAATACTGTCACTCCAAGATGCACATCCTTGAGATATCCAATTATCATCTTGTTACTTGTCCGTCTCCACTGAAGACACCGGGCGGATGCCCTCGCCAAAGTGCAGCCAACAAAAGCCTCCGTTCGCCTTCTTTCGTCTTCGGTCCGGCATCCATTTAGGACAGAAGAACTTGTGAAGAAAACCTGCCATGGTCTGTCAGTCATTGATGGTGACAACCCCCCCCCCCCCCCCCCCCTTACATCCATTTATCCATCCCTCCCTTGGCAACATCCTCCTTAACCATCCTTACTCGCATCCAGTCATCCCTTCCTTCTCCTTCCTCCAGACAGACTACCGCTTGACTGTGTTTAGTAGCTGCTGCTACTAATGGAGGCTTCTTGGCCCCAGTATGAAATCAATAAAGATTGATCCTAAGTGTGATGTTTGGCATTAGCCATGATTACAGCCCCGAACCCTCAGCACAGCTGTACGGGACCCAGGGGTCCACACCTTGGAGTGTACTTTTCCAAAGGCCCGAGTAATTAGCAAGAAAAAAGACTTGGGGATTTGCAGCAGATCTGACTGGCTGTTGGCATGGTGTGCACTGTACTATTTTTGTAGCTTAACGTGTGGGTTTTAAGCGTTTTACTGTGAAAGGATTTAGAGACTGTTTTGATTTCAACTTTAATGTATCCTTATTGGCATTACTTTATGCGCAGCTAATACTTGGTTAGCATTAATTTATGTACCCCTTTTCTACATCTATAGGAACCAGTTTTGATAATGACTTCCTAATCATGATTGTTTTGAATTTAGACTACTTGAGCGCAGCCAAATAATTGCAGTGAATTTTTGTTGTTTGTACTTTGAGCTTAAGCCAGATGTGTCAGTCTGGTGAAGTTGCGGGTGTAATTGAATTTCGAGGCAGAGATCTTCAGGTAATTGAAGACAAATGTTCAGTACCGCCTTGTCTTTGTCACGCCCGAGATAGTGACTGGGCACAAAATGGCCGACTTGACATAATTTATGGGTCGTGAAGTGCTGATCAGCTTAAACCTTCTGAGTCTGGGAGGAGGAGGGGGGGGGGGGGGGTAGAGAGGGGGCAAGGGGAAGAGAAGGAGGGGAGGGGGTCACCCCAAAGCAGACTATAATCTCCCTTCTGTCTCAGTTCTTGTACACTGTCCATCCTTGTACATTGTCCATCCATTGCTCGGTCAGGTATGGCCTAGTTTTTCTGACGTAATTAGTTTGACACAAACCCGAAGGTGTGATACTTGTCGTCACAATTCTATTTTAAATACTTTTACGCATTTGCCGTCAAAGTTTTCACTAAATGACTTGATATAACGCAGTTTTGTAGTGACCCAAATCCATTTCCTCCAACTCTGTTTGACCTTTAAAGAAATGGACTTGTTGAAAATTTGTACAAAGAAATAATAATAAATAAAGTAAATTTACAATTTTTTTCTCTCAAAGTGAATCAAATAAAGCTATCAGGGGACCTAAAATATTTCAAATGAAACCACTGGAATAATTTGGTTAGCAATGTAATTTCATCAGGTTCCAAAGTACCCCATTGTGAGAAAAATTCAATTTCGGGCGGGTCAATATTACCGCTAATTTACTGATGAAACTCAAGCCTATTCAATATGTAAACAGTGTACTTAACAAGCAGCTTGAGCAGTTAGCTCCCAGGAAATAGCCTTTGCCATGGCAACACTAATGCAGAATATTCCCCTGTGCCCCATCAATGGTTAGTAATAGTTGTAGATATTGCTTGTACAGTTTTCTAACTGCTTTTTTTTTGTTTTTTGAGGGCAACTTCTAATAACCACTCTTGCCACATAAATCATGCACTATACAGCTTAGATGCCCACCAAACTCAAATCCAGAAAAAAGGGTTCTTAGTATTAAAACTTGTGCTGTTGGAAATCTCTGACTCGGTGACCAGGTAAAAAAACATTGAAATTGAAGACCATCGGCTTACTGTTGCTGATTGTTTGAGGCGATGGTACAGTTTCTGTTATAAGCGGGGTAGGTTTTTCACTATAAAATCTGAAGACTTGATTAATCCAAGTCTGGCCGAAAAAACTGTGTTAGCCGAGACCAGATTACCAAGATTTAAAACCCATGCCTAGAAGTAGAATTAGGGCCCGAAACTTTACTTCAATTGATTTATTCAGTTGATTCTGCTTACTCACAAAAACTGTTTTCTTTTCTTATTTCTGACACTCATTAATCATCTTCAAGTCTCTAGTTTCAGTTTCCCTGGATCCACAGCATGCACAGGCCAGTAGCATATCTGGGTCTCTTTCCCAGGTGCTACACATCAAAATGGTGCCAAGGCAGCTTTTGGGAGTCCAAGGTTGTAATGCTTGGCATGCCAAGCTTGAATGTTTGTCTGCTAACGGGGCTGGGAGTAAAGAAGCACTTGACATTACAAGACGTGAGGTCAAAGGCATTTATACTGGCTTTCCAAATCATAGCAATTCTAGTTTTCATGTTTTAAGGAGAACTGCTTCAATCTCCATCACCTCAGCAACCTGGCTAATACTCTCGGGAATCCTACACTCGACCCTAGCGAAATGTAGGCTCAATTTGTGGGTTGTGAAGCCCTAGAGAAGCGAATGTTTCGGGTAGTGAGCTACCCCAAGGAGGGCAGACGTAATCCTTAAGGAATTCTGGCAGTGTTCTCCCCAGGGTCTGTTTGGCTTCCCTGGCTCCTCAGCTTCGCATCACCTAGTCAAAGAGCTTTAACTACCCCTTGCCGATGACCTGTAGGTCATGGGGTCGTGACCCGAAACCATCCCGTGGGGATGCCTTCTTCTTGAGAGCGGGTGTTTTAGCAGCTAAATATGGATCTTTTGGAGAGTGATTTGTGAATATTGGCTGCCAGTTGAGTTCTATATAGCCTAATTTTCTCGTCGGGTTGGTTTGCTGGAGTTTTTGGCGGCTCAGCTATAATTTGGCAATTCTGGTACTGTGGTGAACCCTGGAAAGAAGAAGACTTGCCACAAGTCCTTTGCTGGAGTAGAGAGTAACATTGCAGAAAAGAATGTTATTTGCCCTAGTTGAAGTCCTTGGAAATTATTTCTGATTCAGGTTCCATTTCCTTAAAAAAAGTCATTTTTCTCCGTCCAGATGGTGGACCATAAATACAAATGCAATTTATTTATTTTTCTGAATTTATATACACCAAGAATCTATTCCAAATTGATGACTTGTATTGACAGTCAACAAATGATTATGTCTTTGCTTGGCGACACCTTGTTTATTCCAGAACTGTGACAAAAACCAATGAATGACTTGCTGTCCATCTTCTATTCAAGGCTATTTTTTTGTCTGCCTATTTGGCCAGATGTTTTTATTCCTGTCAGGTGTGATTACTATCAAAAAAGTCACTGCCAGCTATTCATCTGGCATTCAGCAAGATGTTGGCATTCAGAACCTTGCAATGATGTATAGCAACAGTCTGTGGCCCAAGTGACTGCTGAACAATTGCTTCAACCAATTCTTGAACAATGAGGTATGCATTTTACCAGGAGAATTCAAACCACATGCCCGAGATGAGTCAGGTTTGAAAAATGGCTCCTTGGTATAATATGGTATAATCTAAGACAAAGACCAGGACATTAGCGGAGAGCATCCAGGGAGCGAAGAGACTGACCTTATCCCTCTCTCACTCCAGATTTTTTCTGGTCTGCATATTTTTGGCCAATATATCTCATACTCATAGATCACCACTGACAAATTTTGGCAGTGAGCATTATAGGTTCATTTTTTCTTCCTAGGTCTGTAAGGGATCCAAAGCAGTCAAGTCAATAACTTCAGCGATTCACTCCCAGCTTATTATTCCCTGGTTGAATCCTGCCGCATCAGCTTATAATGTCTACCAGATGGAAGAATTTTCTCTTTTCCCGGGCTCCCTATCACAATCCCCACTCTTTCATACTCCTCGTCATACCTTGATCTCAACCTCACAGCTCGGGTAGCGCGCGGTGCCAGCTAAAAAGACAAGCGGCAAAGAGCATTTCTTCTACGGATCGCGTTTCCAAAGCAGAAAAGGTTGACCGGTTACAGGGCAGTGTGGCCTACATTCCAACCATGATCTTATCTCAATTAGCCTAAATTCAAAGAGATTCTAGCCACACTCTGTATAGAATGACAAACCTTCTCTATTCAATCATATAAAAAGAATCTGGGCCTACTACTACTACTACTGCTGCTCCTAAGTACTACTTTTTTTCTTTAAGACAGGGCAAGTGGGGTGATGATTTATGCTCCAGCCTGTGAGAGGTTCAGTAATGGGCCAAATCACTCAGCTACTTCAGTAAGACAGTATTTTATGATTTTTCCTGCCTTTCTGTCTCCAGCCAGTAGATTCCTGAGATTGATTCTGGCTATTCTTATTACTCCTGATTAAAATCCTACTAAAGTAAAGATACTAATACTTACATATATCTTAACTTTTAAGGATTGTGTTAAATTATATTCCTTGGCAAGGGTCTGTGAATTCTATTTTTTGTGTAAGAGATTTGACCTACTTTTGTCCCTTTTTTATCACATCACTCTTCAAAAACAGTGAAGCTTACATTCTTCAAAATTCTATCAATCATGACATTCAAATTGATAGAAAAAGTATCACCATGAAAATGCAGTTTAATCACCTTGAAACCCTATTACATAACAATGTTTTTATTATAGGCCCCACCCTTAATTTTTTCCTTTATCTAACAATCAGGGAAGATTAGGCTTGTAATTCTGCTAAATGCTCTATTCTGCAATGTAATGGCAGTGATGATGAGTTCTCCCTCCCCCAAAAGACTCAAACCTCAACCAAAGGAGCTCATCTCCAGAATTGAAGATTTATGATGTCGCTATGACAAATATGCTCTGCCCACTGACAGTTTTTGTGGAGGCATTTTGCCTGATGACACAGCCTTAACCTCGGCTGTTTCCAGAGACACAAAACAGCCGCCATCATTGAGGGTGCATTCATTTAGCTTGCTCTCTTGCTTGGCCTATGATGTCACCTAACGTTGACAGCAAACCAGACACCCTTCGATTTGTTGGGTAATATCCACAATTCATATTTTTGGTGGAACTAGATCAAGTAAGTCGGAATGAATCACTCCCCACTTTTGTCATTTCCTTGAATGCCAGGGGAAATTAGCCAATCCAGTTACCTCTGCACCAAATTAGCAGTACCCCTCAGGCGTAGCCTACTCTGCCCCAAACCCTCATAAAAATTAACAAAATGAAACAGCTAAATTTTCAATTAAAACGAATAAACTGCAAAGCTATTAAGATATTTATTTCATCACTGTCTTTACCTTAACCCTCCCAAATCTGCCAAAATCTATATCCACAATTTGTTGGATTTCGACGAACTTGGTTCCGGGGGCCTGGCGTGAAAAAAGAAGAAGATGGATTTTGATGGACTTAATTGTGAATTTGACTCGGATCCAGCAGTAGTGTTGTCATAAGGCATGTACTACACTTACATCAACACCAACCAAACACTTAAAAAGAAAAGTGACTGATGGATTTTGGCGGATTTAGTCTCATATCTGTATCTGATTTGTCTTTATCCCACCCTTTTTCAAAGTTGTACTCGCCTTTATCTTCCTAAAATTCTCAGCGAGATTCCAGCTTTGATGTAAGAAGCCTCGGCCCATGATCTCCCAAGATGTCTCTCTGTTGATATTGTTGTCTCAACCCAGCTCAGAAGTTGTGTCAGGAGATTGCTTCTCTTTGAGCCGATTAACACAGTTTTCATTCACACTTCCCTCTGTCCCATTCTTAAACCCAACAGCTGATGTTGTTGGTGTCTCTCTCTCTCTCTCTGGGCCTTGCCCTACTTTACTTCTCAAATCTAGACCAAGAATTTCTGGACAACTCTGGGCAGATTTTTTTTTGGCAGCATTGATGTTTGCATTTTGGCCATGCCAACTAACTATCCATAAACACTTGTCAATTTTCATGACCTGCACTTATAATCGGATAGCTGATAGATGTATGTACGTCTTATTAAAATCTTTATTAGGTCTTTGTGATTAAAACCTTGGATCTAATTTTACAATGTGTTTAAGGTCCAGTTTTTGGGAATGTTGGGTAGAAGTTTCAAAAGCATCTCGGAAACAAAAATCATTTTAAAAAGTTTTAAAATAACCAGTTTTAGAATTTAAAGTATTTTGCATTGGGAATTAATTCATGACTTGTGATTCAAATTTATTATAATTTCTAACAAATCATAGTTAAAATTCATTCAATTTCAAGGAGGTAGTAATATTTTAGGTTATTTGTTTGTCTGTGGACCTGTTCTTTGTTGTAGGTTTTTACTGGAGATGTTGGGGAGGGGGGGGGGGGGGGGGGGGGGGGGGGGTGATTGTTTTGGGTTGGGTAATGATTTGATTATAGGATTTACTGTTCAGTATCTGTCATTACAAGTTTACTAAGCGATGAATCACCAGAAACGCTGCTAAGTAAAACACAGGAACCGCTTAGCCACAAATTAACATTTATAGGCCAGAGTCAGTTACAGTAGTTAACTAGATGTAATGAGATAATCCTCATGTATAGACATGCAATTAAAAGGTCAAATGGAGTCAATTGGCAATTGGTAATTGCTTGAATTATCATGAACAGGTGGATTTGGGGGGGGGTGTATTTTATAATAAATATCATTTTAACTGACCTGTCCGTGGTTGACAAAAGGGGTGCATAAACTGAAAAGTGCAATTTTCTTATCTACCGTAATTGTAACAGCCTGTGTGAGATTCACCTACAAGAGTTATCACTATTATTTTGATAAATCTGCTTTGCATGCAGTAAATGTTCAAATTCTTTGCAATCAAACTCGGCAAACTTTGTAAAGAAAAAAAAGAAGTGGTCTCAGTTGACATTGAATACAAACAGGTTTTGTGTCTCAAAATTGCATGTTCAGCTGTATGCACACACACAGTCACACACGCAAGCCGCTCTGTTTACTGCTGGACCCCAGTCCTGCATTTGCAGCCGAAAGGAGAGACAAAAAGGAGTTAAATATTCAGCGATAGTTTTTTTTGCATATTGCGACAATATTGACACAAAGTACAGTTGTATGATGAGGTCTTAACACATCTGTATCTGCCTATCTCCGGCCAAATTTACATTTGTTAACACACTGCGCGATCAGTGAACTGTCGGCGGCATGCATTTTGTTCCACACCCTCCTTCCCCCCCCCCCCCCCCCCCCCCATTCTTGCTTTATTTGAAAATCTGTAACCAAAGTCTGAATCGGTTTGAGGAGAGAGCACAAAAAAAAATTGTTTGCAAACTGGGAGAGAGAAAGTGCGGCATATTGTTTGGGGACTTAGGGGTTTCCTGTGGTCTCCTATTACTTTATGTATTTGTTTTCATTAAATTCACTGTTTCCCCGATCATGCTTCGGCCATTATTGCGCTCGGTCGCACAATTCTGAAACGAGACCGAGTACAGTTTCATAGCTGGTGTGGAAGTTAAATACGACACTCGCTCATCAGGTTTTTTTTTTTTAGTGAGGTGCTTTGTTTTTACTGCGTCAAGCATGGTTTGGTGAAATTAAATTACGAAGTTTCACATACATTCTGATGAGAGATTAAATTTCTTGGTTCTGTTTTTCAAGAGAAGACGATCGTTTAAATTAAGGTTTTTGTTTTTTTGGTAACATGGGTGGAATTAATTTGGCGGTTTAGAATTCAATGTTGTGGTTGAATTTGTAAGCTTTGGCCTATAAAAAGTATTTGAAGTAAGTTCCCAAAAAAGTTCGGACTGAAAAAAGGATAACATTTCCGCTCAAAGACTCATCTCATTTCTTACACTTTGGTGAGTTTGTGGGGGTACACACTACTTTTTTTTCCAGGTCAGCAAAAGAAGTCTAATTTTGTCAGAGCTCAAAAGTGATTATAGTCCCTCTCGTTGATGTCTTATTTGACCACATATGTCCCAGGACAGCTGTTTTAACCGAGGCGTGAAACTAGGGGGATAAGTTCAGAAGCTGATGTTGGTTGAAAAGTCTCTGTGACCCCAACACCAAAGTACCGACCAGCCAGTATGGACTAGTGCCACAAATTCCTTTCGTCCTCCAATGGTGCGGGGTATTGGACTTGATGGCCGGACCCGCTTGGTCTTGTGGGGGGGAAAGTAATCCTAGGGTCGGATGTGTGACACCCATAACTGACCGTTGGTTGTTTAAACTTGCCTGAGGCTTCATAAGAGGAATTAGTTAATAATATTCAGTGACTGCATTCTAATTTGACTGTTGGGTTGAACTAGACCTGGGGCTCGGTGATATTGGTGTTGAATTTTTAATCAGAGGGTTTCTCGTTTCACTCGACTTTTCCTGTCATTATCCCGGCCCCCGTGATTGGTTTTGCCGTGGTGGAGGTGGTGGTAGGACGCAGTCAGGAGAAAACTTGACATGGGAAATTGGGATTGTCTCTTGTGATCTGCGTGGAAGCCGGTTACTGATTGCACTAGAGGGTTGCCAGATCTCCAAACTGCTAAATAATTCTGTGGGTTCGGTTCTCGAGGGGTTTCTGGATGTCAGATCAGGGCATCGTCAAAGTGCAGGGAGGAGTTGCCTCGACAACGGTTGCCAAGCGCCCTTCCCGCCCCAGCAGCATTCGGAACACGTAATATGAGGCCCGTATACTTGCATCCACGGGGTAGGTCGTAAGGTGCTCCAAGTAAAAGAGGAAACGAGATGGGAGATTGACGCTGGCTGTATGCAGTCAAGTCGACCTCTTTAATGGCTCCGGTTCTAAATCACCGCTGCAATCGCATCATCTTGGAGAATTGTCCCACACAGTCCCAAGACAAGCTACCTACCTACCAGAATTACGCTGACCTCCTTCCCTGAGGATCAATCATGGGATCGCATTCCAAAACAACTATATAACGAACAAAAAAACAGCAGGTTCCACAAAAAGTACAGAAGACTTGTATGCAACACTCCCGCCGCCGCAAGATGCAGTGATAAAACCGCTTAATAATGTATCTAGCACTTCCTGACTGAAAAACTGATCAAATGATAGTGTTCCCCCCCCCCCCAACTATAACGGGCCGATAGAGAAGCCCATGCACTTAAAAAAAATATTTATAGGTACTTTACTTCTACTCAACCTTTCAGAGACAGCGCTTTGCCAAATATCCTCTTTTTTTGTGCGTCGAGATCCAATCGGCAGCGTTGTGAACACCCTACCTAGCTAATTTGTAGGGCAGGGCATCTAGAAGTTGCTTTTCCTCAGTTTCCAGGGAGTATTTTTGTTGCCTTAAGGTCCGGTCAGCCGAGGCGAAGTGGGAGAAGAGATTATACTGTGGCTTTGCCCAGATTTATTTTAATATCCCATTAGGGTTGTGGTGGTGGTGGGGGTGGATTGGGGACGAGACGGAGAAAAAAGTCAGCTGCAACAGATAAAGACACTGACTGATGGGAGTCCATGTTGACAGGCTACCGGCTAATACCTGGGGGCTGCTGAGGAAACGTTGACGCAGAGGGCTCATCAGGGAAACATAACTCAATATGGGACAGCCCTGCCAGATAGGAAGATATGGGCAATTGTTGTTTAAAAAAAAAAGAGCATTAAATTCCCTGGACTCTTTTGATCAATCTGTCTCACCTCTACAGGATGATAAAAAAAAAATTCATTATCATCATCATCATCATCGGAAATAAATTGGGTGAATTATTTTTTTGGGGGTACGTATGTGCCATGTTCAAATGAGGTGCTAGAGGTGATTGGATATGCGGGATGGTGCGTGTTGTGTCACTGAAATTCGACAATCCGTGCCGACTTTTAAGAAGGCACAATACTTCAGGGACATATTGGCTGAGATTAGGACTGTTTATTTATTCGGATGATTATTCATTTGATTGATTGAGTTATTTGCTTGCTGAATTCTAAATTGGATGACCATGATTTTTTTTTTCTGGCTTGATGATTTTCAACTGAAACATTCACATGTCCTTGGAAGAAAGTTTTTTTCTTCTCTTATTTGAGGTTTAGAAGGAGAGAGACAAACTAGATTTTTTGAGAGAAGGTCTTAAAAATGGCCTTCAGTGTCACTTTGTTAACCAAGAAATGAGTACTTTTCTGATGATTCCGAAAAAAGAAATCTAACTTTGGCATAAAAAGGAACGAAAATACATGTATTTATGTTGAGTTTGTTAAGACTCCGAGAACATGTGAGTGTAGAATCAGGGTAGAGTGCTACAGTCCTTCGCTGGTCTGTGTGTCCACTTATTGGTTGTGACAGGTGCAAAAATTGATTTGAATGTTGAATCAACATTGAGATCTGACTTGCTGATCCCTCTTAAATTGTTTGAGTTATCGGGAAGCCCCAGCAACTCTTAAACAAGACATGTTACCAGGGCCTAGTTAAGTTCATGCAGTTAATCAGCTGCCAATTTGTTTAGTAGCCGAAGTCGGATCATTTTGCTTTGTTTCAACAGGCCTCAAACCGGGGTGGGATATTTTTAACTCCCAGAAATTCTTCAAGTTTGGTAAATAAACAAACAAAAAACGGTGACTTGTTTTCCTGGTTGGATGTTCACCTTTTGATGTGTCTATCAAGAAAGGACGCCCGTAAAACTTCCACACACTGGGGAAAGTATTTGTGTGTGCATGTGTGAAATCTAAGATTGGCTGTGTTAATGCAGCGGCTTGCGTTACTCTGCAATGTTTCTTTTTCCTCAGGGGAATTTCTCAGATTTGGTCTGTGAGTTCAAGAGCCCGTCAGATTTCTTGATTTTTTGTTGTTTGTCTTTGAGAATTGTCAAGGCGGATATATGAGAACTTAGAGGTAGGATTATGAGAACTTAAAGGTAGAAACACCATTTGCAGATATCAATTTTTTTTACTGCTGAATTATTACAAAATATCTTACTTATTTTAAAGTATATAATTTTAGGCATCCAGCAAAATGATTGTGCTAGATATTCTAAAAAAATTAAATTTGATATAATACAAAAAAACCAAACAAACAATTAAAGGTAAAAGTTCCTTTGTACTGTATTCCAAAATAATTCCTCGACTGACAAAATACTGTAACTTAGGATACAAGAAAAAACAAGAACAATTGCCCGACGCCGGTTAAAAACTGAACACTGTTTTTCTTGCTTTTTTCTCTTCATCCATGATTGTAAAACTTTAGACAGGTCAGGTAAATGATATACATGTACTAACCCCTCAAATCCAACAATTCATGTCAATTCAAGCAATTACCAATGGTGTATCCTACTTTTAAGTTGTAGAAGTTTTCAGAAAAACTTGACAAAAAACAATTGTTCAGCATTGACCAATCTGTGCAAAGGAAATTCAAAATGTTGATTCGTTTTGAAGGTTTGACAGGAACAAAATCAGATGTTTAAATGTGAGCAAGCTCCTGCAGTGAAAAACAGAGCTTGGTCCAGAGACAAGTCTCACGTCCTAGCTTCCTCATGGGGGACCAAAGCCTTAGGGGGAGGGCATATCATGGTGACAAAACTCATATCTAGTGTGTGCTGCGACCCGCTCCCAGCTACACCAATGGGTGGCAAAGGCAATCTCTGCCCCATCGCCATGGCGATGAGATGCAACAACCTTTGAGTTCCCTGGACGAGTAACTTGAGCTGCATCGTGGGGATTAATACTTGATGTGCATTAGATTGTGTCCGACAAGTAATGCATTTTGATTATTGTGTCCTTATTGGTTTACAACCCAACATGCAGCCATTTCTTAGTTATTTAGAAATGATTGATGATCATATAAATGTGATAAATTGAGTGATTTAACATTTTCTCATGCAACATATTCATGTGTATTGTAACATCAAGTATAAAGAACGTTTAAAGCACATTTTTTGTAAAATCATTTCTATCTATGGTGACACAACTTTAAAGACAGCAGCAATAATTTATAACGGTAGTGAATATCGGTCATAGATTTGCGATGCCGTTCTTACTTATAAATGTGGGCCCCCTGCTATGGGTCAATTTGGTTGGAAATCTTGCAGTCATTCTCTCAATCGTAAAATGGGGGAGAGAGAATGTGGCTGAACAGGAGAGAAGAACTCTCCTGAGAAATAAGAACTGACGCCCACCAGCTGAGCAGCCCCATCTCGGAGAAACGTGAAACTTATTCAATTTCTTGCAAGACAAGCCAGCGACCCACATTTATGAAAACAACCGGTTTTTTTTTCTTCAATTGGAAAGTGGAAACTTTTTTTTTTTAGGGAGAAGGTTGGGGAAAGGGGGGTGGGGGAAAAATAAGATGCAAATTGGGCCAGATTTGTCTGGGGAATCGACTACTGGGCCTGTTGAAATCCCATAGAGTATCCCTTAGACTATTAAGGATGGGCAGAGCGTCATTTCCTTGGAGACTTGGTTGCAGTAAGACAGTAGTTCTCACTCAAGATGCTATACTGTTCTCATCTAGAAAAAAAAAAATCAATGCAAAGGGTTTGACCGCTTGGATAAATAAAAACCGAATGGACAGTATTTCCTTTGTTTTTAGTAATTAACATCCTTGAAATTGTTCTGAAAACAACCCTAAAAGACAAGTTGCCAGGGGGGTGACATATTTGAGATTGTTCCTTTCTTATCCGGTTCACAAGAGCCAAAAAAAAGGTTGGAATTGTAAAAGTTTCCATGTCACATCTGGTACTAGTTACCACGGTGTTGCATGAAAACAAAGGCTGGCCTATCACAGGAGTGCCCTAGAAAGTCAAGCGGGGCCATTGCGGCATTCGTTGGTGTCCACCTAAAAAAAAATTATCTGAGCCAAAAGAGAGCCCAAACTCCTTCTGTCTGCTGCTCAGATTACCCCCTTGTAACCTAGTTTGACTGTTGGTGATAGATTGAGGGGTCAAGAAATCTTGATCCCATTGACTAAAAAAAAATCAAGAAAGTTGGAGGCAAAACCTTTTCAACTAATCTTCTTTCAGAATGGAGCGCAAGCAAAAAGTAAAAAAAATGGGGGGGATGGGGGAGGAATGAGAAAAAGGAAAGTTTTTGTAATAGTTATGAGACCTGGCGTATGAGTTATAGGCTTAGGGTTTATATTGGTTGCAATCCCCAAGGATTGGATCTTTGGAGAGTGTGGTAGGGGGTTCTGCAAGAGTTGATATTCTCACCAGGTGTCGGGCCACTCTGTTCCAAATGGGCAATCAATCCACATTAACACCGCTGCCCTTTTAAACAGATCTTCAGATGGAAATAAAATCCGCAAAAATAAAATGATAAATTGTTCACGTCACGAGAGAGTTTATATCCTTTGTTTGTGGCATATTGTTTGACTTGTTTTCAAAAATCAATCCGGAAAGTAAGAAATCATGAATTGTAGTCATGACCATAACTATCAGTTGAGTTGAAGTACATGTAACATCCTTTGGACAACTTAAACTTATTTAGCCTGAAAACTCTTCCTTGCGAAAAATAGAGTTATAAACCAAATTTCCAGGTGATTTTTAATGTTTATGACTGGTATTCAACTGCATTTTGCTTTAGCATGAAAAACCTGTGGAGTTTTTGCTGGTTATCTGTTTTAGCAAGACTTGTTTTGCTAAGCAAATGTTTGTGCTTACATGTTTTATGAAATTAGCCCATGGAGAGATGGGAGTTTCAATCACCTGTGCCCTGTGAAATTTGCCATCAAATTGCTTTTGTTGAGATTATTTGTTCTTTTAATACATGAAACAGCAACAGTACAGTTAGGGAATGGAGCTTGGTTAGGACATTGACATTGTGCAGCTCCAGTACTTGAAGGTTGTTTCATGTACAGTACACACATAATAATGATAGTGTACATGTACGTTGACTGTCATTCAGTTCAGTCACTGATCTTCATGTAAATCATTTCACTTGACATTCTGTTTGTTGAAACCCAAATGATAACAATGTCCATCAATTGAGAGATCCCAAGTAGAATCAGATAAACCTCTCCTGGACAGTTGCTGTATAAAGACAGCAGTGTGTGTGCATGTGTGGGGAGCATGAGTGATGACTGGATGAGGCAATCCCACTGACAAGGTTATCAACACTTGCAGGGAGTCTTGTTCTAGGGAGTTGGGGTTGACTAGGGGTATTTGGAACAGCATTTGAGGGGATTAGTCAAGCCCTGTACTGGCAATAGGGGGTACATGTACTGGATTATCAAGATGGAGAGTTTTTTTTGACTTGGTGAATGCTCGAGTTTAGCTACACAATTTGCTGGTTCATCTAATGTTTTCTATCGAGTGGAAGGTTGCTTTTCAAGGCACTTTTTGAAGATTAACCTTCAGAACTGTACTTACATGTAATCTATTGTGTGAATTTTGTTGGTAACATTGTTCGATAGAGGTACAGTAGTATATAAACCGGATGCCCTGTTGAACTAAAACATTGGTATCCGATTACTTGTAAAAGGAACCCAACCTTAAAATAGGCCGAAGACAGGTCTACATCTACATGTAATATGACATGATGCTTTGTTTACATGTGCACTTTCCTAGGAGCGCCAGCATCCCTACTTCGTCTGGCAGCCCGACTTCACTCCCATAGGAAAGCGTGTAAACAAAGCCATGATGTCATTAGGTCTCAAGTCTATTCCAATCAAATGTCTAAAGGGCTCAATCTTTGTGGTGTTCAACTGTGACTTTCGCTTCTGCCATCTGTTGCGCATCAAAATGCGCATACATGAAATCTGTTGTGGTTGCCCATAGAGCCTAGCTTTTTGTTTTGAAAGTTACCTAAAAATGTCATTTGCAATTTTATTTTAATTTTTTTAAATAGAACTTGGAAGTATTTTGTGAAGTTGGTTATGGGTACTCGATCCAATATTCTAGAATCGGTTTTTAAACTAAGTGGTCGGGTACTCGTAGGTACCTGGTTCTGATAGACTTTGGTATACTGTACATAAAATCGACAGGACTCGAAATCGGTTTACTGTGTTTACCCGTTTGATTCTTTTGCCTGTAAACTCTGATCACTTGAATTTGATAAATATCGAGGTGTCATTTTAAGAATGCAAAAGCCTTCTACAAATCTGTGATTTCCTGTTCACAAGGCAATGTGTGTATTAACACTCGGTCCTTTGTTGGCAAACTAGGAATCAGTGCAGATTATCGCCGTCATCGCACGCGCGGCGGCTGCACACCTTGTGAATACAATGATGACGAGAACGGCATCTGTGAATGTCCGCAGGCCTTGGATTTCCTCGCTAGCTCGTGCTTCCTTCCACTCACTGTTTCCAGTCACTTGTCTCTTCTCTCTCCTTCCGTGTTTTCTCAATGACAGAGTGGACACACTCTGCCTCGTAGCAAGGCCCTCAGCAACTCATTTGTGACGACTCTCTCAAATCCTGTTACCTTCTCGCCGTGTTGATCCCGTGTTTATGCAAGCCGCAAAATAGGATTGGGCAAATCATTTTCTCGCTGCGCATCTATCCGACCAGGACGGAATTTTGTCACGTAGTGGTTGTACCGGGCTGCATTTTGTCTCTCTTTTATTTGTGGGTCATGCATGCCTAAAGTCCAAGGAGCTGATTTTCAATTTGGCCCAGTATTGTGATTAAAAATCCATTAACAGTATCCCGCAGTATAGTGATGAGATAACACCTTAAGAAACTATCAACAGATTAGATTTTGCCAGGCAACTAACCCCGTCTGATTGAAGTGCAGGACGGGACACGAATCCCGCAACTTGGAGTGATTTCATTGTCAAACCGAAATTATCCCTTCCAGCCGCCGGGGGCAACATTGCCAATCTAAAGCTCACTCTGCCATGCCAGATAATACTGAGCCAACGTACCCGGCCTTTGTGTACTGCACGGTCCATCGGATGAAATCACGTCTCTCTGTTCTGATACAAAATCCATTTTCCCCCCCTCCATATCGGAAAGTAGTTTAGTAATAGAAAAAAGAAGAAAACCCAAGAGCTTCAAACGATTAACTTCTTCCTACTTTATGCGGCAGATACATTGACACGAATTTCATTATTTTTGAATGAGGCTGCAGATGAACTTGTTTTCTTTTCTAGAAAATGATCCGTGTAGTCGTTTAAGTGCTGAGTAAAAATTCGAAGGAAACTGATCTGGAAGCAATGGACATGAAATCTCAAAGCAACAATTGCTTAGATTTGATTGCTTATTAAAGGCAGTGTTAGTATCCTTTGCCCTCATGAAACGTCCAATTACCATTTCCGTTTTGTCATCCAGGGCAGGGCAACATAAACCAACGTGCATAGAGCTGAACAGTTTAGGGTTACTGTTATCAGTGCAATCCAATGTCAAGTGATTACAAACTGATTGGAAATTGAGCTCTGTTAAGATTATTCCCCTGGCGAAATGTCATATCATAATTACGTGCATATTTACAGGTTGGGGTTTAGGGCTAAATATGCTTCCGTAGAATTATGGAGAACACAAACAATTAGTTTCATGCTGTATTTTACCCAGCTCAGTGCATTAATCACAGAGTTTAAGAAAATGGACATATCCAAAGTATCGGATAATTCTAATGGCGTCTGCCACAATTAGAGTAGCTACATGTACCACCGATGCCACCCTTACCTTTCCAACATCGTGTTCCTTAAAATAACAAATCGTCTCATAATTCCCTGCAATTTTCTCCCGTCCAACATTCATTGCACTTTGATCCTAGTCATGCGTGCTCTCAGCCCTACTTCTAATCCCTTGTTCCATCGATTCAATATCACAGCTTGTTCTTGCCGATTTGCCGCATTTCCCATCATTGAACACCCGTCTCCCCAAATCTTGACATTTTCAGACGTTTTTTGTTGTTGTGGTTTTTGGGGGGCTAGCATGAGAATGCTCTTGTTAAATGTTATCCCTCATTGTGCCACTCCTCGGGTTGTTGTGGCTCAAGCGGCGAGCAGCAAATTTCTTCCGATAATGCGGAAGGAAGCGACACCATGCTGCGGTGATGAGCCATGATGGGAGCGTATCAATACGGTCGGAGCACACAAGGAGGTGCCAAGTCACACATATCCGGCCGGCCGTGTCGCACCGCGGACCCCTTCCGCGCCACCTGCTACAAATGAAGCACTCAGGCTAACCACAGGTGTTTCTACACCACTCCTGGTCTCTCTCTCCTCCGTTCTCATTACACTTGCTCCTGCCCGCCTCATCCTTCCCACCCCACCACCCACCACACTTTAGACCCGACTATTTCTGCACATTTGGCTACAGCTGCATCAAGAAGCAACAACCATAAAGTGCCAAAGTAATGAACTAATGGCGCAGTCCATCCACTCTTGGAGTTGCGCCATCCTCCCCTTCCAGCACCCTCCTTCCAATAACATTTATCACCTCTTCATGTCTGGGTCACACCACTCTGCTTAGTTAGCACCTGTTTAAAAGTCACTAGAGGATTCCAACCCAGTACTCCCAGCTAATATTGCAAAGGTTTTCTTAAATTTTCCTTGGAGTCTTGAGAGACTTGTGAGAAGGAAATATCTCTGCTATTCCGGGCTCGCTAATATTAATACTTGGGCTGTGTGCAGTTTTCAAGCATCAGTGGGGGAGGGGTCCCTTAGGATCGTTTACTCAATAAATAAACAAAGCTGGTTTTATTGGACCGGATTGGCAAGGTTGTGAATCCCAATCAGATTTTGGGGTTGTTGTAAGGATGAGGACTGAGAGATTATAGTTTAGATAAAGTTTGAGATTGATAGCGCAAAATGATTGTGGGATAAAAAGGACAAAACTTGCTTTAAAAAGATTTCAGACTTTCTTCTTTGATTTTTTATAAGAATCTGAAGTGTGTTTTCAAAACTGCCATGAATTTGCTTGACAAATTTCCCCCCAAAAATTCAACTGCTTTCAAATGATTTGCTTTTTTGTAGTGTTTGTGTGTATGCTGCGCTATGATATGTTCAATAATGTTGTGAATAATTAGACTACCTTAACTTCCATCCAAACTTGATTGGTTTGCAGTCAAAAAAGGTGAATGAAGCCTTGTCTCATTCAAGTTTTTTTTTAGTTTACTTCATTCACCTGTGTATTTGTTATCCATTTAGGGTCTTAAACTACTCAGTGGGGATTTATCCTAGAAGAATAAATAAAATGTTGACTCCTGTTTTCCCCCCCTCCCTTGACTTTGATAAACACATCTTGCCTGTGTGGTTCAAAAACCAAATGTAAAGAAAACAGGGAAGAATCAACCCAATCACCAGTTAATACTTAATTCATTAAGTCAGGATGAAGCTTTTGAGTAAATCTGTGTGCAGTCTATCTTTATAACACAACCCTCATTAACCCCCCTCTCTATACACCCCCCCCTAAGATTAGACCCCTGATACTTGAACATCTCTTAATAAGCTATAGGGCCTATATATTGACCACAGCCCACCAACAACCTGCCCCAATTGTGTCTAGTAACACAGCTTCCCTAAACATGCCCCATGGTGTTCTCCATGTGAGGTAAATGGACTGATCACTAGTCCACATCTATTCTTTGGCTTGGATTGGACATTACCCCTGTAATGGTATTCCTTCTGTTAATCATAGGACCACTGTGTCAAGATTCTATTGTTATGTCATCAGTGTAAACTGAGATCCTTATGATGAGAGAGGATGCTTCCTTTATTGTCATCTTATCTGTCCTTCAACTAGTGACAAATTACATGCTGGGAAAGTTCTTTAGCCAACTCATGAATGAACTGCAGCTTGGTGGCTGTATTGTTAGTGCATGGTTAGTGTGAGTTCCTTACAAGTTTTTATGCCAACTATACATTTCAGTAAGAAGTACAGCCAGTCTAAACATTTAGTATTTGTTTGTCAACCAGCTTGTGAACAGTTTTTGTCCCGGTTACTATTTGATTCGGTTTGGCAAAAACATTAGCTAAAACATTTAATCTATGTGAAATGCCACTTTTTAATGTTTAGACATTTTATAGCATGTGAAAGGTAAAATATGAAGTAAACAACAAAAATTGTGCTCGTATTTAAATTAAAAAAGGTTTTCGACAACATTTAGAAAAACTATTTGTTTTCTTCTTTAAAGTTGAAATTTTTCTGATTGATAAATTCTTGTTATTGTTATCATATTTAACCTACATGTAGTCAAGAAATATCATCTATCTCCTCAACCCCTGTGGTCATCAAGTCATACAAAAAAAGTATGTGGTCACTATTGCGAAGGCCTCCCCTGACCCTAATGACCTCCGAGCGATCCTGTCCCTTGCGGCCCCCAAAAAGGACTCTTTTTATATCTAGACCACTTTCACTTCTCTTTCACATCACCCCAAAAGTGTAAAAGTGCATGACATGGCAAGAGGTGGGTCTACATTGCAAGTACATGCCCCTGGGTAACAATAACAGTTAATAGCTAGAGGGGAATATTGGAAGGGGGGGGGGGGGGGGGGGGGGGGGGCTCTATGATCCCACTAGGTCCTGCCCTCTATTATATCAGGGATAAGACATCTGATCCAGTCCTTCATTCCTGGTAATTTCGACCCTGAATAGCGGTGACAGGTTGGAAACAAAAGGCTGCTTTCTGTTTCTCTGATTTGGGTCTGGACCAAAGCACAAAAAACCTAGATTCCAGCCCTGGGGCAGAGGTGGTGACAACTTGTACCCTTAAACCATGGACCAAAAAGGTGATTGGGGTGGAAGGGGGGGGGGGGGGGGGGTAGGATAGAAACATGGAGTCCCTTTTGGTTACCTTTGGAGGATACTGAGGTCTTTCTGATGGGCAAATTGATAACAAATTGCCATTATTGTCAGGAATTGCCACTGCCCTTTGTTAAAAGTAAAGGGGATTGACAATCCAATGCCAATACTGATTTTGTGTTGTCTAAGTATACATGTAGCTAGCTCCATGGTCTAAGCATATGTCTAAGTGAGTTCACACGTTGTAAAACAAATTTGTCCCTTGAGGGAAATTCTTACTTAAAACTAATCACAGTATTGGGTGGGTAAAAAAAAAGAGAGTTTCCACAACCATTTCGCCTTTAGAAGAGGTACCGGTAAAGAGAATAACATTCCAGGCTCGAGATTTGTATCATCTGAATTCAGACTTTTTACCTAAAGAAAGACATTATTATTATAGAAAGATACGTATTTTTCAGACATTCCATCCATTTTTTGACTCCTCATCCCTGATTATCAATGCAACTTCTGAAAGATTTGTTTGTGTTATATTGCAGAATGATTTTTTAAACAAAAATAACAAATTGACAGCCATCAATTAGGCCTGTACACAAAACTGATTTTGGCAGGCTATCGCCATTTTCCGAAATGCCAGCTTCGTCTTCGTCTTTGGCTTTGTTCATGCAGTTTGGCAATGGTAATGGAGACGAGCTTAAGCTTGGGTTTGAAAAACAGCCTAAGATCCAAAGAGAGAGAGAGAGAAAGAGAGCAGCTGTTGCGACCAGCGCCCTCGGTAGTCGAGATACAGACAACTTCTCATCAGGTTCAATTGTCTCCTGGTTGCATGAACCCCCTAGTATCGGCCCGATAGGCCAGACTTCTTGGAGCCAACGAATCCCCCTCTCACATCTGTTAAGATCGTTTCCTTGCTCCATAAAAAAAACTCCCTGGCTAGAAAAGACACCATAAATCTCTGGCTGCAGCCATTTTTCCTTTCTAACCTTCTGAAGTTCAAAAATTCCTGGGAGGTTTTCTCGTCTGGGGACCAGGAGTGCGGATAATGTGTCAGCTTATGTGCTGTTTGAGGACTGGCTTTTGTGGTGTAACTGGGTAGCATAATGGCCGGCTTACTCATAAAAAATGGCTGAAGTTGTAAATAATTACCGTGATTCGTGCCATGGGTATATTTCTCTGGGATGTAAATGTATCAATCATGCCACTGAGATGGCAGACTTATTTAAAATTATTGGTTTGTTGCTTCCAATTTTTTTGGGTAGAAAAAAATTTATACAAATACAGCAGTTATACATGTACATTGTAAACTGTTTCACATTGTTCTGCTATTCTGCAATAATATAAATAATCATGTATGCCGTGCCTTTTTTCTTTTAAACTTCTTATTCTTAATAGAATAATCAATAAGTTGATAAAATAAACAAATGAAGATTGAGGAACAATGCTACCTCTAACAATCATGCTTTCTATATACTAGTATAAAAATTAGTACAGAAATCGGTACAGAAATCAGCGCAGATTTTTGCAGAAATATTTTTGATACAAATAGTCTAAAATTATATTACGCTTCAAGAAACAAGAAACAAGTCTGTTAAAAAAAACACCATCAATTTCAGTCTTTCTGGATCTTAGTCTCCAGCCTTAGTCTTTTTCTCGCTTACTCAATTTATCTTCATATAAACTTGTCCCTGGATCTTCCGTGGTATTTTCCTTTAAAAAAACAGATTCGGGAATGAAAAGGAATCGGATGAAGAGATGAATGTGTATGTGTTTTAGAAAAACCAGGATTTGTCTAGGATTAGGGCGAGCGTTGCGGAGTTCAGCACAGGACATGTTGGCTGTTCTTCTTGGGGTTTACAGACAGCGATAGACCCTGGCCTAAGGCAGTTGATGCAAGGCTTCTCGAACCAATCTTCTTGTCTTTACTGGTGTGGGGGACTGTTGTAATTTCAATCAAATTGTGAAGATTGTTGTCTATAAACAAGAATATTGACAGTGGAACTTTTCGACAGATATGACAGTGATGAAAAACAGAAATGTTGCAGCTAAAACTAAATAATTTTGTTTTGTTTGGATGCTGTTCCTTCTCCCCCCCGCAAATCTTGAATATTATCCAAGTACACGTATAGAAGGTTTAATTTCGAAGAAAACTTGTGTCTGCTTCATCCAACTTCTAAACTTCTGCTGAATGAGACAATTTTTGTCTTGGATAAGAAGATTTTTTTCAATTATTAAAGGACTTATGACAGGCCTCAATAAAGGCTATCCTAAGATACAAACCTAAACTAAAGGATTATATGCCACTGGCTTTTATAGTAACTTTTTGTTGAGTCTTTCACCCCAGAATTGAAATTGGCACAATCAGTGTACACTGTCTGAGAGTCCTTATTCTCTCCATGGGCTGTTGACTTTGCCTATTGTGTGCCAAACTTTGTTGAGTTTTTGAAAGAAGGCCTGTTTTTGAGGAAAGGTAAACATAGCTAGTTTTGAGTTAAATTGAGATCTGTCAGAATTTAACTGGATTGTGAGGAATTTGACGGACGTTGAACTTATGGTTAAAACAGGGGGATAATTTGGAGAACTAACAGTAGTATTTAAAATTAAAAAAATAAAAACCCTTCAGAATATATTTAAAACAAATTGTTAATCTGTCTTTCTGCAGAACCTGTTGTAGTCTTTGAGTGTGTAGATTTGATTATCAAATTAGGGAAAACAGCCTAGGCAGTGTATCGCACAATATCTTCAATGGCCATCTACAAACCCATCCTCCAAATCTGCAGGTACATTACAGTAATTCTGTGCATTACCGCTAATATAATAATCACCCACAGTTGCTAAATCCTGCTCATATTAGCTGAGTGCTTTTCTCGCATGTGATTGTAAACAATTTGGATGTGTCCAAGGCTTGCCTGTGGATCACGAGGGTCAGTTGTCCGAACCTGTAAAGTACAGCAAACTTGGGCATTTGATATTTGAAAAACAAATTTTTAAGAAATTCTAAGAAATTTTCAAACAAATTATAATTTTTTTTTTTAATGAACTGAAGGAATGTTGTTTTAAGCTGAAAAATATCAACATGCCAACTCAATTTTCATGAATATTATTTTAAGAAAAGTTCCATGATTACTTGTATTTAAAAAGGCAGAATTGTGTGGTTTTATTTCACCATGTTTCAACTGAGGAGTTGTTCCGGTGTGGCATATAAACTCCGATATAAAGAAATTCTTGTACGCTTGTGTAACATTAGGTTGGTTTGTGACAGAGAAGCACTATGTGCGTGTATACGGTCGGCCGCGGTGCCAGAATTCAGTTCATTTCCACCCTGTCCATGTTATCAGGTTTTCCCTTCGCTTGGCTGAGCAGGCAGTAACGGAAGAGCACTTTGGCCGATCAGGGGAGGGGAGGGATTATGGCGTGGGGTTTGGTGGGCCGGGTTATCGGCAGGCAGGCAGCTAGGCGGGTGGGCTGGCTGGCCGGTCATCAGCTCATACTAGCCACCCATTCTGTTCCTTGTCCTCACAGAGCCAGAACTCTCTACTCGTTTCTCGTGATCTCGTGATGGAACCCCATTATTATCCTAGCTGTCATTTGCTATTCAGAAACCCGGCTCAGTCCCGGCTGACAACATTAGTTCCACGCCGTTGGTATCGAGGGTAAATCCACATTGTCATGGTCCTGCTATGCTGGTTTTATTCAGGCTCTGCCGTCCCTAGTCCAGAAAAGTGCCGTTGTTTTTTTCTTCATTTGAATCAGCCAAATCTCAAATCGCCATACCATTTATAGAGGGATTATTCGATTGTCGCTTTGATTGTGAATTCATGATTTTTCTTTTCAAATAAATTATAGGCAGGAAAAAACACACAGGTGAGTCTGAGGTTTTTTAATTTTTATTTCTCACTTTTTAATTACAAATGAAATAACTGATTAGACAATTTAAAATGATTGTTAACTTCAGAGATAACAATATAAACTGTAAAGTAATCATGCTGAGTATTTCCGTCTATATCCCAACATCAACGTCTGTCAGTCTCTAACCCCGTTTGTCACTCCTGTCTGTTACACCCTCCATTCTCTTGTCTGCTCTTTCCATTCACACGAAATCTCATTCTTAGATGTTGTTTTTTCTTCCTTTCTCTATTTTTCAACCTCACATGTATAAACCCTTTAGTAATCTTCTTGTTTGCATCGGTGCCGCTAGCAGGGCTCGGCCACACTCCCTACTCTTCGTCGAGCGATATATCGCCCTCGTCATTATCCCCCCTAGTATACGCCAGATATTCAGATCTGCCAGCAATAAGTACAGTCCCCCTACCATCTCCCTCGCTTTGTATTTCAGTAGCGGGAAATCCCTCTTATTCCGTGGTTCATTTTTCCAGTTTTAAGCCGTTTTCTTCATTTATTTTATCTCAACCTCATCAATCAGTATTTGCATTTCTAACGGGGGGAGCAGCGACGTCTCTGATGGAATATCACCGGGCATTGCACACGCTGAACTGTACCAGCCCGATACGCTCCTTGCATTTTAAATCCAAGAGACGACTTTGCGTCTTTTGCTCTTGTCTCCTGTCTCCTGCAGTTATTACATCCTAATTTGAGTGCATTTTCTGAGGCTGTTGATGTTCTTGGCTTTTTACCTTTTTTTTTAATATCCTAACCTTTATTGTAATCACCCATTTCATTCATTTTGGACAAATGTCAGGTTTGCTTAATAACTGTGCCAATTGACTCAGTATTAAGTCTTTGTTTTCCCTTTAAATTTAATGGGGAGGTTTTTACCAGTAATCTTGAATCTTTATTCTGGTGCTTGAACATCCATCTGTTTTTAACTGCACACCTGACGATACATGTACTGTATGTAACAGATTTTTTGTAAGGTAGTATGTGTGCCACCAGGTGCAGTATGCCAAAGCTTAGTTAGAACAACCTTACCTATTTAGCTCCCTCGCTTGTCTGAGCTTAACCAGGTCCCCAGGTCTGTTGCATGCAACTGAACATAAACTGCTTCCGTAAAAGTTTTCACTCTGGTTCCCCCCCCCCCCCCCCCCCCTATGAGGTACGGTTATTACCCTCTCAACCCTTCAAAACTACCTGGTATTCTGACAGATCTCATTGTTTTCAAGTGCTACTTCATTACATTTGAGGGCAGTAGATTTGGATGGTGTGGGTCTCTGCCCGCGCGCCGATGCCATGCTGCAGTAATATCGGGCATCCTCAAAGCAGTCTGACACTTGAGTGATGCAGGGTCAAGAAGGCCCTACAGATCAAGGAATAAAGGAGCGTACCCCGTTCCCTATGATGGTTGGTTGTAAGGTGGTTATTCTGAACTGAACAAAAGCCTTCAAGTGGTGCTGTGAAGAAGGTTTTTGAACTTGGGAGGGGAGAGATTTAAAAGATGAGAGAGGGAAGTTTAGAAATGATTAAGATTGGTGATGGCGGAAGTAATGGGTAGATAGGTGGATAGGTTTCCAGCATCATAAGTCAGGGATCTCCATGATTGATGGTTGAAGTATGGATTGGAAAAATCTTGTTCACTAAAGATTCCTTGGTATCTGAAAATGTATGCTGTCATGTTGTCAAGCTGCAGAAATTAAGAGAGTGCACAATTGTCACCTTCTGAAAGATGTACAACTACAATGTATTCATTTTTCAAGGATTGCCTTTTAATCCCCAAAACACAAATTCTTTTCTCCTGTTATGGAAACAGTTCATTGTGGTTTTGTTCTACACTGCTCTCTCACCACAGTCCAAAGCCAAAGGGAGAATAAAAACTGGAAGTGCTTATGCCAACAACATGAACAATTCTTTTTTAGGAAAGCCAAAACAAAAAATTCCGTAAGACCACAACTTGGAATTCCAGGGAGAGTTGGTGAGTGATAGCAAGGAAATAGATCTGACGAGGGTCAAATCTTTATGACCGAGGTCGACGGTCTCTACACTAAATCACCGATATGAACAGGTCGTGTTTCGGCGATTGCATAGAAACATTAGAATCTGGCAGCTGTGCAGAAAACTGGAATTGAATTTGAAAAACTGGGCAAAGAATGAGTTCTGTAATTTGGTGTTGCAGACATCAAAGGGATTTTGCCGGCTGGCTAAGCTATTGGGGTTGAACACACTCACGTTTTGGTTGGATTTCTGATAGGGGGTGATTAATCAAGAGGATTTCTTTTTTGTGGGGACGTCGGTGTGTGGAAGTTTGAGAAGTACATCTAAAATATTTCATACAAGTTGACTTCAGTTTTTGATATGGATCAAAGAGCTTCTTATCAAAATGCCTGTAACTGCCCGAAAACACTGCTCATTCCTCTGAAAGTATTTAAACCCCGCGAATTTTGTGTCTTTACATACTGTACATTGTTCACCAAATCCCAACAGAAAGCTTTTGTAATTCAGGTCCTTGTACAGTTGGTAAAGTCACTATTCTCTGTAAATTGAATTATTAATTTGTATGTTTTTGTTGTTGGACAGAAGTAAAGGAATGAAATCGAATGTGGGTCTCTCTGCTCAAATGCAGACTGAAAATTAGTGTTCACCCCCACTCCTAAAACTAAATAACTAAAAATATTTCAAGACACCCTTTACGATGATTGATCTCTCAGTAACCCCCAAAATGATGTGGCAGGGAAGGATGTTAAATCATTGATCCTGTTATGTTTGCTTGCCGATGAAATGCATTGTAATTCGATGCACCCCGGGGCATTAATAATAAATGAAATAGTGTGCAAACACAAATGAATAAGAGAATATAGCAATTCAATCATTACTTTTTGTAAGTTTATGGATACAGTTTCAAACAATTAATTATATGATTGTAAATTGATTGACAGGGGTGTGGAATATATCCACAGCTGCCCTCCCTCGCGAATCTTGACACTACATGAAAAATAGCTGCAAGTTCCCGTTTTATTGCTTAATCTACATCGATAGCTCGGGCTGCAGTAAGCCTCTTCCGCCCTTGCCCAACACATTTTGTGTTGGATTGCTCCTATAACAACAAACACGAGCAGCCTCCCCCTCACAGAGGATTTACCCCTCCCTCCTCCTCCTGAAAGTCTGATGAAATCACAACTAGGCGCAACCAAGCGGAAGGGAGACAAGAGGAAATGTCTAAGGTGTCCTCTTTAGCTGCTTCCTATGAGATTGAACCCCCCCCCCCCCCCCCCCTGGGCCCTCACTAGTACCTAACACGGTAATGATGATTTGGTGCAAAGCTTCTTAAGGACAGTGGAGATCTTTGAGAGGTGGGAGGTCTCGGGGGAGATGGATACAAACAGTACAGGTTGACCCAGTCTGGCCTCTGTGCCTTTATGAGCTTTGCTGTGGTTGGCCAGGGTCTAGAGTCCACTAGCCGAGTGAGAAGAAAGAGAAAAATTACACAGTGGTTTGTTCACCTCGCTGAGTAAATGACGGTGCGTGTTCTGCGATGGGTGCAAACGCCTGCTACCCTCAGCACCCGCCACTACCGACTCCTAAGTTTGTACGTTTTTCAGGCTCACATGGGTACGCGTACATGAGCCGCTCAGTGCTCCAGTCTTTTGAGTTTAGGGAGGACCCCGGAGTCACCCAGGCGCAGGGAAGAATAATGAACTTGAGCGTTGGCACCTTCTGCCTGACTTGATTGCACAAATGGGGATGTGTGGACCTGCCTGAGCTGTATAAACACAATAGCCATGGCCCCCGGTATTTATTTCAGTCCAGAAGTATGTGCAAATAGAACAGTGTTTACATCCCTCCATCAGCCCCAATTCACACAGTAATGTTATTCCTTGCACATCAAGCACAAATTCGCCATACACAGCACTGTTGAATTAAGCATAAAAGCGTTCGAGTAAATAGGCCATCTTCCCTCCCGTTCGTCTCTATTCTCTATCCCTTCTCACCCCCCCCCCCCCCCCCCCTTCCTCCTCCTCTCCTCCCCATACTCATTTTATTCCACTGGAAACCCTGTTCTCATCCTAACAGAGATCGCCTTCTCCCCTCTTCCTCAAGTCCTGGTCCATTAGATCCCCCTTCTCTCTTGTTAGTCTGGCCAGAAAAGAGGTGTTTGATGGTTGCTAGTCGATGAGGACAAGTGGGCTGTGTGGGCTCCCGACCGGAAAGTAGAAAAGACTCGAGATGAATCAGCCTATGCCAACATTAGCCTAATTGTGTATGCGCGACTTTGTAGTAACACTTTCCCTCTCAGTCCTTTTGAATTTATATTGCTGCTCTCATTTTGTTAAGTACTATCAATATTGTATTGCTATCCCTGTGTTTGCACGTCCACGCAATAAAGGGGCCCAGAGATTGGCTCTAGAGGCGACTGTCCCTACCCATTCAGCCTATTGTGATGGGCAATCAGGCCTCGTAGCTGGGCCATGCATATTGAATGTCAATCATCTGACACAGCAGTGGTTGTCGAACCCCCATTACAAGTCACTCACATTAAGTTGCACTGTCACACACTCTCAAGCGCAGCTCGTGCTCGGGATGAGAAACCGACCGACCAGACTACCGTAAAAAAAAAAATACGAAAAAACACGCTGCTACTTAAAAACTAGACCAGTCAGCCCAACAACCCGTTCCTGCATTTCATTTGAGATCACCGAAACTCTGAGAGTCCTGATGAAGGTGAACAATATGACATGTCTGTGCCAAAGCTAGTGTTTTATTCGCCCTCCCTTCTCACATCGTTGAAAGAGTTCAGACTCTAATTTTACCAAGCAAAACGTCAATCATTGCAAACACATCCACTTGTGGCCCCTTGGCATACATAAAAGAAACACCGTCCACAGGCGCTTTTTCCTCCACACAAAAAGGAGGGGACCCGTTTTTTTTTTTTTTTGTTAAGTTGAGTAACCCTGGTAAACGGTAACACAAACTAGTGTTACAATAAAAAGAGTGTGTGTGTGTGAGAAAGAATAAAAGGGATAAAAGTACTGGAGTAAAAAAATAAAAAAAAAAAAAAAAAAAAAAAAGAAAAGACTGAGCTTTTGAGGATAAATGCAGTAGGTTGAGTGCCAGCATCTGTCAATTAAAGGCCAAGTTTTATTCTCTTTTGTAATAAAACTCACAAAGAAAGAGAGTTAGATTTGAGCACGTGGTGTCTCTGCATGTGTATTATTGTAATAAATTTATTGACCTATTTTAGAATTTCAAGACAGATGGAGAGTTTGAGGGCATTTCAACCCATATGGCCTCAACCTGAAACTTCATAAAATGATTGATGTCCCCTTACTGTTTTTGATATTACATTACAAAGGCATGGTAAAAAAAAGCCTCTAAAAGACGGGAACTTCAGCAAGAAAACCACTGTAAAAACAGGACTATTTGATTTACCTTTTCTTTCTCTCAGAATAGTTTGGTAGTGTTAGAAAAAATTATTATGCACTCTTAGACAATGTTGAGTGGTTTTGTGAAGATAAAATTCATGATGTATTTTTTTATAATTTTTTTTACCAGGAAACATTGGAAAGTTGAGCGGTTTTCAGAAATGAATACTCTGTCCGGTATTCCCATAGGTCGCAAGGTTCAAGTCCGCCTTGCAATTTTCTTTGTTCACTTTACATTTATGGACATTACCTAGGTCAGTTTTCCATGTGGATTTATTTTTGTATTGCAAGATAAAAAGTTGTATCCTCATTGAGTGATCCCCAACATTGTCGCTTCCCAGGTTGTATCGTTTAAATGGGAGTAGTTATCCCCTGGCCACATCGGCATTCTCGGTGTTTATGACTTCTGACTAGCGCCTCTCCAACAAAGATACTGACAATTTGTGGAGACTGCCACATAGGGCAAGATAGGGCTCAGTTGGTAGGATAGAGCGTTGGTCTGTGTGTTCCGGAGGTCTCAGATGCAAGTCCCGCCTTGCCAATTTCTTTGTTTACTTAGAAATTGTTGTTTCTGTTCCCTTCTCTATGATGTTAGTAAACTATTGCGTAAAAAAAGGGGTTACCATAACAAAATTAAAAGTCAAGTGCTCACAATTTTCTAGAATTTGTTTAGCACATTAGACAAAAAAAATCTTCTGATAGAGGTTCTGGAATTCAAGGACTTTCACGTGACACACAGTCCTCTGTGTCTTTTGGGGGGTCAAGTGTTCTGTTGAGCCTTTTGCCCAGTTTGTTTGTATGTTTGTTTATGGCTATCGGCTCCTTAGAGAGGCGAGTAAAAAAAGGAGGCATCCCGGCCAGTACTGTAGCTTTATCTTTCGTTTTTCAGTTGAGTTTCCCAGATTGTACAGGGTTTTTTACGCTTTACCGATAGCATTGCAAGAGACAAAAACAATTCTTTTGTGCCTTTGTTAAAGTTCAGATTTTGTTTTCGTTTTTTTGTGTTATCTTGGAAGAAGCAGCAGATGAGATAGGTCTGGTAATCATGTTTTCCTCCCTCATTTTTGCTCCTTTTGGCAGCGAGCCCCATGAGAAGCCCCCCTGCTCAAGATAATCCTCCAACTGCAAGCAAATTTTGCTTTAAATTTCCCCGTTAATCAATAGGTTAGCCATGTCAGTATGGGACGGAAGGTGCACGGTTTGCGGAGCCCTAGGGGGGAAGCTTCCACTTCAAGTAGAAGCCTCAACCAAGTTAGTCTCGGGATATATGACCAGAAGCCTAAATATCTGGGCCGCTTTGGTGGAGTTGGTCTCGCCACCTAGGACCCTTTAAATGGAATTAGGAGTTTGCTTCGTGCGGCCTGTCGAGCCCTGCCTCAAGAGCGCTGTAGGCGTATATTCTCCCCGTTTGCCTTTTGCCCAGAACACTTGCATCCAAAATGGGCGGTTTCTGACACCACTTGCCACTAAAAAGCTGATGGATTCACGCAGCGTCATCCAGGGTAGCAGCAATTACCGGGATACCCACAATGCCCTATTGATAGAGAACCCTGGTGAGTATTTGCATTGTGGGGAGTTTGTATCGGCGTCAAAAGATTGTTTGTTTTTGTGTTGCCAGTGATTTGGTTCTTTATAATTGATATTGTGGCAATTTTGCGCGCATGGAAGCCAGAGCTCAAGCGGAGTGGAGGTGATAACGACGGCATTGGGTTGTGTTTCATCATCAAGAGTGAATCAAGGTTCGGCCATGTCCTAATTCTAGCTTTCTTCTTTTTATATGACTTATATTATTTGTATTTTAGTTTTTTTTTGGGGGGGGGGAGTTTTGTAGGCGTCTTTACTTGACACGTCAAAGAACTTTGCTTATTATTTGGTTGTCAGGCCTGGGTGCACGTGGCACATTGAGCTCTAGGCCCTTGTCCCCTGACAAATCAAGCTGATGGAGCCTGCACGGGTGGTGTTGTACTGCCGAGGAAAGCGGGGAATCTTTCGCCCCAGAGTTAATGATATGCGTCTCAAGATGAAACGAACTCCCAGCAAGAGATTGGCTGTGTCATATCAGTATGGGCATGTTGATCGTGCACGTTGATCTCCATCACGCCATGACTAGGACTTCATTGCTCGTCGCGCACGTTCCCAGCATGCTAAGCCCGGGACCAGCGCTGCGTCTATTGCAAATTGCTCTCCCGCAGTATCTAGGCTTTAATTTAGCAGATGCAAAATGTTTAATTCATGAAGAGGGTTTAATTCGCCTTTTAAATTCATTTGGGAGTGGTTGATGGAGCGTCCACCGAATGTGTGAATTGTAATGCATTACAGGTATAAGAACTCGTTTTAATCTGCAGGCAGCCTGCATGTGCGACATTTCCTTCATAGGTTATTTGATAAATGTTCAACCGGGGGCCGTATTGTGTTCACCTTCTGTCAGTAAAAAAAAAAAACCTTTCTTTGCTGATTAAAACTCCAAAAATGTTACCTCTTCGCTTCATCAAAGAGGCAATTTCTTTTAACCCGTATCTCATCTTTTATAGGTGATGTCGCAACACATGCCCAGATTGATGCAAACCAATCTTTACAGCTTAAGAAAATAGACGACTACCAAATACTTGATGATGATTGAATCCACGGTCGACAGAACGATTCGATTTCAGTCCTTTGGAGGGCACTGACTCTCTTAATGTCTCGGACTGAATTATATGGTCTTTTGCATTTATCAATGATGACCGTCTTTGTGGGAAGTAGGGGGATGATTGTAGAAATACAGAAGTCGGGTTGTCGTCGGTCCGATCAGACTCCTCTATCAATCTACTATCAATCCCGTGTCACTGATCCACTGGATAAGCCACCAGGGCAGCAGAGGGTCCCACAGCGGCAGGAGAGAAACGGCAGGCAAGATTAGCTCTTGACTGTCTACAGATTATTCAGCAGTGGGTTGGTGAAGGGAAGCCCTCTAGGGGCTTCAGGTTGGTCAGGCTTGATGCTTATCTTGAGGCCTGCTGGGAGTACTGTATTACGGACTGAGGAATGGCTTGGCAATTATTGAGGTTAAGCATTCAAGAAGTAAATAAAAGGGACCCATCTTTACTTCTCGGTCTCCCATCACAAAATACTACAAATTTTGCTCGTTCTGAGGATCTAATTCATTTTTCTGTGGTGCGGGTTATTAACACGTTTTCCCGCAAGTTTTTAAGTTGTTGGGTACGGTGTTATCGCTAATCCTACAAGGAAGGGTTTCCTCTCGCGGGGACTCGCCTCCTATCCCCTCATGGCTCCATCTTAAAGCAGTTTACTGCTCATCGTCTGAGTGGCTCTTGGTCTGGGGCAATCCATGCCCCGTTGCGTTCGAGCCCGCAAAATATTGAAAAAATATTCGGCGCACGCTGGCACTTGATCCGAGGGTGGAAATCAAGTGTAATGGTTGTGAAATTAAAAAGATTTATCGGATGTAATGGTGGGAGAGACGCGTTATTGATGGACTATATAGTGCTGATGATTGTCCGGGTTGATTCATGCAGGAAGCTTGGCTGGTTGACGAAGAAACTAGTCATATGGTACGGTAAGTCTCCCTGGGAAGGAAAAGGAAAGGGGGGGGGGTTGTCTCTGATCTAGTCCGAGATATACGCTTGATGGCCTACCACTGTAATTGCTATTCAGATGCTGCTGTCATTACGGGTTTTTGCATTAGTGAATTGGCGGGTGGTGCTGTAGCGAGTGGTTGACATCATTTATGAATAGTCAGTTGAGGGGAAGAGAACTAACTGACTTTAGAAACCAGGAATCGGTAGGGTAGGTATGTGATAACAGTACTCATCGGCCAACATAAACTTGCAATAATGTGCAACAAACCTTGGACAATATATCGTGTGAATTTGTCAACACTTATGAATGCCTTCAGATGAAATGCGTTTACGATCGGCTCGACCTGTGAGATTGCTTGATTGTTTTGGTGAATCCCAGGAAACAAATTACGTGAATATTTGGGAAAGAAGTGGGTGTCTTTTAGTGAGACACAAGCAATCTGTGAATCTCTTTTGTTCTTGCAGGCACTGAAACACGCCAGCAACATTTGATACGAGTAGCACCAACCCGTCACCCCCACCATTCAAAAGAAGTGCCGGGATTTCAGTCTTGCCATTGACGTTGTATTCATCCCGCACATTAATTTTGACATCTCACTAGCCTGTTGGGTTTTAGGTTTCATCTCCCGAACTTT